>JAREIK010000098.1:446398-527665 GCA_029783825.1 Sapria himalayana
ATCAAAAAATCTATCTTTAAATCAGTCTATCAATATGTCTACAATCTATCTTACAAACTATCTATCAATCTTTCTATCTCTCTGTATATCAATTTATTTATCAATCTCTATATCAATCTATCGATTTATATTCTTTTGTATTTTTCATTCTATCTACCTATATAATTGTCTATTTATCTATCTATCTATATATCTGAAGAACTATTGATCTGTCTATCTAACTATCTATCTATCTTTTTTATCTATCTATATATCTATTAGTTTAATCTATTTATCTAGTTCTCTATCTATATATATACTATATATCTATCTATATATCTATCTATCTTTCTATCTACATATCTATCTATCTATCTATTTGTCTATCTATCAATATATCTATCGAATTGTCTATCTTTAAGTCTATCTATCTATCTATCTATTATATCAATTTATCTATCTATCTATTTTCTCACTATCTGCTAATATATTTATTAGTCTCTATGTCTATCTATCTGTTTATCTATCTATCTTTTTGTTTATCAATCTATCTATATGTATATTAATATGTATATCTATCGATCTATATTTATATCAATCTATTTTTCAATCTATCTGTCTATCTTTATATATATCTATCTATATGATCAATTAAACTTAGTTCTATATATTTGGGTATTTATCTATATATCTATCTATTTGTCTATTTATCTGTCTATCTATTTGTCTATTTATATATCTATATATCAATCTCTCTCTCTTTCTATCTATTTATTTATATATATGTCTATCTATTTGAGTATCTATCTATTTATTTATCCATCTATCTAACTGTATAATAATATGTAAATCTATTTACCTATCTATCTATCTATCTATCTGTCTGTCTATCTATCTATCTATCTATCAATCAAACAATCTATCTATCATACAATCAGTGTATCAATATGTCTATAAATCTATCTTTCAATCAATCATTCTTTCAATCTTTCTATCTATATTTCTATCAATTTGTTTCTCAATCTATCGATCAATCTATCTATTTATATCTCTATGTATTTTTATTTTTATGTGCCAATATATTTATATATGTTTCAATTTTCTATGTGCATAAAAAATTAGGATATCTATTTATATATATATCTATTTATCTTTTTATCTTTTTTATTTATCTATATTTAAATTTGTCTATATATATATTTCTCTATCTTTCTTTATATTTATCTATCTATCTACCCATATATCTATCTATATATCTATCTATCTATCTATCTATCTATATATATATATATATATATATCTATCTATCTATATAACTATCTATCTATATATCTATCTATCTTTCTATCTACATATCTATCTATTTATCTATCTATCAATCCATTTCTCTATCAATCTATCTATTAATATGTCAATCAAAATGCCTATCGATATGTCTATCTATCAATCTATCTATATATCTATCTGTCAATCTATATATCTATTATATCTATCTATCAATCTATCTATGTATTTTTCTATCTATATGTCTATATATCTATTTGTCTATATGTATATTTCTCTATCTATCTATCTATCCATCTATATATGTATTTATCTATCTATTAGTCTATATATTTGTTTGTCTATCTTTTTATCTATATGTATATTAATATGTTTATCTAACTATCGATCTATCCATATTTCTATATATCAATATGCAAATCTATTTGTCTATATATGTCTATCTATCGACCTATCTTTGTATCTGCCTGTCTATCTTTCAATGTATCTATCTATCTATTTGTGTATCAATCTATCAATCAATCTAAATATCTACCTGTCTCACTATCTATCTCTCTATCTGTCTATCTATCTTTCTTTCTTTATATCAATCTGCCAATCTATAAGTCTATCAAATTATTTATCAATCTATCTAACAATCTGTCTATCCAAATGTCTATCTATATATCTTTCTATAATTCTTTCTATCAATCAATCAATTTATCTCTCTATATATCTATTTATCTATCTTTCTTTCTTTCTGTAAATTTGTTTGCCAATCTAATTGTCTGTTTGTATATCTATCAATCAATATTCTTGTCTGTCTATCTTTGTGTCAATTTTTTATCTAACAATCTATCATTATATCTATCTATTTGACTATATATCTCTGTATCTTTCTATCTATCTATCCGTATATCTATCTCTCTATGTATCTATATATTTGTCTATCAATCAATTTATCTATCTATCTATCTATCTTTATGTCTATCTCTCTATGTATCTATATATTTTTCTATCAATCAATTTATCTATCTGTCTATCTATCTATCTATGTATCTATCTATCTATATGTCTATCTTTCTATCTATATGTTAGTCTCTCTAGGTATCTTTCTTTCTATATGTCTATCTATCTATATATCGATACAACTCTCATCAATCAATCTATATATATATATATATATATATTTCCTATCTATATAACTATCTATCTATCTTTCTTTCTTTTTATCAATCAATCAATCTATCTATCTATCTGTATATGAATATATCTTTTAATCTATCTATCAATATTTCTCAAATTCTATCTATCTATCTATCTATTTATCTATATGTCTATCTTTCTGACTTTCTATCTTTATATCTATTTATCTATCTATCTATCTATCTAGCTGTCTATCTGTCTATGTATCTTTCTATTTGTCTATCTATCTGTATAACTCTCTATCAATCAAACTATCCATCTATTTATCTATCAATCTATTTATTTATCTATTTATCTTTATATCAATCTATCTATCTATATATCTATCAAATTGTCTATTAGTCTATCGATCAATCTATTTTTCAATCTATCTATCCATTTGTCTATCTATCAGTCAATCTATCTATCTATCTATTTATCTATAAATCTTTCTTTCTTTATGTTTGTCTATCTATTTATTTATTTATTTGTCTATAAGTGTAAGTATCTGTTAGAGTTTCTTTCTATCTATCTATATGTCTATTTGTCTATATATCTATCTATATGTCTGTCTGTCTATCTATTTATATATCTATGTATCTATTTATAAATCTATCTATATGTCGATATATCTATGTATCTATCTTTATATTATTCAATCTTTTATATGTATATTTTTCTATCTATCTATCTATGTGTATATGTATCTATTTGCCTAGATGTTGATGTATCTATCTGTCAATAAATCAATCAATCTTTTGGATAAATTTCTATCAATATATTTATCTATAAAATCAATCTATCTTTATTTCATTCTATCTATCTATCTTTATTTAAATATGTCTATTAATATGTATATCATTCAGTATTTCAATATATCTATCAATATATCTATCTATCTATTTTTGTTTCAATTTTTCTATCAATATATATATATATGTATGTATGTATTTGTCTTTTTATCTATATATCTATTTTATCTATCTATCTATTTATCTATTTGTCTATATATCTATCTATCTATATAATAATGTTTGTATCTATCTATCTATCTATTTGTTTATCTATCTGTCTATCTTTATATCTATTTATTTGTCTATCTATTTTTCTATCCATCTATCTATTTGTCTATCTTTCTGTTTACCTATCTATCTATTAAACTATCAAAAAATCTATCTATCAATCTAACTATCAATTTGTCTAACAATCTTTCTATAAATCTAGCTATCTATCTATATGTCTATCAATATTTCTATCTCTCTATAATCATTATATATATCTATCTATATCTCTGTCTAACTATTTGTCTATCTATCTCTCTATCTATTTATCTACTTGTATCTCTATCTCTTTATCTGTCTAACTATCTATTTATCTATATTTCTATCAATCAATCAATCAATCTTTCTATTTATTTGTCTATCTATCTATTTATTTATTAGTCTATCTATCTATCTATCTTTCTATCTATCTTTCTATCTATCTTTGTATCTATCTATCTATATTTCTATCTATATTCTATCTATTTGTGTATCTATCCAACTATCTAGCAGTCATATAATCTTTTGATCTATCTCTCTATAAATATATCTATCATTCAGTCTATTTTTCAATCAAAAGTTCCATATGTCTATCAAACTGACTATCAATATGTTTATCAATCTATCTATCAACCATTCTATGAATATGTCAATTAATCATTTTATTAATCTATCTATCTGTATATCTATCTATTTATCTACTATGTATGTATCTATTTATTTGTATGTCTATCTAACTATATATCTTTTTGACTATCAATCTGTTTATCTATCCGATTATTTATCTTTCTATATATATATATATATATATATATATCTATCTATCTATCTATTGACCTTTTTATCTATCTATCTATCGATCTATTTCACTATCAATCTATTAATTTTGTATCTAAATTTTTATCTATATATTGATCTATCTATATATCTATTTGTCAATCTATCTCTCTATTTTATCTTTCTATCTATTTGTCTATATATTTTTATATCTATCTATCTATATATCTCTCTATCTATATGTCTATATATCTATCTAGCTATCAGTCTATCTATCTAGCTATCTGTCTATCTATCTGTTTGTCTATCTATCTATATGTATAAAATCTATCTATCTATTGATATTTTTATCTTTGTATCAATCAATCACAATCTATCTATCTATATATCTATCTATCTATTTGTCTGTCAATCTGTCTATCTATATGTCTATCTACCCATCTATCTATCTATATATATATATATCAATCTTCTATCTAAGTTTTTATCTATGTATTTGTGTATCTATCTGTCTATCTATCTAGCTATTTATCTCTCTATCTATATTTCCAGCAATTTATCTATTTATAAGTCTATCAAATTAATTTCAATCTGTCTATCAATCTATTTATTTATCTGGCTATCAATCTTTGTATCAATTTTTTTATATCTATCTAGTTATTTGTATATCAATCTATCTATCTATATATCTATTTATATCTCAATGTATTTGTCTTTCTATCTACCTACATATTTGTCTATCTATCTATATATCTATCTATATATCTATCTTTCTATATATCTATCTTGCTGTCTATCTATCTATCTATCTATATATCTCTTTATCTATCTATCTGTCTTTTTGTCTATCTGTCTATTTATTTATATACCAATTTAACTATCTATATGTCTGTCTATCTGACTATCTATCTTTCAATCTATTTATTTGTCTATCTATCTGTCTATCTATCTATCTTTTTATTTGTCTATCTATTAATTTGTCTATCTAATTGTGTATCTATATATCGATCGATCTATCTATTTATATATCTATTTGTCAATCTATATGTCTATTATATATTTCTATCTATTTGTATATTTATTAATTAATCTATCTATCTATCTATTTATCTATTTTAATTTCTATCTATATATATTTCTATATGTATCTGTAAATCTATCTATCTATCAATTTGTCTATTTAACAATCTATATGTATTAAAATCTATCGAAATATCTTTCTATCTATCTTTATTTCCATCTATATATTTGATTAACTATCTGTCTATCTATATGTCTATCTACCTATCTTTCTATGTTTCTATCTATCTTCTATCTAACTTTCAACCTATTGATTTGTGTATCTATCTATATATCTATATTCTTTCTACAAATCTATCTATCTATAAGTCTATCAAATTGATATTCAATCTAGCTATCATTATGTCTATCAAACTAGTGATAAATCTAACTATCTACTTGTCTACCAATCTATCTCTAATTCTTTCATTCAATTAAACTATCTATCTATATATCTATCTTTCTTTCATTTTTTTCTATCTGTCTATCTATTTGTCTATCTATCTATCTATATGTTATCTATCAATTTATATTTTATTTATCAATCTATCTATTTTTCAATCTATTTTTCTATCTATTTGTTTATCTATTTATCTATCTATACATATATCTATATATCTATCTACCTATCTATCTACCAATATATCTATATATCGATCTATTTTTATATATATCTTTCTATCTATCAATCTATCTTTCCATCTTTTTATCAATCAAAATATCTATCTATCAATCTGTCTATTAACATGTATATCAATCTGTTTTTAAATCTCTCTTTCAATATTTTTATCAATCTATCTATCTATATATATGTCTAACTATCTATCTTTCTATAGGTCTATCTATCTGTATATCTATCTATCTCTTTCTCTAACTATATATATATATATATATATCTATTTATCTAACTATCTTTATATATATCTGTCTATCTATATATCTATCAATTTGTCTATAAATCTATCTATCAATCTATCTATCCATCTGTCTATCTATCTTTCTTTCTATATTTCTTTCAATCAATCAATCTTTCTATCTATATTTCTTTCTTTCTTTGTGTCTGTCTATCTATTTGTCTATTTATTTGTTGGTCTGTATATTTATCTATCACATTTCTATTTATCTATATGTATGTTTATGAATCTATCTAACTATTTATATATCTATTAGTCTTTCTAAAATTCTATTTGTTTAACTATTTTATCTATCTATCTATCTTTTTATATGTCTATCTATCTATGTATATACCCAAATATCAATCATTCTATGAATCATTCTATCTATCTATATATTAATCAATCTGTATGTCTATCTATCTGTCTGTCTGTCTCTCTATATCTATATTTTTGTATCTATCTATCTAACTATCTATCTTTTTAGCAATACATCTGTCTTTCAATCTACATATACATATATATGTATGTTTTTTCCTTTTTATCTGTGTATCAATTTTTTAACTTTCTATATATATATATATATATATATATCTACATATTTATTTATCTACCGATCTAACTATCAGTCTATCTAATTGTGTATCTCTCTTGCTATCTATCTAATTTTCAATCAATCTATTAATCTGTATACTTATATGTCTATCAATCGATATATTTGTCTATCTTTTTATCTATCTATATGAATATCTATGTGCAAATCTATCTATATATCTATATATCTATATATTTTTCTACCTATATGCCTATTTATTAGTCTATGTAAATGTTTATCTATTTATCTATCTATCTCTTTATCTACCTATCTTTATATATATATATATATATATATATCTATCAATCTATCTATTTGTATATCTATTTGCCTATCTATCTCTTTATCAATTTTTCTATTTGTATATATATCTCTTTATCTATCTATCTATTAATCTATCTCTCTATGTATTAGTTTATCAATCTAATTGTTTCTCCATCTTTTTATATGTCTATAAATCTATCTATCTATCTGTCTATAAATCTAACTATCTATATTTCTATGTATTTATCTTTCTATCTGTCTATCTATCTATCTATCAGAATATCTATCTATATATGTATCTATCTGTCTGTCTATCTATCTATCTGTTTATCTATCTATCTATCTATATATATGTTTATCTTTTCATCATATATCTGTATATCTATGTGTCTATCTATCTATCTATATATATGTCTATTAATCTGTCTATCATTCTATTTTTCAATATGTCTGTTAATCTTTTATCACTCTTTATATCAATTTGTCTATCTATCTATCTATCTATCTATCTTTTTATATTTCTTTCTATCAATTAATCTATCTATCTATCTATTAATTTATCTATATATCTATTTGTCTATCTTTCTATTTGTCTATCTGTCTATTTTTCGATCTATTTATCTATCAATCAATCTAACTGTCTGTTTGTTTATCTATTTGTCTATATGCCTATCTATTTATCTATCTATATATCTTTCTGTCTATCAATTTGTTTATATATTTGTCTATCTATAAGTCTATCTATAAATTTATTATTTTGATTATATATCTATTTGTGTATCTATCTATCTATCTATCTGTCTATCTATCTATCTATCAGTCAATCTATCTATCTCTCTAACTAACTATCTATCTATCTCATAATCTTTCTATCTATCAATCTTTCTATTTATATATGTATGTATTTATATTTTTATCTATCTATCAATTTATCTATCTATCTATCTATCTTTATGTCTATATATATGTCTTTCCATCTTTCTTTCTACCTATCTCTTTATCTATCTATCTGTCTATCTATCTAACTATGTATCTTCTATCTATCATTCTTTCTATATATATTTGTATCTATCTATCTATCTTTATGTCTATATATATATATATATATATATATATATATATATATTTCTATATATCACACTATGTCTCTCTCAATCTATCAATCTGTCTATTTATATGTATATTTATCTGTCTATATATAAGTCTGTCTATCTTTTTTTTGTATATCTATCTATCTATATAAATATCTATCTTTATATCTATCAATATATCTAACTATCTATCGATCTATCTATATATCTATATATATCTATATATCTATCTATTTATCTATCTTTATATATATCTATTTATCTAACTATTAATCTATCAATCTATTTGTCTATCTATCTATTAATCTATTTATCTATCTTTCTGTATATCTATCTATGTATTTATATTTGTATATATATATATATATCTATCTATCAACTTGTCTATCTTTATATCAAACTATCTTTCAATCTAGCTATCTATCTATCATTCATTCTATCAATATGTCTATTTTACTATCCATCCATCTATCAATCAATTTATCAATCAATCTATCTATCAATCTTCCTTTTTATCTCTCTATCTAACTGGTATTCTATATGTCTATTTATTTATTAATCTATATGTCATTCTATCCATCTATCTATCTATCAATCTATATCTATCTACCTATCTATTTGTAAATCAATCTTTTTAATATTCTTTTTATCGACCTATCTAATAATCTGACTATCTATCTAACAATTAATTTATATATCTATCTATATATTTATCTATTAATCAATCAATCTATCTGTCTTGTCTCTCTAACTATCTATCTATCAATCTGTAAATCAATTTGTCTCTCAATTTCTCTGTAATTTTGTGTATGAATCTGTCTATCAATATATCAATCAATAAATCTATCAATCTATTTAAGAATCTGTCTATCTATTTGTTTATCTATCTAACTATCTATTTATTTGTGTATCTATCTATTTATCTATCAATCTATCTATCTTTCTATCTATTTTCTATCTTTCTATCTATATATCTTACTATCTGTCTATCTATGTATATATCTATCTATCTATCAGTTTATATATCTATCTAATTTTTATTTATCTATCAAAGTATCTCTCTATCTATATAAATGTCTATCAATCTGTCTATCTATCTGTATATCTATATGTCTATCAATCTTTCTATCTATCTGTGTATCTACCATCTATCTTTCTCTTTATTTTTCTATTAATAATCAAATAATGTTTCTGGGTATATAATTGTCTATCTATATGACTATCTATCTATATATTTGTCTGTCTATCTATCTACTTTTCAATTTTTTGTCTAGCAATCAATCTACTTGTCTATCAATCTATCTATTTATCTATATATCTTTATTTCTATCAATCTACATGTCTATCTATTTTCTATATATTTGTTTATCTATCTATCTATATATTTCTCTATCTATCTATCTATCTCTCCATCTATCTATCTTTAGTTCTGTCTATCTATCTCTATCTATCTATCCTTCTATCTATATGTCTATCTATCTATCTATTTATCTTTTTTTCAATCATTCTATCTTTCTTTCTTTCAATATTTATCTCAATCTGTATATGAATCTAATATCAATCAATCTATACATCTATCTATCCATCTATCTATCCATCTATCTATCTACTTGTCTATATATCTATCTATCTATATATCTATATGTCTATAATTATGTCTATCTATCTAACTATATTTATTTCTAACTATCTGTCAATCTATTTATTTATCTATCTGTCTTTCTAAATATCTAAATAGTTGTCTTTCTATCTATTTATCTATATGTCTTTCTATATCTCAATCTATCAGTCTATCTATCAATTAGACAATCTATATGTATATCTATCTATCAATCTATCTATCTATATTTCTATCAATATGTATATTTATCTATCCATCTATTTATCTATCTCTTTATATATTTATTTCTATCTATCTATCTTTCTATTTATCTTTTTATTAATTTGTCTATATATCTTTCTATCAACTATTGATCAATCTATATATTAATCTATCTCTCAATCTTTATATCCATCTTTTAATATTTCTTTCTATCAATCAATCAATTAATCTATCTATATATTTATCTTTCTTTCTATCTATGTATCTGTCTGTCTGTCTGTCTATCTATCATCTATCTAACTATGCGTAGCTAGAATCTCATAGCGAGGCTCTTCGAGTTAGCGAAGTGCTTTAGTAGCGTCGAAGCCCTATGTGCTATAATGCTAAGCTAAGGATGCTCCACCTTATCTTTATCTATCTGTTTGTCTGTTTGTCAGTCTTTCTATCAGTCTATCTTTTATCTCTCACTCTATCTATCAATCCATCTATATGTGTGTATATCTCTCAATCTATCTATTAATTCATCTATCTATCTGTATATCTATCTATATGTCTATCTATCATTCTATCTATTTATCTTTCTATCTATCTATATATCTTTCTATCTCTCTATCTATTTATCTATATATCTTTCAATGTACTTTTCTATTTATATGTTTATCTATCTATATATCTATCTATCTATATATGTGTATATCTATCTATTTATATATCTGCCTATCTATTTATTAATTTGTCTATCTATTTGTCTATGTATCTGTCAATCTATCAATCAATTTTCTGTCTAACTATTTGTCAGTTTAATTGTCTATCCGTAGTCGATCTATCAGTCTATCTAACTAACTAACTATCTGTCTATCTATCTAAATATCTAAATAGTTGTCTTTCTATCTATCTATCTATATGTCTTTCTATATGTCAATCTATCAGTCTAACTATCAATTAGACAATCTATATGTATATCTATCTATATATCTATCTATCTATCTTTATTTCTATCAATATGTATATTTATCTATCCATCTATTTATCTATCTCTTTAAATATTTATTTCTATCTATCTATCTTTCTATTTATCTTTTTATTAATTTGTCTATATATCTTTCTATCAACTATTGATCAATCTATATATTAATCTATCTCTCAATCTCTATATCCATCTTTTAATATTTCTTTCTATCAATCAATCAATTAATCTATCTATATATTTATCTATCTTTCTTTCTATCTATGTATCTGTCTGTCTGTCTATCTATCATCTATCTAACTATGCGTAACTAGATTCTCATAGCGAGGCTCTTCGAGTTAGCGAAGTGCTTTAGTAGTGTCGAAGCCCTATGTGCTATAATGCTAAGCCAAGGATGTTCCACCTTATCTTTATCTATCTGTCTGTCTATTTGTCAGTCTTTCTATCAGTCTATCTTTTATCTCTCACTCTATCTATCAATCCATCTATATATGTGTCTATCTCTCAATCTATCTATTAATCCATCTATCTATCTGTATATCTATCTATATGCCTATCTATCATTCTATCTATCTATCTATCTATATATCTATCTATCTATCTCTATCTATTTATCTATATATCTTTCAATGTACTTTTCTATTTATATTTTATCTATCTATATATCTATATGTCTATCTATCTATATATTTGTATATCTATCTATTTATCTATCTGCCTATCTATTTATCAATTTGTCTATCTATTTTTCTATGTATCTGTCAATCTATCAATCAATTTTCTGTCTATCTATTTGTCAGTCTAATTGTCTATCTATAGTCGATCTATCAGTCTATCTAACTAACTAACTATCTATCTATCTGTCTATCTATCTTTCTATATATCTATATATCTTTCTATCTGTCTATCTATGTATGAATCTCTCTATGAATATGTCTATCTATGTATGAATCTATCTATCTATTTAACTGTATATCTATCTGTCAATCTATCTGTCTATATTTTTGTCTATCTATCTATCTGTTTATCTATCTTTCTATCTATTTTACTGAAAATCTATTGATCTATAAGACCATCTATTTATCTATCGATTTTCAAACTATATACCTATGTATCTATTGATTATCTATCTGTCTATCTATCTATCTATCTATCTTTTTGTATATCTTCATGTTTATCTATCTATATATTACTACAAAAATCCAAAACAACTAAGGACAATTCCCTAGCCACTCGGTGTTTTCTTTTGCTAATTGGCATATAGCAACTAATTAACAATGGAAGCTTTTTCGATCTAAAGTGCTCGTCGTTATAAATTAGAAAGGGAAAGATTTCCTATCTAAAAAATTGTAGCGATGAAAATATCCCCAGCTAAAATAATAATTTTCCTACCTAAATTAGCAAGCTAAATGGTAGTTTTCGTCGCTAAATGGATATAGCAATGTAAGATTTCCCAATCTAGTGTGCTCATCGCTAAAAATTAGAGAGGGAAATAGTTCATAGCAATAAAATTTTAGCAACGAAAAAATCCCTAGCTAAAATATTAATTTTCCTATCTAAATTAGTAAGGGAAAAATTTCTAGCTAAATTAGCAAGAGAAAATTCCCTAGCTATCTTCATTTCAAAACTTTTTTCAAAAATTTATTTTTTTTTAAAAAAAATTCAATTAAATAATTTAATATATTAAATTGAATAAAAATAGAAACTATAAACAATAATTTATAATTAACAATAAATAAAATTATATAATAAATTATTCTGATTCAATATTTTACATAATTCAAACAAAACCATGACAAAATGTTAGTGCATCCTATTCATCAATGTATCTAACGACAATGTATAAAGTATAATATATCTGTGCATTGACTTTGCTTTCTTTCCCTCTGCTCCTCCGATCACCATCTTTCTACTGCGACAAAGCTATCCAAGTCGCTATGCGTTTTGTCTAGTAAAAAATCCCTTCACTTAATCAAGCTTCGTATGGGGAACAATGCGGTACCATGACTATATTAAATTTAAACAGTCAATCAAATCAAAATAAATAAATAAAAAAAGTTATGTTTTCATAAATATATAATACTATAGTATATTTGTACATATATACTATAGTGTATATATACATATATACTAGCATTTTCACTCGTTACATGTATTCCTAAAGTATATCTAAATATATACTACACTATTATATGTACAATTATACTCAGTATATATATACATATATACTACAGTTTTATATGTACATATATACTGAGTATGTATATGTACTCAATATATATTTAAATATAATACTACAAAATTATATATTCTTATATACTGAGTATAAATGTACATATATTATAGTATTATATTTAGATATAAACTGAGTATATATGTAAATATACTATATTATTATATGTACATATATACTAAGTACATATATACAAGGTATATATGTACATATAATACTACATAATTATATGTGCTTATATAATGAGTATATATGTACATATACTGCAATATATTTGTAGATATACTAAGTATATAAGTACATATATGATATAGTATTATATGTACGTATATACTTGGTATATACGTACATATATACTTCAGTATATACATATATATATTTTGTAGTATATACGTGCATATATACTATAGCAAATCTACACACACACACACACACACACACACACACACACATATATATATATATATACTACAGTATAAATATATATTGTAGTATATACTGCAAGAAAACCTAAAAGAAACAACGAAAAAAATTTCAAAAAAATACAATGCACAAGGAGGACGTAGATCTGCATGAAATAAGAGTGTCAAGAACAAACATGCATTTGCGTGGGACCAAAAATTTTTTGTCCATCTCACAGCTTTAAATGCTAAGGTGTTGTTCCTATCACCAAAGGACAAGCCAAACCTTTTACATACCTATTATAAATTAAAACTCAACCCAAAATATTTGGATACATAAACATATTTACAGATATATAAAAATAGTAATTATAGACATGAACAAACACAAATCTAAGTTGATAGTCATACATATTCAAAAAATATCTAAAAGATGCCCAACACTGATGTTTAGAGAGAAATAAAGTGCAAAAAACAAAATGTTTTAGGAATAATGAAGATATTAGAACTCGACCTCATTTTGATCCAGCTGAAATCAGTAAAGATAGTACCTATGCATAGGACGGACCGTGGCAGTGTCTAAAGGCTTTGAATCAGAATTTTTTCGTGCATCTTACATCAAATGTATTGCAAAGATTCATTATTATGTTAATCGGCAAAGAAAAGAACAAAACTATAATAAAGATAAATGATACCACAAATGATGACCCACTTGTAAGCCCCTTAATGTTTTCTTAGTCTGTAGTGCATTATTCAAGAAAGATATATATTTTACAAGTATATCATTAGCTACTCAAGTATCTAAATGTATTTCATAATCTTAGATATTGATTCTCTAATCCTATGAAATACATTGCTTGTGGATGCATAGATATGGTAATGCTCCAGTAAAGTGATTGAAGGCAAAGTAGTAATATACTTTATATTACCACTATTAGTTTCTCATGTTCATATGTTTGCTTTTGTACAATTCATTTTCCTCTATTTGTGTGTGTGTGTGTGGAAATGTTCTAGATTTTTATATATGTTAGCCTATTGTGGGAGTTAACATGTTTTTATGAATTTTGATAAGTGGCAGGGGTTCATTGGTGGAAATTTCAAGTTTGATGCTAAAAAGTGTTATTATTCCTTTGTTCCTTTTGTAAACATATATGTGATTTGACTTAAACATCTACGCAATCCTATATTGTATGTAATATGTAGCATAGATGTTGCATTTATTATCTTGTGATAAGGTGTGGGAAAAAGCTATAAATATTAGTTACACAAATATAAATTCATATCAAAATATTTTGTAATATTTGTTCTCATCATAAAAATCAAAATGATAACTTATTTTATTGTTATTAATATCATGTGCTGTAGCAATCACAAATATTATTGGCTCATAAAATATTTTATTTTGGGCCTTTGTATTCCCCACCATATGTGCTTTGGTATATTAATTATAAAATATTTACATAAAAATAACTCATTTTCATGTTTAGTAAAAAATGTTTAAAAATAAAATATTTCTATTTTAGTATACTATAAATGTTCCTTAGATTTATTGTCACTATATACATATAAAGTGAAAATTTATATATATCGCATATATGTATGTATATAGCATATATGTATGTAGGTATTTAGCATATTTGTATGTATGTATATATATATATATATATATATATATATATATATATATATATATATATGTATGTAAGTATTTAGCATATTGTATGTATGTATATATGTATGTATATATATATATAATTATAGTAAATATACATACATATATATATATATAAGTATGTGTATACATGTGTATGTATGTATGTATGTGTATACATGTGTATGTATGTGTATACATGTGTATGTATGTATGTATGTATGTATATATGTATGTATGTAAGTATATTTATGCATGTATGTATGTATATATGTATGTATGTGCATATATATATGTGTGTGTGTGTTTGCATATGTTTGAATATTTTTCAAAAACATTATAGTTTTCAACCTAAAACATACACACACACACACACACACACACACACGTAAACTATCCTCAAAACCTTAGTGGTTTTTATATACTAACACCAAATGTGTTTTTTTGACTATATGTACTAAAGAAAAAAATATATTTCCAATATAAACTATCATGAACTTGAATTTTAAATTTTGTTTATAGACAGAAAATTATCAGAGAGATAATTTTCTTTTCCAAATTTTAATTTTCAAAAATATGAGAAATTGTGTTTTTTATGAATATTTTATAATTAGTTTATTAAAACATCTAGTATATGTAGCTAAAATAGTTGTATATAGTTAAACATATAGATATAGATATATATATATATATATATTCATACAAGTATGTATATATAGTTATACATAAATGTATATAAAGTTATAAACAAAAATATAGATTTACATATATGTATAAATAGTTATAAATATAGTTATATTTAATTATATATAGTTTTTTAAAGTTATAAAAAATATTTATATATAGTTATTCACATATAGTTAAAAATAATATTCTATGTTGTTATACGTGTACTTATAAAACTAGTTACATGTTATACATATAGTTACACATTTAGTTAAACTTATATTTATACATGTAGGTATATATATATTTTGATTTAATTTTATATATTTATACATATAGTTATGCATAGACATAGATATAGTAAAATACATTTTTATATATTAATATATAAAAATGTATATTAAATATATGTTGTAAATAATATATAAAAAGTATTGATATTTAAATATATTTACAAATATATAGATTTACATATATGTATACATAGTTACAAATATAGTTATATTTAATTATATAAAGTTTTATATAGTTATACAAATATTTATATATAGTTATACACATATAGTTAAACATAATGTTGTATGTTGTTATACATGTAATTATAAATATAGTTACATGTGGTTATACATTTAGTTACACATTTAGTTAAACTTATATTTATACATGTAGGTATATATTTTTTTCATTTAATTTTATATATTTATACATATAGTTATGTATAGGTATAGATATAGTAAAATACATTTTTATATATTAATATATAAAAATGTATATTAAATATATGTTGTATATATTTTATAAAAATTATTGATATTTAAATATATTTAAATACATGTTTGTTTAAGTAGTTTTTGAAGGAAATATCAACACATTTGAAGCAATTCAATTTCATGCTACGTGTTTCAAGATATGCATCTCATAAATCAAATTGTTAAAAAAAATGATATGGCATAATTTGATAATTAAAAAAATTATGATTGAGAAATATTAAAATGTTAATAGTCTGCCACATAATTTTGATATATTCTACATGGAATATAATTTGATATATTTTAGATGTCTTTTCATGTTTTAAAAAAACATACCTAGAAAAAATAAAAGTAATATTCTAAATGTATTTTTATTAAAATATAATATAATGATCATAAAAAAAGCAAGCATCATGAAATGTTAATTAACATTATCAAATATCATGTTAATAGGATAGTATAGGAAATAACTAATAATGATGTTAAACATCATTATAAAAAATTGTGAAAATCATTCAAAATTATCAAAACATGAAATAACATATTTTCAAAAAAATATTAAAATATCATTAACTGCATAAAAAATCCATCAATAATATTTAATTCATTGTATCAAAGAGTGAACACTAAAGAAAAATATTGATGCGTATTCTCCAATTTTCAATCAACATGCATCAAAAATCTTAGAACACAAAAAACATTGATAATTTATCAATAACATCAGTAACAATGAAACACAATAGAAATATTGATAATATATTTCCACGAAATTTATAGATTTTTAATAAAAAACATTGTGCCTCCCAATATAAATATCTAAAACATACAACATATCCAACACTTACATCAATGATATTTATAACATCAAACAAATTTCAGTGTCATTAACCCTAATTGAATTATGAAAAATTTTAACTAATATTATTATAAAAATGTGCTCTAAATATTTATTAGTTATAAATATAATCTAATATTTTCAAAAAAAAATCATTGAACAAATTTTAAAGTTTCTGAATAATATGGAAAAACATAATGCTTAATGGAAGAAAAATAATGTAACATCATATAAAGAAAAATTTTACTAATCCTGCTCTTCTACCTACAAAACATTGATGATTTAGCTATTTCAAATTATGATTGACTATTAAGGACCAATATTTTTAGAAGAATAATGATTAACAAAATTTGATAACAAAGATGTGCTTTTATAAATTTAAAACTTCAATATTCAAAATCATGATATAATCAAGAATATCTTATGAAAATTAAAATTTGATTCATCTATTGTTCTAGCAAATAATTGGATAAGTATGCATTTTTAAAATTATGAGCTCTAACTAACATAATAAAAAATTTTACCTACACACATCAACTACTCTATTCCATGTTTATTGATCCTAGTTTATTTTGTGATAATCATGAATACTACTTATCTCTGGTTCATACAATGAATGTCATTAAATCATGCACGAACTTAATTTGATCACCAACAAAAGCCCAAGCCACACTAGTAATCATGTAAAAGAGCTATTATGTATTTTAAATTATTGAATTATATAAGGATACCTATTGTATACAAGTGCAAAAAAAGCTATTTTAGTTATACATAAAGTCATGAAAAAGTCACAATCCTAAAATTACTCTAGCCTAAATGATAGTTGAATGTTTGATATACAAATCACTCCTATAACTAATTTGAATATTAATTAAATGTGAATACTAATTGAATGCATATTTTTTTACTTTAATACTTCTCTTCATGTTGAAATATGTTTGTCAATAACTCCCAACATGCTAAGGTGCATGTGAATAACTAGGGCTTATAATTGCCCAGTTAATAAATTTGTGATTTGCTTTCATGGTTACATATAAGATGTTTTGACTTTTCCAATTTGAATTTTCTAATTGATTATGTAACAATCTAATTCAATATATTTCTTATGCTCATGGAAAACAAAGTTGGTAGCAATGTGCAAGGTTATGTGACCGTCACAGAATAAATTTGCTACTTCCAAATGAGAAACTTGTCAATCCTTCAACAAGTATCTCAACCAAGTGAGTTCATAGGTAAATGCAAACTCAGACCAATATTCTGCCTCTACTAATGATATTTATACCTTTGATTGTTTCTCCCACTTCTATGGCACAAGTAACTTACCAAAAAAGTATTAACTTATCAATTACCATTATTTATTTGGATATCTTTCTATATTGAAATCATATTCAGAGACAATAAAAATAGAACCCATAAACATTAGGATTTTTTTCCCAAGTTACAGAAGCAGAAAACATTAAGCATAATTATTTTTCTTAAGATACAGAAGTAGAAAACAATATGCAAACATTTAGTATTTGAAATCAATAAAACTATAAAAAATTAAACAGTAAAAAAACAAAGTTTACACTAACCATTTAGTATTTTATTAATGGTGTAGAGTCAAAATCATATAATGATATAAAAATAGAAGGAAAAAGAAAAAAAATTGGTGGAAAATTAAAAAATAATAAAACCCAAATATTCTGTAAAAAACAAACTACGACCGTATGAACATGACCTGTGATGTCCTCGTAAAACTTCCGATCAGCTATTTCCGTAGCTTGTGGCAGCACAATTTTGAGATGTGCTCATCCTCTTCTCCTTGCCTCCCCGAGTCAACTTGAACCTTCCCTCACTAAATATTGATAGTCACAATATCATGAGCTCTTGTGTCTCTTCCAACAAATACATTTAATCATTTTATTTATGTTTGTCAATAAAATCTAATTTAAATGTATATTGATTAAATTATATTTATGTTTTTCAATAATAAATATATTGATAAAATTATTAAATATTAAATTTTTAATTGAACATTTCGAATTTTGTGTGGTTAAATCATGAAGCTAATTCAAAAAATTGAAACAAATTAATTTATTATATTATTAGTAATCAGCATTATTAATTTTAAAAAAAACATTAACTTAAAAATATTGTAACATTATTCTGATATTTTATGCCATTAATCAAAAATACGATAATGTTTGGAAATTTTTGTAATTATAGAGTCCGACCAAAACCCAGATTTTTGAAATTTGTTATTTTCTATTCACTCAAAAATACTAATATATGATTATTTTTAAAATAACTTTCATCAATTCTATTTTATTATATTTATTAATAATTTTTAAATTTCCATAATTTAATTTTAAAACATATATTGGCTTTTCTGATATAATAATTATATAAATATTAGAAAAAAAATGTTTATAAGAAAAAATTAAATACAATGTTTGTTATAATATTTGTTGTAGGTTTCTCTCATAGTCCTACCCTGCTTCTCCTCTCGTTGTCATTGAAAGACAGAACAAATTTTTAGTGCTTAATGGCTTAGCATTATTTTTTCACGGAAAATATAAAAACAAAAATTTGAAGCAAATATATAGAAAATAGAGATAAAAAAATATAAAAGTAAACTAAAATTTTAAAAAATAAATAATTTAAATAAAAAATGTGAAATAGCTTTATTTAACCATAAATGATATTATTTCATAAATAAATATAATAAAATAATAATAAAGTAATTCTTATATATATATATATAATGGTTATAAGTTTTTAAGCATTCAATTTATTTTGTATTAGTGTAATATGAAATAATTATAAAGGCATAAATTTTGAATCTTTTAGTCATTATAAATTTGAATATTTGAAGTATTCATTTAATTACCACACTTAGATATTTATTTTTTAAATAATCAAAATTTTTAGATGTTATTAAAATATCTGTGCATTAATTTTAAAATTCAAATTATTTTCTTTTTTATTTTATAAATAATTTGAATTTGTTTTTTAATTTGAAATTTTATATTATTATTCAAAATTTTTAAATATTTTAGTCATTATTTTTTTTAAAGATTTCTATAATCATTAAAATATTTTATAAATATAGGAATAATATTAATATTTACTTGTTTATTCGTTAATTCGTATAATTTTATAATTTTTTTATTTAATCAAATAATTGTTTATTTTAGCTTTTTATCAGTAGTAATTATTATTTATGGTAATTTATTTAATTAAAATATTTTCAAAATATTTATATATAGATAATAAATTATATTATTTTTTTAATACAAATATTTAAATATCATAATTAAAAATTTCAGAAAAATATTTTTTATAATATTTTAATTAATTTATAATCAAAAAAATTATAATTTTACTTATCAACTATAAATTTTATTTGTATATATATAATTATGAAATTTTTATTTATAATATCATATTTTTATAATTATATGAGGAGATTGTGTGTTTCAAGGATAGCTCATCTATAGACCATGAAATACTTTTAATATAAAAAATTAAATAAAATATTAAAATAAATAATTTTAAAAAATATTAAATTATTATAAATTAGCAACGGAAATTATCACTAGTATAAATAGTTGAGGAAAAATCTACACCTAAATGCATATATTTTGAGAAAGTAAAAATTTAAGGAATAATCGCTTCGAATTTTTTATATAATTGTAAAAAAATAAATTCAGATAATTATTTCGGAATGGATTTTGTCTTGAACTAATTAGCTAGGGAAATTTCATCATGAAATCTATTGTTATATCAAGGATGTAATTGGCTAGGATATTTTCATAACTAAATCCGTCACTATATTCCAGATCTAATTAACTAGATAAATTACCTCGCTAAATACATCGCTATATCCCAGTTGTAATTAGCTAGAAAAATATGTTGCTAAATCTATCGTTATACCAAATATGTAATTAGCCAGGAAAATTCCATCACAAAATCCATCACTATATCAAGGATGTAATTAGCTAGGGAAATTCTGTCTGTAAATCCATAGCTATATTCTAGATGAAAATAGCTAGAGATATTTCCTTGCTAAATCTGTTGCTATATTTGTCGCTTTTCATTGCATGGAAATTTACAAAAAAAAAAATAGCGACAGATTATTTCTGGATCTAATTAGCTAAGAAAATTACGTCGATAAGTCTATTGCTAAATTTACGGCTTTTTGTTGCTTAGAAATTTACGAATAAATAGTGAGGAAATATTTTCAAAAGTGAAATTCCATCGCAAATCCATCTCAAAATTTTATTTCAATACAAAATCAAAAATCACTTACTATTCTCTAGCTAATACCTCACAATTTAGCTAGAGAATTATCCCTAGATAAACTTTCCTAGCTAAATTGACATTTTTTTAAAGTGTATCTAACTAACTAACTATCTATCTATCTATCTAACTCTCTGTCTTTCTATCTATCAATCTTCCTATTTATCTATCTATTTATCTATCTATCTATCTATCTATCTTTAAATCTGTCTATCTATCTTTGTATCTATCTATCTGTCAATCTATCTGACGGGCTTTCTGTATATATGTGTGTATGTATATCTATCTATTTGTCTATCAATCTATCTCTCTATCTGTATATATGTGGGTGTGTGTGTGTCTATCTTTATGTATATCTATCTATCTATTTATCTATATATCTATCTATTTTGTCTATCCATTAGACTATCATTTTGTCAATCTATGTGTCTATTTATTAGTCTATCTATCTATCGAACTATCTATATATTTGACTAATAATCTATAGAAATTTCTATCTATCTATCTATCTATCTATTTGTCTATATATCAATCTATTAATAAGTCTATCTATCTATATATTAATATATTTATCAATCAATCTATCTAATAGTCTATCAATCTATATATAGATATGTCAATCAATCTATTTATCAACTTATTTTTAAATCTATCAATCAATATATCATTATATCTATATATATATATATATATATATATATATATATATATATATATATATATATATTTATCTATCTATCAATGTATCTAACTATCTATCTATCAATATATCTATCTAACTCTCTATCTATCTATATAATATCTATCTGTCTATTTTTCTATCTAATAAACTATTGATATATCTATCTGTCTATCAATCTTTCGGTCTATAAATGTATCTATCAAAATGTTTATTTATCTATCAATCTATCTATCAATCAATCTATAAATCAATCTATCTATATATCTATCAATTTATCTGTCTATCTATTTATTTATCTATCTTTCATTCTTTCTTTCTATGTGTATATATATTTGCCTGTTAATCTACCTATCTATCTTTCTAGCAATCATTCAAGCTATCTTTCAATCTATCAAACTATCTATCTATTTTTGTATTAATCAATCTATCTATTTATCAATCTATCTATTTATCTATCTTACTGTCTATCTATCTATCTTTCTATCGATCTATCTATTTATCTACCTATTTATCTATCTAGGTGTCTATCAATCTATCTATTTATCTATATGTCTATATTTCTATGTATATATTTATTTATCTATCTATCTATTAGACTATCTATCTATTTATCTAACTATCTATTTGTCTTTCTTTCTATCAGTCTATCTATCTTTCTATTTATCTATCTATTTATTTATCTATCAGTCTATTTGTCTATCTTTATGCCTTTCTATCCAGTTGTCTAACTGTTTTTCAATCTAATTATCTATCTATCTATCTAACTAACTAACTAACTATCTATTTATCTATCCTTCTTTCTTTCTGTCTGTCTTTCTATCTATCTTCCTATCTATCTTTAAATCATTCTGTCTATCTATATGTTTATTTATGTATGTATCTATCTTTCTATCTATCTGTATATCTATCTATGTATCTATATTTCTATCTATCTTTCAATCTAAATGTATATTTATCTGTCTTTTAATTTACCTTTCTATTTCTCTATTTATCTATCTATCTATCTTTCTATCTATTTATCTATCAATCTGTCTATCTATCTATATATCTATCTGTGTATCTGTATATTTATCTATCTTTCTATCTAAATTTTTATTTATCTATCTTTTAATCTATCTATCTGTCTATTTATTTGTCTATCAATTTGTCTCACTATCTATCTTCTATATGTATATATATCTATTTTTCTTTCTATCTATATATCTAACTATCTATATTTCTATATATCTATCTATCTTTTGGTCTATCTATCTGGCAAATAATATATCGATCTATTTTTCTTTCTATCATTATATCTTTTTGTATATCTATCATTTATCTATCTATATAAAAACTTAAAATTGATCTATCTATCTATCTGTCAATCAATCAATCTATCTAACTATCTATTTATTAATCAATTTGTTAATGTATCTATCAATTTTTCTATAAATTTCGCTATAAATCTATCTATCTATTTATCTTTCTCTCTATCAATCTATCTAAAATTCTATCTATTTTTCTATCAAATTCTTTATCTGTATATCTATCTATATATCAAGTTATCTATATATCTATGTATCTATCTATGTATATATTTATATATCTATCTAATTATTTATATTTCTATTTGTTTATATATCTATCTATCTGCCTATCTATCTACCTGCCTATCAATCTATCAATATATTTATATATCTATCTAATTGAATATCTATTTATCAATCTAAATGTATATCTATCTATCTAGCTATAATTCTATCTATCTATGTATATATCTATCTATATATCTATCTTTTTGTCTATATATCTATCAATCTATTTATTTGTAAATCTTTATACGTATATATCTGTCTATCTATCTGTCAAGCTATCTCTCTATAATTCTATCCATTAATATATATATATATATCTATCTGAATATATATATATATGTCCATCAATCTTTCTATCTTTCTATCTATCTATCAATCTATCTATCAATCTATCTATTAATCTATCTATCAATCTTCTATCTATATGTCTGTCTATCTATCTATTTATCTATCTATCTATATATCTATCTATCTATATGTCAATCAATCTATCTATCTATCTATCTATATATCTTTCTTTCTATATGTCAATCAATCAATCTATCTATCTATCTATATATCTTTCTTTCTATATGTCTATCTCTCTATCTTATTATCTATGTATTTTTATTTTTATCTATTTATCTATCTATCTGTTTATCTAACTATCTATCTATCTATCACTCTTTACATGTGTCTATCTATATGACTATCTATATATATATTTATTTGTTTATCTATCTTTATATCTATTTGTCTATCTATTTTTCTAATAATATCTTGATATATTTGTCTATCTATCCAATTATCTATCTATCTGTCTATCAATCTGTCTATCAATTTATCTCTTAATCTGTCTATCTATCAATTTATGAATAGTTTTATCTTTCTATCTATCAATATTTCTTTCAATATGTATATCAATTAGTCATTTAATCTATTTTTAAATCTATCAATCTATCAATTAATCTGTCTATATATATATTTATCTATCTATCTATCTATTCGTCTTTATTTCTTTCTGTCTATATGCGTGTCTATCTATCTATCTACATGTCTATATATCTATCTATTTATTTGTCTGTATGTGTGTATGTCTTTCTGTCTATCTGTCTTTCTATTTTTATATATATTAGGCTATCTTTTTGTCTATATATATATATATTTGCATTTATCTATCTTTCTATCTATCTATCTATCTTTATATCTAGCAATCTTTAAATATGCCTATCTATCTTTCTAGCAAACTTTCTATTTTTTTGACTATCTATCTATATAAAAAAGTCTATATATGTGTCTATATATTTGTTTATCAATTTTACTATCTATTTGTATATCTATCTATCTAAATAAATATGTTTATCTATCAATATTTCAATCTATCTATCTACTTGTCTACTTGTTAATCAATTTATAGACAAATTGATAGACTTACCTGTCTACTTGTTTATCAATATTGATAAATAAATATGTTTATCAATATTTCTATCTATTTATAGACAGATTGATGATAGATAGATATATATTTACCTGTCTACTTGTCTCTCTATCTATCTGTCTATTTATATAACTATCTATATGTCTATCATTCTATCTATGTATTTGTCTAAATGTCTATCTTTATGTCAATGTGTCTATATCGGTCAATCTATCAATCTATATATCTATCTATCTTTCTATATATCTATCAATCAATTTATCTGTCTATCTGTATATCTATCTATCTATCTATCTTTCTTTCTTTCTTTCTTTTAGTATATCTAACTTTCTATTTATCTATCTGACTATCTATCTATGTATCTATCTATTTATCTATATATTCATCAATCAATCAATTTGTTTATCTCTCTATCTTTCTATCTATCTATTTGTCTATTTGTCAATATGTCTATTTATCAATCAATCTATCAATCAATCAAAGTATCTATCTATTTTTATGTCTATCATCATATCTGTCTATCTGTATACATGTCTATCTATCTATATATCTATCTATCTATCTCTAAGTCTACCTGTCTATTAGACTATTTATCTATCAATCAATTTGTTTATTTATCTTTCTGTCTATCTATTTATCTATATATCTATTTGTTTGTCTATCATTCTATTTGTCTATCTATCTATATATTTATCTATAAATCTATTTATTTGTCTATCATTCTATCTATATATCTATATATATGTCTGTCTATTTATCTATCTCTCTACCTACCTACCTATCTATCTATTTATCTTTATATCTGTCAATCTATCTATCTTTCTATCTTTCTAACTATCTATCTGTCTACCTATCTATCTATCTATCAGTCTATCAATCTATTTATCTGAATGTCTACTTTTCTATATGTTTATCTATTTATCTATCAATATGCTATCTATCATTCTGCCTTTTATTCTCTCTTTATATCTATTTATCTATCTATCAAGTAATTTATCTATATAACTATCAATCTATATATTTGTCAATCTATCTATATATCAATCAATCAATCAATTAATCTATCTATCTGTTTATATACATGTCTATATATATATATATATGTTTTTCAATCTCTCTGTATATTTATCTATCTATTTATCTATCTATATATCTTTATAGTTATCTCTCTGTCAATCAATCAACCTATCGATCCATTTATCTATCTATCTTTATATCTATTTATATATTTATATATCTATCTGTCTATCTATATATTTATCCAATTATCTATCTATATTTTTATCTAACTTTATTGCTATCTATTTTTCGATCTATCTATCTATCTATATATCTGACTATCTATTTATCTATAAGTCTATCAATTTTTCTATCTATCTAATATAATATATATATATATATATATATATATATTTGTTTGTCTATCTATCTGTCTATCTATCTATCTATCTATCTTTCTGTCTATCTATTTTTCATTCTATCTATTTATCTAATTATCTTGTTATATATCTATCTATTTTAATTTCTATCTATCTATATGTCTATCTATGTATTTGTTTATTTATCTATCTTTATATATATCTATCTTTTTAATTATTTATGTGCCTAATTATCTATCTATCTATCTTACTTTCTTTGTATCTATCTATCTATATATCTATCTATCTATTTATATTTATATTTATCTATCTATCTATTTGTCTATATATCTATATGATCTATCATCTTTCTTTCTCTCTTTCTGTCTATCTAACTTTCTATGTTTCTTTCTTTCTATAGATTTATCTATCTGTGTTTGTCTATTTTTCTATCTATCTCTATCTCGCTCTCTCTCTCTCTATCTAATGGTCTATCTATCTATTTATCTATCTATCTATCTATCTTTATAGTTATCTCTCTATCAATCACCAACCTCTCGATCCATTTATCTATCTATCTTTATATTTATTTATGTATTTATATATCTATCTATCTGTTAATCTATATATCTATCTAATTATCTATCTATATTTATATCTATCTTTATATCTATCTATTTTTGGATCTATCTATATATCTATATATCTATCTATGTATTTATCTATAAATCTATCAATTTTTCTATCTAACATAACATATATATATATATATCTGTTTGTATATATATCTGTATATCTATCTATCTATCTTTTTGTCTATCTATTTTTCTTTCTATCTATATATATATATAATTATCTTTTTATATCAATCTATTTTAATTTCTATCTATCTATATGTCTATATATGTATTTGTTTATTTATCTATCTTTTTAATTATTTATGTGCCTAATTATCTATCTATCTATCTTACTTTCTTTGTATCTATCTATCTATTTATCTATCTATCCTTTTATCTTTCTCTTTATATATCTATCTATCTATTTGTCTATATATCTATATGATCTATCCATCTTTCTTTAACTCTACCTGTCTATCTATCTTTCTATGTTTCTTTCTTTCTATTTTATCTATCTATCTATCTATCTATGTGTTTGTCTATTTTTCTCTCTATCTCTCTCTCTCTCTATCTAATGGTCTATCTATCTATTTATCTATTTATTTATCGATATTCTATCTTTCTATCTGTCTGTCTCTCTATCTATCTTTCTATCAAACTACCTATTCATCAATCTATCTATTTATTTGTCTATATATCTATTTGTCTATCTATCTATTTGTCTATATATTGATATATCTATCTTTTCTTTCTATCATTCCTTCTATCTATCTATATGTATATCTATCTATCATTTTATTCATATATTTGTCTATCTATCTTATATCTATCTATATGTCTGTCTGTCTACCAATCTATCTATCTTTCTATCTATATATGTATCTATATGTTTGTCTGTCTATTTAACTATCTATATATTTATCTATATAGCTATCAATTTGTCTTTATATCTTTGAATTGATCTATCTATCTATCAATTTGTCTATCTGTCTATCTATCTATTAGTATATCTATCTATTTGTCTATTTGTCTATCAGACTATATTTCTATATATATATTTGTCTTTTTGTCTATCTACATATATGTATATCTATCTATATGTCATTTTTTCTATCTAATAATCAATCAATCTACCTATCTATCTCTTTTTATCTGTCTATGTATCTACCAATCAATCTATCTATCTATATATCTATCAGTCTATTAGTCTATATGTCAATCTATCAATTTGTCTATCTATAAATTTGTCTATCTATCTATCTATCAATTGATCAATCAATCAATCAATTAATCAATCAATCAAAGAAACTATCTATTAATCAATCTAACAATCTATCTACCATTCTATTTGTCTATCTATCTATATGTCTGTCTAGCTATTTATATATCTTTCTAGCTATCAATTTGTCAATCTTTCTATCTATCAATCTATCTATTAATCTAACTATCTATGTATCATCTATCTATCTATCTATTTATCTATCTATATATCAGTATATTTGTCAATCAATCAATCAATTAATCTATCTATCTAACTATCTATTTGTCTATCTATCTATCTATCTATTTACTTTCGTTCTTTCTATCTATCTAGATGTCTATCTATCTATCTAGATGTCTATCTATCTATCTATCTATCTATTTTTCTATTTTCCTATCTATCGACCTGTCTATCTATCTTTCTGTCTATCTGTCTATCTATTTTTCTATCTTTTTATCTATCTATTTGTCTATCTATCTATCTATCTATCTCTCTATCTATCTATTTGTCTATCAATCTATTTGTCTATCTATCTTTCTTTTTATCTATATATTTATATATCTGACTCTCTATCTATGTGTCTATATGCCTATTTATCTATCTATATATCTTTCTAGCTATATATGTGTCTCTCTGTCTATCTATCTATCTATCTATCTATCTATTTGTCTATCTATTTGTCTATCTAGTTGTTTATCTATATATTTGTCTATCTGTCTATCTATCTATCTTTCTATCTATATATCTATCTATCTATCTATTAATCAATTTTTTCTACACTATAAGAAATTATCTTTTTAGCTACGACAATTTAGCTCGGAAAATAATCCCTAGCTAATTTACGAGGGATTATTTCGGGAATAGCAAGAGATATTGATTTTGTGTTGGGTAACAAATTTGTGATAGATTAGAGACCAAAATTTTCAATGGAAAAATGTCCCCAACTCATATTTTCATAAATTTTTGCACAATGATTAGCGGTAAATTTAGCAATGACGTTAGAGATGGATTTTCCCTAACTAATTAGCTCGACAAAAAATCTCTTGCTAAATCATTATCTGGATTAATATTTTTATAATTATATATTAATAACAAGTGATTAGTCCTTAAATTATTATTTTCACAAAAAAATATATACTTAGCTAGGGATTTTCCCTAGTCTTTTAGCTCGAAATTATTTCTATCATTAATCTCTACTGAATTAGTTTTTTGTTTTTTATATTATTTGTTTTAATATATGATGAAATTATGTATTAAAGTTTTGTCATGGTTTACGGATGAGGGATCCTTGAAAGACATCTTCTCCTCATATAATTATAAAAATAAGATATTATAAATAAATATTTTCAAATATATATAAATACGAATAATATTTATATTAATAAAGACTAAAATAACTATTTTTATGATAATACAATTTTTTTAAAATATACAAGATATTTTTTAAATTAATTGATAAAGATGTTTAAATATTTGTATTAATAAGTAAATTAAATAATTAATTCTATAATTATAAACATGTTTTAAAATATTTGAAATAATAAATGAACATACATAAACATTTGTGTTAATAAAAACATAAAATTATTATTTATATGCTTCTAAAACAAATATTTACAAAAATTATAAATTAACAAATAAACAACTAAATATTTATATTAATAAAACTTTAAAAAAATTTAATGATTATAGAAATTTTTTTAAAAAATTATTACTAAAATTTTTGAAGTATTTGAATTATAAAAAAATTATATTTTTCATTAAATTTAAAATAAAATAAATTGATATTTAAGGATAGATAAATTGATGTTTTAATTACATCCAAAAACTTTAACGAGTTATTCTAAAAATATCTCCTAGTGTTTATTATAAGAATACATTAGGTGTTTTTTTACTATTTAAAAAAAGTTTTTAAAAATATTACTAATGATATTTTTTTTGTTCTCAATGCAATTAAAATTATTTTTAGCCCTATTAATACTTTTGAAAATCACTATCAAACTGACCCTATGTTGATTTTAATTGAAGTTTTACTTTTGCCTCTACTAAAATTTATAAGAATTAAAACATTGAGTAAATTATTATAGTAAATTAAAAAGAAAATAAAAAATGATATTAAATTTAAAATAAAATATGTAATCTTAAAATAACAAATAAATAAATAAATATTACTATTTTAAACTTTAAACAAGTTAAATATGAATGATAACCTAATTGGTGGCCATCCGAAATAGCATCAAGGAGGCAATATTTTTTGTATTTTGTGAAACATGAAGTATCATGAATCATGACCTGATTAGTGTTCTTTCAATTTGAAGACCTCATGTTGTGTTAGCATTTGTTGCATTATTTGGTCTATTCTTTCAGTTTTTGACGAAGAACGGAATATATGATTTTTGAAATTGGTTTGATGATCTAACTTGATAATTTTGATCAATCTCACCCAAGATAATTTTTTTTCCATGTATTTTTTTGAAAAGTTTAAGCTCACTATTCTTAACATTTATTAATATTAGGTATCCACTTTAGCAGGTGATAGGAGGAACTATGCACCTAGGATTGACTTTAACAACCGAGAAGGAATGGAAATGAGTCCTTGGAATCTACTGCTCAACAAATTTCATATTGTATATCAATCAGATATCTGCTAGTAATCTCTCTAAAGCATCTTTTATTAATTTTATTTTTCTTATGTTATAATTACATGTTGATTACTTAATACCCTGATACTGAATTTGTTCAATTTTCCTATATCTGTCAGACTGTTAGTTTATTCACTGGACCTAATTTTTTCTGCATTTGCCCCATGGGCAACTTTTCTTTTGACCAAGGTTAGTATGATTAAGTGTCAAGTTTTTGTCTTCCTTTCTTTTTTAAACTGAAGTTTGATTTGATGATATTACTTTTGTAATACATGAATTTAAGGGTGTTGATGCTGAGCTAACAGCAGCAACTTTTATGGCATTGGTAAATCTTACAAGCATTGTTAATTCTGTAGCATGTTTGAATGTAAATATTCTGAAAAAATATGCATAAAATAGGTTATAGATATTTAAAAATTGGAAATTGGTTGGTGAACCTTTATGTACAACACCATAAACCATGAAAAATAATTTAACGATAATCTCAACTTTCATTCATGTTGGCATATATACAACATAAATACCAAGCTTACTTGAGAAAGAATTGATATTAGGATTATATAAAATTTTTATGAATGCTAGCTGATCACAAATAATGCATAGGATGAAACGTTAGTATTCTCTTAAATCTTATTGTTTAAATTATTGTTTAACACAATATATTTTATTTATTCATGAACAATTTAATTCAAAGCAAATCATATATTTTATAGTTTATGATTCAAAAGAGTTTACAAGTGATCGAAGTTGACTTTTTATTATGCTTGTGTTAGAGATGATATTTTGGGTTATGCCAAAATATTTATTAGTTTAATTGGCAATTAAGTTCGGCAAAACTAATATCTCAGAAAGTTTGGTTGCTCACATTGATTTAGTAGGCCAAAAATACTCAACCTAGATAATTGTTGCCTAGTTTGCAAGTGAATAACGACTCAGGTTGTGCTACTTGAATTGCCAAGTTGACAATGCTTTTTGTTAAAATATAATAAATTTTTATTTTATCAAGAGATAATATTTAAAGATTTATTTCAAAAATTATAAAATTTATTAATCTTTTTCTAAACCTTATATCCAACTCAAATTAGAATACTCATATAATCTAGAATATTCATAATTAGTGAAAGAATTGTTGAGTTTTGCTATTCTTTCAAACATTCAAATAAATATATGTGCAACTAAGAGAATAGTGATTTGCATAATGATGCTATACTAAAGCTTGTTTCTCATGCTATACAATTCATTTAATTTTCTATTTGAAAACTTTACAAAAATTAGAGTAGATTCTAAATTATTTTATAGTTTCAAAATATAATAAATTATAATTAACAGTCCAGATTATAAGAAAATAAAATTTACAGCCAATTAATAGTCCAAATTATAAAAAATTTCAAGTCCATGCTTAACAAATAAATTAGAATTAAAACACATGAGTGTTATGTTTGTGTTTATTGTATAATCTTGATAAAATTAAATTCATTAAATTTAATAGTGTTCATGTTTTTTTATCACAACCTCATTAATTTTGATAAAAATAAAGAAAAAATTAATTTTTTTCATGTAAAAAAAAATTATCCTCAATTAAAATATAAAATATGAGCTACTCATGGCGATGCTAATTACTAAATTCTTTTTTTTTTGCTAGTTTAATATTGTTTCAAAATAATTTGTTATTGTTATTAGATGTTATTAGACGTAGGCAAAATTATTTAATGGTGCATTAGAATAATATTTAACAAAAAATACCTAATCATATTAAAAAATTCATCAAAATAAAAAATTTTTACTTTCTGGAAAACTCAAAAAATACTTTTATTCTTTCTATATATTTCATGTTTTGAAAAAAAAAATAAAAACAAAAAATATATTTTCAAAAACACTATAGCATGTGAGGTATATTGTTTTGGAAAATAGTATGCTCGATTTGTAGCAATATAATATATATATAAATCTTATAAACACATAACATTATATAACACAATTATAAATTTATATAATTGTATTACAATAAATATATATATGGTTATACTTTAATATATATAAACATATAACATTATATATATACATTGATATATTTATATAAACCTATAATGTTATATATAAATATTTATACATATGTATAAATGTTTATAAATATTTATACAATATTTACATAATACTATCCATTTAAATATTTGTTTATATAACATTTATATAACATATAAAATATGTATACATATCTATAATCATTTATATAGCATATAAATTTTTATATATAAATATAATATGTATAATTTTTATATAATTGTGATATATATACTATATAATATTTATAAAAGTGTTTACATATGTGTGTGTGTGTGTGTGTACCATTTATAAAAATATTTTAAACACGGCATTATATCTAAACACTTATATATTTATATAATCATTAGCCATTATATATAAAAGTTTATACTTTAATATAAATGTGCAATTGAAAGAATAGTGATGTGCAATATGATGCTTCTATGCAAACACAAAAGATTATCTCTATAATTTATATATCATATTGAGAAATGATACATCATAGAGAAATATTAGTAGTTTTATCTATAAATTAGGCAGAGAAATATTAGGCATTGAGGAAGACAAGACGATTATCATTGTCATTTAGGAGTCTTCATAGAGCTCCTCTATCATGATGCTTACTTTAAAGAAGTAAACAAATCTTTTTTTAAAAATTGTTGTAGATACTTCTCATTTATTATGTACTATAGTTATCGTAACTCATCTTTTTACTTAGATGTATAATTATTATTTCAGAAGTTAATAATCATAGTATAGAAAATTATTTTTTGCTTAATATTTTCTACTTGTCTTTTTTTTAAATATTAAAATAGCTACTAAAAAATTATCTAAAATCATTTATTATAGTAATATACAAGTTAGATTTGGATGCCTTTATCTTTTTTTTTTTAATTTTTGGATTTATTTGTAGCCTTATTTTTATGTATTATATTTTTAAGTAATTAATTTTTAATTTTATTTTTTTGGATAAAGTTAAAATTATATATTTCTTTAATTTTTATGTTCAAATATTTTATTAGTTGTTTGAATTTTATTGATATGTTACTTATTCATTATTTACTTGGTTATTTTTTTTATTTAATTGAGATGTTATAAATTTTGTATGGTTATACATTTATACAATTTATCAATGGTTATATAAAATAATATGTATTTTTAATAAATGAATTAATATGAAAATTTAATTACTAATTAATAGTTTTCATGGTTATTAGTAATATTATTTATTTTCTCCAATGTTATAACCATAAATTAATTTTTTTTATTTATGAAATTTATTTGATTAATTTATAAATAGTATTATAAAAAATAACAATAAATATTTCATAAATTAGTAAGCATAAATTTATCTATTTATGAAATAATATAATTAATGGTTAAATATAAAATAATTTCATTTTCTAATATTTTCCATCTTTGACCCATCTTTCCCCCATCAGGTCATCTCTACATAATTAGGTTAGTTCACTTTTAAAAAACATTCGAGTCTTAGAGCACACTACCATCGCACCAACATTTTGAATAACCATATTAAACAAAGAATGTCTCTCTCTCTCTCTGTGTGTTTTTTTGTTTATTTTCATTATAATTTAATGAGAAATTAATAATGGGTTTTGCAAATTTAAAATCATCAGTGAGCTAAATGGTACTTTTTTGTTGATGTCAAATGTGTTAATGATAAATTGGTAGAGTGAACTTTTTTTAATGATATTTTTTAAGGTTTAATGAATTTCAAATCAACAGAAAGTGTGCTAGCTCTGAAATTGTGAAATAGAAGGACAATAGAGTGAGAGATATAGGAGAAACAAGGGAGAAATTTTTTATTACTTCAAGACTCATACAAATGCTCCCTATTTATAGGATTTAATGCATGAATACATATTAAATATACCAATGAATACATATTAATCCATGCCAATTAATATACATTTATGTATGAATAATAAGAGTCACAAGAATATCAATAGTCAAGAAATTGATGGAGAGTTTATGGACATCCATAATATTATTCATAATACTCCCCCTTGAATGTCCATGATACTATCTCATTAAAAACCTTTACAGAAAATCCTAGTGGGACAAAACCATGGTAAAGGAAAAAAGAGTACAGTATAAAAAATTTACTCCTCCTCTTCGCAACATAACTATAAATCTCTGAGCCTACACATTCCAGTGCTATGAACTAGCCTTTCAAATGTTATAGTAGGTAGAGCCTTGGTAAATAAATATACTAAATTATTAGTAGAACAAATTGATTGAACATCAATATCACATTTCTTTTTTAGATCATGAGTGAAAAAAAATTATGGTGATATATGTTTTGTTCTATCCCCTTTAATGTACCCATTTTTTAATTGAATAGTGCATGCAACATTATCTTCATACAAGGTCATAGGGACCTCCTTGCTAAAAGAAAAACTACATAACCCAAGAATATGATGTATTACAGATCTTAACCAAAAATATTCTTTACTTGCTTCATGAATTGCTAAGATCTCTACATGATTAGATCTGGCGGGTAATTAATTATTTCATAAAATGTCATGAAATGGTTGTATCACCACATGTGAACAAATAGCCTATTTTTGATCAATCATTATGAGGATCATACATATATCCCACATCTACATAACTAATTAATTATGCTTTGGGTACATTGAGATAATAAAGGCCCATATCTATCATACCTCGAAGATACATCACTATATGTTTAACTCTATTCCAATATCTTCTTGTTGGACAAAAACAATATCTTGCTAACAAATTTATAGAAAATGATATATCAGGTCGTGTGTGACTTGCAAGATACATTAGTGCTCCATTAACACTAAGATATGGTACTTTAGGACAAAGAAGCTCTTCATCATCCATTCGAGGTCGGAAAGGATCTTTATTCACATCTAATGACCTTACAACCATTGGAGTGCTCAATGGATGGGCATTATCATTAAAGAATTGTTTTAACACCTTTAATATATAAGCTGATTGATGAATTAAAATTCTTTTCTCTAAGTGTTCAATCTGCAAACCAAGGCAAATTTTTGTTTTTTTGAGATTTTTCATCTCAAATTCTTTTTTTAAGCTGCCTATTGCTTCTGAAAGCTCATTCGTAGTCCCAATAATATTTAAGTCATCAACATAAACTGCACTTATAACAAACTCAGATCCAGATCTTTTAATAAATACATATGAGCAAAGTGGATCATTCTTATACCCTTTTCATAATAAATATTCACTAAGACAATTATATCACATGCATCTAGATTGCTTCAACCCATATAGAGATCTGCATAATTTATCTAGTTAAGTCCTCGAGCACTTGAATTATGTGTTGCAAGCAATTTTAATCATTCTAGGATTTTCATGTAAATGTCACTGTTAAGTGGTCCATATAAATAAGCCATAACTACATCCAATATAGGGGAATACTTCTCTTCATAATCAATGCCTGATCTTTGAGAGAATTTTTGTCCAACTAATCGTGCCTTATATTTGACAATTTTATTTGTCACATCTCATTTTCATACAAATACTCATTTGTATCCTACATGTTTGACACCATCATGTGTATGTACAATAGAATCAAAATTTTGCTGTTTTGAAAGAGAATTCAATTCTACTTCAATTACATCTTTCCATTTTGGTCAATCATCTCTCTATCTATATTCCTTGATGGAATTTGGCTCAAGGTTCTTATTGTCATTAACAATGTTGAGTGCCATATTATAAGCAAATATTTCATCGATAGCAATTATATTCTGATTCCACCTTTGGCCAGGTGTGACATAGTTTATCGAGATCTCTTGATTGTCACAAGTTCTAGGTACCTGAATTTTTTCTAGAATTACAACTGGGGACTCATCTAGAACTATCAATTCCTCAACTTGATTCTTTGATCCTTTTCTTTTCCGAGGATTTTTATCTTAGGAACCAACTGATTGACCACATTTCATTGATACTTTAGGTTCATTAGCAATAGATTGTCCTACCGGGACTTCAATTATAATTGGAGCATTAGTAGTTGGCATGTAAGATATAGATACTCTCTTAGGATTAGTAAATACATCTGGCAATTAATTTGCTAAAATTTGCAAATGAATAATATTTTAAACTTCTAGTTCACACTCCTTTGTGTGAGGGTCAAGATGAGACAACAACAATTGATTCTAACTAAAGCCTTTTCTAACTGTTTATTTTTTTTCTTTAAAGTTGAAAAATTTGATTCATCAAAATGACAAACAAAAAATGATCCATAAATAAATTTCAAATTGTTGGCTCTAAATATTTGATTATCGATTGAGATTCATATCCAATATGTATTCTCACTCTTCTTTGGGGACTCATCTTAGTGGGTTGTGGTGGAGTAATCAGAACATATACCACACACCCAAAATCCTTAGATGGAAAATATTTGGTTCTCAACAAAAACTAATTGTAAAGGAGAGAACTCATGATAATTTATTGGTTTAATACGAATCAGTACTACTGCATACAAAATAGCATGGCCCCAAGCAGAAGTTATGAGCTCCATCCTTATTAGTAATGGCCTTGTAATCAATTGAAGGCATTTAATAAATGATTTTGCAAGATCATTTTATGTATGAACATATGCTAAAGGATGTTCAACAGTTATTCCAATAGACATATAATAATCATTAAAAGCTTGGAAAGTAAATTATCCAGAATTATCAAGATGAATTGACTTAATAAGATAATCTAGAAAATGAGCCCATAACCAAATTATTTGAGCAAAAAATATAGCAAATGCTCTGTTATGTGTTGATAATAAATAGACATGTGACCATCTCATTGATGTATCAATCAGAATCATAAAATATCGAAATGGTTCACATGGTAGATGAATAGACCTACATATATCACCTTGTATACGTTGCAAAAATGCAAGGGGATATGTCTTTATTTTTGTTGGTGAAGGCCTTATAATTAAATTCCCTTGAGAATAAGCAGCACTTAAAAACTCATTGGATAAAAAATCTTTTGACTTTTCAATGAATACCCACTTGAATTTTTATTGATTCACTATATCATTATAGACATAGGATGTCCTAATCAGTCATGCCAAACAATAAAATTATTTTCATCAGTAAACTTTTGGTTTACTAAGGCATGTGTCTCATTTGTGCTTATGTTTGTATAGTACAAACCAGAAAAAAAATGGGTAATTATTTCAATATATTTTTTTACCTGAGTCAAAATTAGTAATATATAAATACTCAGTGTTATCTTTATTCGTAGTCTAAATATGATATCCATTTTGTCGAATATCTTTAAAACTCAATAAATTTCTTTGAGACTTTGTAAAATATAATGCATAATCAATATGAATTTTTGTTCCTCCGAGTAACAATATATTAGCTCTTCTAAAGCCATCAATCAATTTTTCACTATCCAATATTGTATTCACATCTAATCCTTGCATTATTAAAAAGGAAAAAAAATTATCTTTAAGTATAGTATGTGTTAATGCATTATCTGCGAGACATATATTATTATCACCGATTGAGGATCCCACCAGATGAGTTTCTATAGTCTTCAATATATCTCTTGAAAATCCAATGGAGCTTCATTCTGATAACGTATTATTAAATTGAAGGATAAGAGAGCAAGAGATATAGGAGAGATAGGGGAGAGATTTCTTATTCCTTCAAGTATATTGTGACTCATACAAAGGCTCCCTATTTATAGGGTTTAATAAATGAATACATATTAATCCATGCTAATTAATACACATCAATCTATGAATAATAATAGTTACAAGAATATTAATAGTCAAGAGATTAATGGAGAATTTATGGACATACATAATATTGTTCATAATAGTGTGAACTTTTTTTATTTTAATGATTCTTTTTTTAAGGTTTAATGGATTTCAAATCAACAAAAAGTGTGATAACTCTGAATTTCGAAGAAGAATAGTAAAAGAGGATGAAGAAAATAATAACAAGAGGAGAAGAATAGCATGGTACTATAATTTTTTAAATTCAAGTTATATATTATATTTTAATTTATAAGTTTTTATATTTTATAATTTTTTTTTTGTAGATAAGATGAATATGAACAACCTATAGAAACTTTTTTACTAATCAAGTTTCTATGGTTATAGTGTGAAACTCTTATATTTTTTTTAAAGAAGAAGGTACAACTTAACCATTATAACCTTAAAGTTTGTTGACATTTCTCATGTTAATAGGTTGTCGAGGCTATAATTTTTGTTGGTGGATGATGATGAGTTATTTTTAGTTTTTTTCTTAATAAATCATATTTTTTGGTCTTTAATTAGGTACCCAATAAATTACATTGTAATTCTATTTTGTTAAGATTGTAGATGCTTTAATTAATTTAATTGGCCTGATATTAATTATTGTTTAATAGTACTATTAAAAAAATTGACTACACTAAGTCTTTATTATATCTATCTAATATTGGCTTGTAGAATCAAAGCACACTTGATGGAGAAATGGGGAGGGTGTAGAAGACTAAGAACCCAAGTGAGACTATACATTATTGTAAGTAGGGGAACAAACATTGTACAAAATTTTTTCAAAGTATTTTATTAGATACCATGCATTCTCAAAGCACACTATCCATGCATGGTCACTTATTTCGTGTATACATTTATAATAAGTAATTATTTCATCATTGTACAATGTTAACATGAGTAATATGATAGATAATTTGATTAGTAATCGAGTATACCCTTCTGTTTTTTAAAAAATGTGCATTTAGTATATATATCCAAAGTAATAGATGTGGGGTGCATGTGAAGTTGCTTATTTAGTATAGTCTATGTTTTTTGTACATGCACATTATTTATTATTTACAATGAAACATGTATACTAATATACTTCTGTACACAAAAAACTTGTCAATTTATTTGTCACACATACAAAAAATTAAAAATTATCAAAAATAATATTGTACAACTAAATGAAAAAAAATCAAACAAGATGAAACACATTATTTAATAATGACTTTCAAAGTTTTGACTATGATCTAATGTTGATTCTGAGATTATTACTAAGAATTGATATATCAAAGTAAAGTTTTTTAATAAAAATTCTTTATTGGATTTAAATCTCCATATGAAAAAATATCTTGAATATTGTTGTGATATTTTAGATTTAATGTTATTCTAGCAGTATATATTTTTTTAAATTCAATATTTAGTAATAAAACATTAATGAAAAATAAAAATCAAAAATCATCATTAATGAAAAATATGATACTCTTGATATATGATACTCTTGATATATGATACTCTTAATATAGGATATGTTTTACTTTTATTTTTTTTCTTTTCAGCTATTTTAGATTTAGCATTTGTTAATAAATTTTTGTGTTCAATTGATGATACTCTTGATATATGATACACACACACACACATATGCATGTCATATATATATTTACAACATTTTGTTTTGGTGTAAGATTATAATATTAGTATATTAAATAATTTTATAAATTTTATACAATTATAGCCATGATATTGTTTAATAAAATAAATAACCTATTTTAGAATCTTTTAAAAAGAGAGATGTGGCCATTTGGTTGATTTTCTCGTGTATTAATTGGGCATTGTGAAAAATAGCCCTCTCAGGCTGCTCTTGCCAAAATGTTTCTTTATTTTAATCTTTTCTTTGATAAAATAATACTTTTATGTGTTCATTCTTCTCATAATAGATTAAAATGAAAATAAGATATTATGTGAGCTAATAACCATCATAAAAATGAAAATAGGCTTTTCAATACAAAAATTTAATTTCTTAGTCAAATATCTAATCGGAAAAAGTATATAAGTGATGATCATATATAATTTTTGTTAAATTAATAAGTTGTCATTCTTCATATTGTTTAAGTTTTAATTGATGTGTATGTAAATAATCTTTAAGTAAATTACTAAAAAATTAGGATTAAGTTCTTTTGCACTGCTATTTTTTGGTAGATCTTTAGTTAATAAAATGGTGTGGTCTTAGGCTGCTACTTCAATTAACTATGTATTTATGAATATATTTGGTCTTAAATCTTGGTGTTTAAGTCATCTGTCTTTTTAAAATTAAGCTTTAGTTTTACTAGATTATATTCATCCATTTATAATCTCTATCTTGTTAGTAAACTTTAAGTAGAATGTGATAGAATTGCTAAGAGCTCTTTATTCAACTAGTTTTGCTTAATTCTCATTCTTCTTATCTCAATTAGTTTTCTTTAGCAAACTGTCTTTTGATTGTAGTTTTCCACAAAATATGTTAATGTTAATATCTCTAATTATTGGTATCTTTAATTAGTTAATATTTGTAATGCTAAGAATCTGAAATTGCAAGCTACTTCATATCTATGTTTTCTAGTTTAATACTTTGTATGATATGTTTTCTAGTCCAAACCTATTATTTTTCATGTCTAAATTCTTCATTAATTCATTAGAAAAAAGTTTTTGGAATTGGATCTTCATTCCTTTTATTTTGTCTTTACTATTTATTTTTATATTCAAAGATTGAGTTGAATCAGAGTTGAAATTTTGATCTTTGATCTTCATTGAGAAGTTAGAAGCTTACTCCTTCAAACTTATAATTTCTTTTTTTTTTGTTTCCCTTTCTTGTCCTTTCACTTGGTTCTTGTGTTCTCTTAATTCTTGCCTTTTTGTGTGGCTTTGATTGGTGCACTAGAAGAGACATGCTCTCTTCATCTAGCAATATTGTGATATCTTTTAAACTTTAGCATGCTAATAAATTCTCTATTTCTTCATGTAAATTCTACAAACACATTGCCTAGATATTCACGATATTTTGCCGTTGCATATTTATATGTAAGTGATCTTATTTAATTAATAGAATTATTTGAAGTCATTGTATGTTTCATTTAGAATTATAATGGAGCATAATTCTTTGTAAATATAATAGAGCAAAATGAGTTCAAATCATCAATGGATGATATATTGATGGTTTGATTAATTGATAGATAGTTAGATAGATAAATATATAAATAGATAAATAAAGGGATACATAGATATTTAGATAGGTTGATAGATCATTATATATATAGATAGATAGATAGATAGATAGACAGATAGATAGATAGATAGATAGATAGATAGATAGATAGACAAACAGATAGATAGATAGATATATAGACAGAAAGATAAATAAATACATACACTACAAATAATGTCTATTTAATTAATAGAATTATTTGAAGTCATTGTATGTTTCATTTAGAATTATAATGGAGCATAATTCTTTGTAAATATAATAGAGCAAAATGAGTTCAAATCATCAATGGATGATATATTGATGGTTTGATTAATTGATAGATAGTTAGATAGATAAATATATAAATAGATAAATAAAGAGATACATAGATATTAGATAGGTTGATAGATCATTATATATATAGATAGATAGATAGATAGATAGACAGATAGATAGATAGATAGATAGACAAACAGATAGATAGATAGATAGATATATAGACAGAAAGATAAATAAATACATACACTACAAATAATGTCTATTTAATTAATAGAATTATTTGAAGTCATTGTATGTTTCATTTAGAATTATAATGGAGCATAATTCTTTGTAAATATAATAGAGCAAAATGAGTTCAAATCATCAATGGATGATATATTGATGGTTTGATTAATTGATAGATAGTTAGATAGATAAATATATAAATAGATAAATAAAGAGATACATAGATATTTAGATAGGTTGATAGATCATTATATATATAGATAGATAGACAGACAGATAGATAGATAGATAGACAAACAGATAGATAGATAGATATATAGACAGAAAGATAAATAAATACATACACTACAAATAATGTCTATTTAGCTAGTAAAATTTAGCTAGGGGTAAATTCTCTAGCTAATTAGTGAGGGATACACTAGGAAATAATAAGAGATATTTGATTTTACAATAAATTAAAATTTTGTGATGAATTAGTGATGAATTAGTAGTGAAAATCATTGAATGAAAATTTTTAGTCACTAAAATATTTGTAGATATTCACGCAAAGAAAAGCTAGAACTTTAGCGACGTATTTAGCTACAAAAGTTCCTTTGTTAATTAAAATGAGATAAAATCTGTCGCTAAATAATTATTTAAATTTATTTTTTTTAGATTTTATGTAGAATTGAAAGTGATAATTCCTTAAATGTTTATTTTCTCAAAATATATGCATTAAGCTATGGATATTTCCTAGCTATTTGGGCTAGTGATAATTTCTATCACTAATATTAAATGATATCTTTTTAAGCATTATTTATTTTAATATTCTATATAATTTTCTATATTAAAGGTATGTCATGGTCTATAGATGAGTGATCCTTAAAAGACATAATCTCCTCATATAATAATAAAAATATGATATTATAAATATAAAATTTAATCAATATACAAATAAAAATAAAAATTTACATTAAATATGACTAAATTAACTATTTTTTTATTCTAAATTTATTAAAAAATTATACTTAATTTTTTCTGAAATATTTATTTATGATATTTAAATATTTATATTAAAAAAATATTATATAATTTATTAATTTATAATATTTTTTAAAATATTTTAATTAAAAAATAAACATAAATACAAATTACTATGAATAAAAAACTAAAATAAACAAATGCTTTATTAAATTAAAAAATTTATAAAAATATATGAATAAATGAATAAACAAGTAAATATTCATTAAAATAAAAGTAAAAAATAATATTTTTATTATTATAGGAATTTTTTAAAACTATAATTACTAATAGATTTGAAATTTTGAATTATAAAAAAATTGTCAAATTTTTCATAAAATTTAAAAGAAAATAATTTGATATTTTATATTAATACATAGGTGTTTTAATTAAATCAAAAAAAATTTGATGATTTAAAAAATAAATATTTCACTGTGGTTATTAAATGAACACTTCAAAGATTAAATATTATAATTACTAAAAGATTCAAATTTTATGCCTTTATAATTTGTTCATGCCTTAATAAAATCATATAAGTAAATTTTATGTAGATATATATATATATATATATATATATATATATATGCATGTATGTATATATGAATAATTTATTATTATATAATATTATTTTATTTATTTATGTAATAATATCATTTATGGTTAAATAAAAATCTATTTCATCTATTTTATTTAAATTATTTATTTTTTATAATTTTTGTTTACTTTTATATTTTTGTATCATATATTACATACAGTTTAGTATTTATATATGGTTTCTTTGAAAAACAAAATGCTAAGGCATTAAGCACTTAACATTTTTTCTATCTTTTAATGCCGAAGATATGAGAAGCAAAATGGGACTATGGGAGCAACCTACAAAATCTACCTTTTTTTGTTGCTAGGTAATATTATCATTTTTCTTCTCATTTGGAATACTATATACATATCTTTGTCTCTCTCAATTTGATTACCACTGGCTGATTTATGTTTTTACAGAATATTCGAGTATAGTTTTTTTTTCCCCCAATTTTCCTTCTTTTTTCTTCGATTTTCATATTACTTATTAGATTTTGATGCTACACCATATATGAAACAATAAATGGTCAGTGTAATCTTTGTTATTTTATTGTTTAAATTTTAGGTTTTTATTGATTTCAAATACTAAATGTTTGCATATTGTTTTCTCCTTCTGTAACTTATGAAAATAAATAATGCTTGATGTTTTCTGCTTCTGCAACTTTCATAAAAAATATACTTAATGCTTATGGGTTCTATTTTTATTGTCTCTAAAATTATTAAAACAGATAACATTATATATATATAACTTTTATGCATTTATTTAATCGTATGACATTATATATAAATTTCTATACTTTAATATATATAAATATATTACATTATATATAAACACTGATATGTTTATATAAACATAAATGTTATATATAAATATTTATACATATGTATTAATGTTTATAAATATTTATATAACATTTACATAGACCTATCCATTTATATAATTTTTTTATTTATCAATTATATAACATATAAAATGTTTATACATTTTTGTAAACATTTAAATGACATTTTAATTTTTATTTAAATATATAATATTTATAATGTTTATATAATGTGATATATACTATATAAAATTTATAAAAGTGTTACATATATATAATTATATATAAGTAACATTTAAAAAAATAGTGTAAACACAAATATTATATCTAAACACTTTTATAATTATATAATCACATGCCTATATAAAAAAGTATTTATAACTATATTTATAATTATGTAAACTATTTTTATAACCATATTTATAACTATACATAACTATTTTTTTAACTTTATAATAATTTATAAATATGTGTATAATTTTATATACCAATATTTTTAACAAAATATACAATATGTATAATAATATATAGTTATATATAATTGTATTTTACTAAATGTATAACAATAAAAAACATTATTTATAATTATATCTTTAACTACATTCATATTTATAACTATTGGTGTATAACTATATATAAATATTTGTATAACTATGTAACACTCTATATAATTAAATATAACTATATTTGTATCTATATATACATATATGTATTCATATAATAAAATCTTAATATTTGTTTATAACATTGTAAATATTTATGTAAAACTACTTATAACTACTTGTAAGAATATATCTATATATAACTATATGTTTAACTATATATAACTCTATTTTTAGCTATATATAATATAGGTATAAGAACATATAACTATAAATAATTGTCTTTGACTAAATGTATAACTAAAATAACATTATACAAAACAATATTTAAATATATATACGTATATTTATAAATATAAGTATAACAATATGTATAACCACATATAAGTATATTTATAATTACTGTATAACAACATACATCATTATGTTTAACTATGTGTATAATTATTTTTATATTTTTGTATAACTATATAAAACTCTAAATAATTATAATATAACTATATGAGGCATGATTTTTTTTCCTGACAATTTTTTTGTAGCTTGTAGAGATTGAACTTACACCCTCCAAGGAGGCTCACATCTAACTCAAGAATTAGTTTATTGAGCCTTTGGTTTTTGATGTGTAAATATACATACATATTCATTTAATTGATGTTTATAATATATATATATATATATATATATATATATAGTTTTTATATATAAAAATAATAGATATATTGTTTTTTGTGGGTGATATATATAGTTTATTGAACACATGTGGAATAATGTTAAAAAATATTGATTAATATCCAAACTCAGTTAAATTCATTAAAAAAACTGAGACATGAATATTAACAAACATATCAAGTATCATTGAACTTAATTGAATTTTAATTTAAACTAATTATTCATATTAAAAAATTTGTTACATTTAAAAAAAATTGTAATAAATTAACTTAAATATAATTCATCAATATATATGGAATACATTTGTATATCATCAGAATGCATCAAAATACTTTGTTTTTGTTATTCTAATTGAATTTTGAGTATTATCAAACATTATTACTAATAAATAAGAATTGTTAAAATATTATCATATACTTATTAAATAATTATTGTAAAGCATTGAAATACAACAATAATATTATTTTATCATTTTTTATAGTCTTCAATTAAAATTAAATAATATTTAACATTTTTATTTTGAGTATCGACAAGATCATTATAACTGCTGAGGGTTTGTTTTGATTTTGCTGTTTGTTATTTTGAAATTCTTTTCTACCTTAATTATTATCATATATTGCATTTTCCATTGAAATTATATAGTAGATATTTGTATGTGAATGTTATCGTGTAAAGTGAAGTTATTACCACAAGTAAATATATGACCAAAGATCCTCCTCATGCACACAATTTTAATCTTGAAGTTCATAGTAAATCATTACAAGTACTAAAATCATTAATCACAAGTATATAAGTGATGGTTATATCAATAATTTTTGCTAATTAATAATTTCCCATCCTTCATATTGATTAGGTATTAATTAAGGTGTATGTAAGTTTTAATTTCCAAACTATCCTTTGATTGCAGTTTCCCACAAATAATATTAATATTAATGATATGTAATTTTTTATCTAATTAGTTTAAATTTGTAAGGCTAGGAATCTATAATTGTAGCTTGCTTCATATCTATGTTTTCTAGTTGAACACTTTGTATGATATGTTTTCAATTCCAAATATGTTTTTGTTCATGTCTTAATTCTTCATTAATTCATTTTCCAAGAGTTCTTGAAATTGGATATTAATTCCATTAATTTATTCTTTTTTTTATATTTAAAGATGGAGTAGAATCACAGTAAAAATTATGCTATTTGATCATCTTTGAGGTGTGAGAAGCTTACTCCTTCAAATTTTCAATTTATTTATTTTTTGCATTCTTTTCTTGTCTATTCACATATTTTCATTCCTTCATCTAGTAATAGTGTGATATCTATTAATCTTTGCCATTCTAAAAAAATGCATTATCTATTAATGTAGATTCTACAAATGCATAGCCTCGATATTCATAATATTTAATCTTTAAATAATCATTTATAAGTAATTTTATTTAATAAGTAGTATATTTTAAAGTAATTATATGTTTCATTCAAAATAATGATTGAGCATTATTCTTTGTAAATAAAATAGGGAAAAATGACTTTATATCGTTAGTGGATGAACAAAAGGTTTATGAATGGAATTTTGAATCAAGAATTTTGAGTAAGCTTGAATCTTTCATCAACTTTGTGTGTGTTCAATCGAAATGGATTGATGGAGAAAAAATTAAGTGTCCATGTAATAACTGCAAGTGTCGGAATATTTCTTTTTATGATGTAAACACTATAAGATACCATTTCACTAAATATGACTTAGTACCAAATTATTTTGTTTGGATTTATCATGGGAAAGTACAATGGCTCTTAACATTGACCAAAATAAGGATATTGAATCATTTGCATGTTGTGAAGAAACTCAAACACATACCCATAAATATGGTCATAGAAGCTACTGGTGCTTGCTTCAATATGGATTACATGGATTAAATCACCAAATCTTGAAGCTCAAAATTTTATGAAATGCTTAAAAGTTGCAGATAATCAGTTGTGGCCTCATTGTAAAACACATTTGTAATTGTCACCTGTGTCTCGACTAATGAGCATGAAGTTAGAAAATCATATGTTTGAGAATTATTTGATCAGGTAAAAAAACTGATGAAAGAGATTATTCCGAATAATAATTTTGTCATGAACAACTTTTACAAAACTAAGAAGTACTATGATGTATGAGTCTATCAGTGAAAAAAATTTGTTGTTTCAATGGATGTATGTTATATTGAGGTGGTGATAGTTGATTTAATTAGCAGTAAGTTTTGTGATCATTTTTAGTTTTAAGAAGCACCATGTATTGAAGATATGGGACAAATGATGAAAGTTGCATTAAAGAAGATGTATTACTTTCCTATAATTCCTCGATTACAGAGACTATAGCATCAAATGCTACAGCAAATAATATGATGTGGCATTTTGAGCTTGAGGTTGAAGAAGGATTGATTCATCATCCATAGATTCAATTGCTTGGAAGCATTTTAATTATATACATCAAGATTTTGAAGCTAAAAGTCAAAATGTGAGATTGGGTCTCGGCACTGAAGGGTTTCAATCATTTGGCCAATCTAGATAATACTATTCAACATGGCTAGTGATAGTGACACCTTATAATTTTCCTTCGTGGTTGTGTATAAAGGAGCAATATATGTTTTTGTCAATATTGGTTCCATGGCAAAAAATCTAAAAGATATGCTGGATGTTTTCTTACAGTTCCATATAGTAGTGATAAATAATTTGGGATGTTGGTGAGAATACATATGACATCTCAAAGAAGCAAAATTTTATTATGCGGGCAGCCCTTATGTGGATGGTAAGTGACTTTTTTTCATATTCAATGTTGTCTGATTGGAGTACTAGGATGATTTGAATGTTCATATTGCATGAAAAATTCAGATGCATTTACCCTTAAATTAAGTGGTAAACAGTTATGGGTTGATAATCATCATAAGTTTCTACCTACAAATCATTCATTCCATAGAATTAAAAATGCATTTCAAAAAAATAAAATATTGATGATAGTTGCACTAGCTGTTCATCCAGGAGATAAAATTTTGTCAGAGATTCAGAGTTTGGGTCTAAAGAATGTGACTGAAAATGATACTATTAGAACTAATAGACCAATATGCAATATATTTGGATGGAGGAAATGTAGTAATTTTTGGGATGTGCCCTATTGGAAGTTCAATTTAATACATCATAACTTGGATGTAATGCATATTGAAAAAAATGTGTTTGCCAATGTTTTAACACTATCCTTAATATAGATAAAACAAAATACACTTTAAAATCAAGACATGAGTTGAATGATTACTATTGGCATCTTGAATTGAAACTTAACGAGACAACAAGAAAATTCTTTAAAGCTTGTTACACACTTGATAAGAAGGCAAGATAGATATTGTATGAATGGGTTAAAAATTTCAAATTATCTGATAGATATGTGTCAAATATGGGTAGATGTGTGGATATAAAGAATCTTAAGTTATTTGGAATGAAAAGTCATGACTATCATGTATTTATGCATAGATTAATACCAATTGCATTCCATGAATTACTTCCCCTAAGTGTTTGGAAGGCCTTATAGAAGTTAGTTTTTCTTCAAATAGCTAACTGCCACCACAATCAAAATAGATGACATAGTGAGGCTGGAGAATGACAAACTAGTTATTCTTTGTGAGCTTGAATGGATATACTCACCTAGCTTTTTTGACTCAATGGAAATTTGTCATTTCATTTGGCATATAAAGCAAGGATAGCAAGCCAGTACAATATAGGTGGATGTATCCTTTTGACAGGTAAATACATATATAAGTCTTATGTTTTATTATTTCAAACATAAAGTAATATTGTAATTTAATATAATTGAAACCTATTATTTTGGTTGTAGGTATCTTTGTAAATTGAAATTGAATATTAGAAACAAGGAAAAAGTTGAAAGTTCAATTTTCAATGCATATTTAGTAGAAGAAGCATCATCTTTTTGTTATTATTTTTTGAGGATCATATTAATACAAAGATTAGAAATGTGCCTCGAAATTATGAAGGTCATGTGTCAGTAGAAGATAATTCTATGGACAAGCAATCTATCATCAAGTCCCCTGGAAGAGCATTTGGAAGAGCAAAGAAAAGATGTATGACAAATGAAGAGTACAAAGCAACCGGAGCTATGTTTTACCTAATTGTGAAAAGGTTGCACCATATATTGAGTATATATACCCAAAATGGTTGCAAGTTTAATCAGTGTAATTTTTTCCTTAATAGGAATAATTAAAAATTGATATACATTTTCTTCATCTATTTATAGTTGTGTAGTATTTATGTTGAGCAGTTAAAAAAATAGGCAACAATAATTTCCAGCAATGAGGTCAATTATATGCTATAACAGATTTTCTGAATTGGTTCAAAAACTATGTGAGAATTATTAAGTTTTAATTATTTGAAAATTTTAATTTATTAGTATTTTTAGTTGTTAACATCATTTGTTTAATTAATGCAATAGGTAAATGATCCTTCAATTGGAAATTCCAATATTTTCATTTAGAATCTAAGTAAAGGCCCATTTAGATATGTGAAAACCTATCCTGGGTATTTTGTCAATGGATATAAATTTCACAATTGGGCATGGTTCTTCTAAAGCAACAATGAATATGTGTATATTAAAGGCTTAGGTTATAATGCAGATGAGATTGATTATTATGGTCAACTCACAAAAGTTATTGAGTTGGAGTATCCTCGAATTGAAAATAATAGGATTGTATTATTAAAGTGCGAGTGGTTTGATCCTACACGAAATGTGGGTACAAAGATTCATTCGGATTATAAGCTAATGGATGTTAACCATAAACACAGATATAATCGATATGAGCCATTTATTATGGTAGTTCAAGCCACTTAAGTATATTATTATCATATCCAAATTTACTCGTGATAAGAGTGACTGGTGGATGATTTGCAAAATCAAAGCTCTATCAATTTTTGAAGTACTAACATCTCAAGAAAGAAGTACAAACTTAGCTATTGCACCGGCATTCCAAGAAGATGATATAAATAATATTATGCCTCTGCATGTAGATGAAGACCTATAAAATTTATGTGACTCAAATAGTGGCATAATAGGAATTGAAGATGATCAATTTCTATATGAAGATGAGCTGGAACGTCCATCAGAATTAGATGAAATCAGAAGATCCATTGGATGATGATAGTGATGCTGATAATTTAACATTTATGATTATTTTATAATATTATACTATCAAAGACTTTTTATATTTTGTTGAAATCTTTTGGTGTGTATTATTCTTAGATGCATGGTTGTTCATCATATCTCTATTATTTGTTCTATGTTTTTATTTTTTGTATAGTAGATGGCACATAAAAGACGTGGTCATTGTGGAGGTGGACGTGGATGCAGAAATGAATGAAATTCATCTTGTATTTTACATCACATTGCAAATTTAGTAGCATTAAATACCAACCATATCCAGACTTCAACATCACAATCACCATCTCCATTTCCATCACCATCACCATCATTGACACCTCTACCATCACCTTTATTAGATATAAGCCCACCACTCATTGCCGTCTCTACACACACTTTTGATCCATCAGCAATTTCTACACACCATTTACACTGATAATTCCCCATTTACAACACCATCGACATCATCAAATACTGTGCCTTCCTCTACATTCAGTGCTAGGTTAGTAATTGAGATTGTGGTTGGAAGGTATATGAAATATGTAAATATTACTTGAATAAAAAATTATGATGTTTCTTTTAGTGGGTTTTTATATATATTATTGATTTGCTTGTTTTTAATGTTATGTATTTATTTGTACAGTTTTATTCCATATCACAAGTGTTCAGCTATAATTATAAAGTCTTTCAAAAAAATTGATCGATTCTAAAGCATTTTCATGGAAGAATGTTTTGGAATCGACGAGGGATTCTAATTTTAATGACTGTTAGGTAAAAACAATGAAATAAAAGTATCGAAAATTATTTATCTAATTAGTTAAATAATTTGTTGGTTATTATTCAAGCACTAAATAATAATGTCATTGTTATTAATATCAATTTTTGGTGATTTTTCTATATGTAGAATTAGTGAACATGGGCACCCAAATTTGATGGAAAGATACAGCTATTGTGGGAGAGCAAACTGCTAAATGGTATTTTGATTGTCTATAAATTGAAGAATCTAAAAGATAAAGCATATTTATATCTGAGGATGACTGGTTTGAGTATCTTAAGCATTGGGAGGAGCCAGATGTAAAGAAAAAAAATAAGAGATTGCTAGCAAAAATTGAGGGACTGAGTTAGCCATACTCGGTACAGGAATGTCTCGCCACACAATAGGGTCAAAGTCGAGCATTGAGCACGCTCGAGATTTTGTACAATTTTAAAGTTTAAAACATTGATATATTTAGTAGTTTTCCTAATAGTCCAAATAAATCAAATTTGTGGATGGTTTTATTAATTTTGTTTAAATTTTTTAACATTTTTTTTGACTTTATAAATACATACTCTAGGCTGGAGAATTAGGTCGAGATCTCAATTTTTATGAGATTTTCAAGAGGTTGCATGTGAAAAAGCGGATGGTCAGTTTGTTGACAACAAGTCTCAGATTATTATTGTAAAAATATATTATATTAATAAAATTTTATAATACTGCAGTAAATTTTGAAAGTAGTTTAGAATCCAAAATATTAAATTTATTTTATGTATATCTAGAAAATTATTTGTTTTCTATTTTTTTCATAGGAACTCATGGAGGAGCGTGTGAGAGTTGCTTCTCAAAAGTTGAGGCTTCTATGGATCTTCAACCAATTGACTATGATCCTATCTATTGGAAATCATAGAAGGTCATAAGAAGCGCGAGTGTATGGCATCGGCTTGATGGGAGTGATATTTTGTAGTAGTTGTGCTTCTAATTCATTTGTTATAGTAGTGGTGGGTTAGGTAGTCGAACAACAACTAAAGGAAACAAATGATTATTTTGAAGTTATGGACCAAAATGAAAGAGAATGATGAGCAGATTTCTCATTTGAAGAAAGAAATACAAAAAATTAAAGAAGAAGGATGAGCAGATTACTCATTTGAAGGAAGAAATGAATGAAGAGATTAAATAATTGAATGATGAGATGAAAGAAAGTTAAAAATGTAATGCAACAGCATATCACCTATATGGAGTCATAGTTAGCTACCTTGACGCGACAGATAGCATTCTGAGAACCAGCTGCAAACCACATAGGAGAGGCTAGCAAAAATGCACCAACTAATAATGAGGATGAATTTGTATCAGAATTATTTCTGAATGATTTTTGATTTTTTTCAATGTGTAGCTAAACTGGATGAGACTTTTTTGGTGGTATCATTTTTATTTATACTAGTTTTGTTATATGTTTTTCTGATTAATCTAACTGTGAATCTTTGTAGGACATCTGATGTGAGACACAAGAATAAATTCTGATTCAATGCCTTAAGACTCTGTCATGGTTCTTCCTATGGATGGGTTCAATCTTTACCGATCTCTGCAAGATAAAAAGGAGGCTAAACTATTATTAACTTCATTATTTATGAAATATTTTATTTTTTTACTCTCTCTCTCTCTATCTAAACATCATTCCTGGCCATCTTTTAGATATTTTTGGAGTTGTATGACAATCAACTCAAATTTGTGTTTATTCATGTCTATAATTACAATTTTTATATATTTGTGAATGTGTATTGTTTTAATGGAGTGCATAATGTTTTTATGAAGTGTATATTAAATTATTTACAGCCATGGATGTGTATTCAATGAACTATTTTGCAGTTTGGTTATCACATACAATGAAGTAATGGTGCTAGCTTCGAATCAAGAGAAGAACCATATGGTAGCAGAAACTATAGGGTTGATGGACTAACACAATGAATTTAAGCGATCATAATCTTTGGTCCAAGCACATGGAGAGGAGAAGAAATGTTCTAGGAAATCAAAAAATTCCCTAGTTAAATTAGCAAGGGGAAAATCCCTAGCTATTTTTATTCCAATGCTATTTCCACAATTTTATTTTTTTACAAAAAATTTGATTACAATATTTTAAATTTTTATATTAAATTGAATAAAAACATTTACTATAAACCATTATTTATAATTTACAAAAAGAATTAGTTAATAAAATTTTCTAATACAATAGTTACATAGTTAAAACTAAAACATTACATAGGTATATATTCATTTAAAACTAAATCATCACTCTCATCATTAGCTGATGCATTTGTGCTAGCCTCTCCTCCTTGGGAACTCTGTTGGAACTCTGTGTGCTATCTATCTTTTAAAGAGCACTTACGGTGACTCCATATAATCCATCTACTTTTGTATTGCATTTGGTACTGCTCATAAAAGTATTTTGAACTTCCTCAACAACATAGTCATCAACACTAAAATCACAAATCAATGATACAATAATATTAACTAATAAAAGGCACACTCTAAACAAAAAACAAAACCAAGCATACATGAAGGAAAATATTACTTAATTTTTAGATGTGCTAGTTGACTAGATCTAGCAGCTAAAGCATCTACAACAAGTTTATCTCCCAATTTCAAGCATTTTATCGATACCTTTTCATTTATTTTAGGGGCTGCATATACAAAACAATACTTATCATCGAACATTTTCCAGTCCTTTATCAATGCTTCGTCTACAAATGCAAATAGAAGCTTAGATTTTTTACCGAGAAGATGATGAAATATAGTTATGAAAAATAAAGAGATAAAACCAATCAACAAAATAATAAGCTAGAAAAAAATGAACCAATATACTTATCAAGGAATTATTTCAAAATGTTACAAACATATCAAAATAAACTATAATAAATATTGGAACATTAAAGATTTATGTAAAGAAAATATAATTTTCTTAGAGCTAGATTTAGCTATTACACACATGATCTTCAATCAAATAAACCTAGTATGAACAATTTGTTATCTGTAAAAAAACATCTAGCTAAAAATCACAAAAAATAGCATGTACTTAGTTATCTTATTTGGCACAAAGAAGCCCATCAGTTCAATTTTATCAGTGTCTCTTAACATGAGCTTTAGACTTAGTTTTAGGTTGCATTAGGACACTTCCTAATTAAATCCTTAGTGATAGCCAATAGCTAGCAAGCATTTTGCACATCCAAATATACAAACTACTCTCCACAAATACCAATACTCTTTTTGTGATTAACATCCAAATCCACAGACTGTCTGAGTGGCAAAATACATGGATATCAAGCCTACATACCTAGTGTGCAACATCAACATCCACACAAACCGAATGCATTATATCACACATGCATGAAGTATGTATAAGAATCAGTGCATATAATCAATCCAAGCATACCATGGTGATTCATGATTTTGGTACTTGTAATGATTTACCACGAACATCCATATTAATACTTTGTGCATGAGTAGTATCTCACCCATTTTTATAATTGTGGTAACAACTTGACTTTACATGATGTCATATAGACACAAATATCTACTATATAATTTATATAGAAAATGCAATATACGGTAACTCAATTTTATTACTAGAACTAGTAAGCCAAATCTTATGAGAGAATATATAATAGCTCGGCAAAATATGAATTTGAAAAAATAAACACCAGGATCAAAACACACACTTTTTCATTAAGATAAACGATGAAGAGTAAGGGTAGAGAGCGTATCTCAAATCAATAAAAATCTCATGGCTGAAGGAAATCTCTCTTACTCTACTATTAGGTTATGATGAATCCATGTCGGAGAGAGAAGCGGAGGCGCTTGATGCTAGTCAGGGTTGTCTTGCTCTAGACAACTAGATAGTGTTTTTGTAGTTTTAAATTCTCAAAATGTTTAATTTTTCATTATCAAAACATTAATTAAACAATAAATATATAAAAAACATAAAGACTCACCTTTTTTAAAAAATTATCAAATTATTTTCAACTAGTTCATGTACGTGTAGCAAGGCACACATGATAAAAACACCTTACAATTTTTAATTATTAAATTAATTAAACAATAAATATATAAACAACTTCAAAAAATAGATGTTTGGCATTCCAACAAGAACAAAATCAAATGGCTACAAAATTTGCAAACTTCATATAGTAAGGCACACATAAAAAATTATTTGTCTTCAAGCCACTCTCCTAAAAGTTATAAACACTCTTTATGTTTATATATATATATATATATATATATATATATATATATATATATATATATATATATATCATTTATCATCTACTTCTAAACTTGTTAAATCACATTATATTCACTCATCTCAAATATATATAAATATATCAATAAGTATAAAAGATCATGGAAAAAATTAAATAGCTGATAAAATGGGTCTAACCAGCAAATTCATGGAGCTTCTGATGATAGTTTTGGAAGATATCTTTGATTGTTTGATATTCTACAAATGAAGACATCATAATTTGAAAAATAAGATTGTGTTTAACAACAACATTTTGAAAGTTGTAAAAAAAGTATTTTTGGATTATAGGAGCATGAAGATCAGGATCAGGGTTCACTTCAGAAGACCTTCCATTATCCAAATGGTCAAGATCAAGAACTCAATGACATTAGGAACATCTAAGAACTCATCAGAGACATCATTAAGAGAGAATAAGTTGGTGAATTCCAGAGTTGATTTTTCTACCTCACCATCATCACCACTTCCAGGATCTTCAACTTTCATAGCATTAATTTTAATTTTAGGTAATAAGACATTTTTTGCATATTTCCAAATAAAATTCCGAATGATAGTTCCCTGACTTTGCCCAAAACAACTCTCTCAATGCTGAAAATGGTAGTATTTAATCAAAAAAGCAATGTGTGAGTGCAAATAAATGAGCCATTTTTGCTACCTGCGACACTTTCAAGCATATGAATAGTTATGAAACATACTGGTGATGGACGAAGATATAGTTTCCAAAATCTCTAAATTAAAATCTCAATGAGTCATATTTCATTAAAGTTAGATACATTCTAATACATTAATAGAATCTATCACAATAGGCAAAGAATGATTAGAAAAATGGTAGCTTGTATAAGCTCTTCTAATGCTTCCTCATGCCTATTTACTCTTTAGGTTGTGTTTGATTGGATAGAATTGAAGGGTGATATGATTTGATTATATTAAAAGAAGGTAGAATTAATAATCTCATTTCAGATTTAAATATCCATGAATTAGCATGGAATATACTTAGACATAAAGATTTACGACACTTATTTTACACATTTATAAGACAAGCACTATAAATGAGAGATTTCCTAAGAATTTATAGTAATTTATAAGTAGCTCCAATTATAATTGATATATTTTCAAATCCAAATTTCAAATTCTTGTGGAATTCAAATAATGGATGAATATGTTCTTCCATTTGGTTTTCAATTTCATGACTTATTCAAATGTTCAAATAGATATATTTTTTTATCTAATAAGATATAACATCATTATGTGATGACAACAATTTGTCCAAACTCTAAGAATAATAAGTCTCAAATTCTAGATTTATCATGCATGATCTTTTCAATCTTTTCAGGTAAGACTGTCAAGATAAGATATTGGTATAATTTATTTTCTTATGTAGCCTTCATATTTAAAATGCTTCCATATATTAGGATAAGATAAGATAGATATGAAGATCACATTCACACCCAACTACACAAGGAACTCGCTTTTACAAGATTTATAAAAAAAGATAAATATCTCGATTAATTTTGCTCAGTAACGTTGAAGAGACTGTGTTAGAATAGACTATGTAATATAAAAATTTCTCAAGCGATCAATCATCTTAATATATTTTTCTCTCATAAAAAAATTTAACTTCAAAGTTATTATGAAAACCAATATTAGTATTTATATAATTACACAACACATTTGTAAAAGATAATATAAGCAATGAAAATAATATACCAAAATACCTTTATGCAACCCATCATCCTTCTAATCCTACCACCCAAAGATTAATAAATATTTATTTAAGCTAACATCCAATGTAGATTCAATCATCTTTATATCATAGTTCATTAGCATTTTCTTGTGAATTAAGGTGAAAGTAAAACATTAGGTTGAGATTGCTCTTAACAAACAACATTTAGAGCTAAAGTTACAAAAAAGTGTAGCCTATGTTACTTTTAAGGCCTACTCTAATGTAGCCCTATTTTGAAGCACATTTCTTGTGAATCACCGAATGATATAGAATAACTACCAAGACAACCAAAATAGAGATATCAAATTCACAAAATAAATGTTAAAAATTTCCATGAAAAATCAAAATTTCATTTATGCATTACTATACCATCAATTCCCTCTCTTCCCTTCGCCAATATCGCCACATCAATAGATCTCTTAGTTTTATACCCCTACAACTGGAGGGTCTAGTTATTTAACTAATGCAAATCACACATTATACATACCAAACTTGCGATTAAGAAAACCCAAAAACATATACACATAGTACATTATGGTTTGAGTTATAGCTAAAATAACAAATTAAATGCAAACTAAAAGACCACTTAGCAAATAAGTTAAATTCAACCAAAAGGATAATTAACACATTAAAAGAATGTTTGGTAAATTACTTGAATTAATAAATAAAAAAAATATTTTTATTTATTATCATTATAACTTATGAATGTAAATATACTAAGTAAATAACTCTATAAATTTTATGGTGATTCTATCAAGCAAAATTATGTTGGTAGAGATATAGCTTATTTGTTTTAACTCCACAACTCATCAAGCAACAATTGTTCATCTTACCAGGGAAGCCATTCATTGTACAACTGCTTGTGAATAATATCAGTGTGCCCATTTCTTGTGAATCACCGAATGATATAGAATAACTACCAAGACAACCAAAATAGAGATATCAAATTCACAAAATAAATGTTAAAAATTTCCATGAAAAATCAAAATTTCATTTATGCATTACTATACCATCAATTCCCTCTCTTCCCTTCGCCAATATCGCCACATCAATAGATCTCTTAGTTTTATACCCCTACAACTGGAGGGTCTAGTTATTTAACTAATGCAAATCACACATTATACATACCAAACTTGCGATTAAGAAAACCCAAAAACATATACACATAGTACATTATGGTTTGAGTTATAGCTAAAATAACAAATTAAATGCAAACTAAAAGACCACTTAGCAAATAAGTTAAATTCAACCAAAAGGATAATTAACACATTAAAAGAATGTTTGGTAAATTACTTGAATTAATAAATAAAAAAAATATTTTTATTTATTATCATTATAACTTATGAATGTAAATATACTAAGTAAATAACTCTATAAATTTTATGGTGATTCTATCAAGCAAAATTATGTTGGTAGAGATATAGCTTATTTGTTTTAACTCCACAACTCATCAAGCAACAATTGTTCATCTTACCAGGGAAGCCATTCATTGTACAACTGCTTGTGAATAATATCAGTGTGCCCATCAAGCTCCTCAACCATGCTGCCTCTGTAGAAATATAAGTCCCATCTACCGAAAGAATACAGATTAGTTTTCTATCAAGAAGTTAAGAAAATTTTAGGAAGGTGAAAAATTATACAAACGAACCTTACCCATATCTTGAAGAACCTAAAGAAATGAGAGTTTGGATAATGGATTCGCAAGTCCCATCAAAAACGCCGACAACCATTATAGCAGAATTTTCTTAACAGTTACTCCGCAATAGTTCTCAAAATTTAAACTTACTCCGCCATGACTGCCACAATCCTTTGCTTCCATGAAAAGTCACAACCCTATAATATTTGGTGCTAATACTTAGCATAAATTAAATTCACAACCACATTTAAATCATGCTAAGAAGTTTGAAAAAAGGCTAGATATTACCATTCAGACAACCAAATATTTTCCAATGAGAGGGTGCAATCACATCGAATGTCATTGCATCTGTGTGAAATCTCATGAAATATTTTATAGTTCTTTTATGGATGAAGAAGACCTGTATAGCATAATAATGATTCATATCTTAAGTCAATCATGATGATTTAAAGTGCTGTATAGCATGAAAATGAAGAATACTTGTTAATAGAAGATGAGGATGATAATCATCAAACAGGCAAAAAACTTTCAAGGAGTTTGGAGAGAGATGAATCAATACTCACATGGGCTTATTTTGTATTAACAGTTACTCTGCCATTACCAGTGACACGGATGCACGAGTTTATTATTGTGCTTTTAACTGGTTCCTAATATGATGCTTTGATTAGCCATGTTGACGAAATAAAAATGCAACCAAAACTATTAAGCCATGAATCTGAAAAGAAGACAACTAATTTTCTGTAAAATTTATAATATCCACCAAACTGCCATGAAGATCTAAGCATTTAACAAGCATAATTACCACATTTTTTTTGAAATGGGTATTGACTTGATACACTTGAGATTTCATTCCCAAAGATACAAAAATTGTTTAAGTGCTCGAATGTCTTGCCCTAGCATTTTTATATTTCAAGAAAACTCAAATAAAAAAATGTATGTAAATATATAGAAAAAAAAGAGACAAATTAAAAAGCAAAATAAAATTATAATAATTTATTAATTAAATTAAAAAAATTAAATACAATTTTATTTAACCATAAATGATATTATTTTGCTGATAAAAAAATTTATGGTTAATAGGTAATGAAATTTTAATGGTTATTTTTTGTAATATTATTTATTAATTAATGAAATTAATTTTAGAAATAAAAAAATTTATTAATCTCTATAAAAATGAAGAAGAAAAAATATTACTAATAATCTTGAAAACTAATAATTGGTAATCAAATTTTTATATTATTTCATTAATTTAAAAAATATATTTATAATATAACCATAAATAAATTGTAAAAATGTATAACCATACAAAAATTATAACATTTCATTTTATTTATTATTTATGGATAAATTTTTAATATTATTTCATAAATAAAAAAATAATATGAGATTATAAAAAAGTATTTCATATATACATATATATATAATGGTAATCAATTTTTAACAATTCATATTATTTTTTTTGAATATAATATGATATAATTTTAAAGGCATTAAAATTTATATTATTTGATTTAATTTATAATTTATAAAATTCTAAATATTACTTAAAGTGAGAAAATCATTAAAAAAAGTTATATTTATTATTTTAATAAAAATGGAATATTAAAAGCTAATAGTAAAAATCCTACTCAATTCTATAATTCTTATAAATTTCTGTAGTGTCAAAAAATAAAACTCGATTTCAAATCAACTTAAGGGAAATTTTAATTTTTTTTAGAACAAAAAAATATCATTAGTAATATTTTAAATAACTCTTTCTAAACCCTTAAAACACTTGAAGTGGTCTATTAATTACCACACAAGATATTATTTTTTATATCAACATTTTTTTTTGATTTAATTAAAATATCTATGTATGTATCTTTAATTTTCAATTTATTTTTTTTTTAATTTTATGAAAAATTTGCAATTTTTTTTATAATTCAAAAATTTCAAATCTTTTAGTAATTATTTTTTTAAAAGTTTCATATAATCATAAAAATATTTTTTAACTTTAAATAATATGAATATTTACTTGTTTATTCATTAATTGAAATATTTTTGTAAATATATTTTATTTTATCGTACAATTAATTATTTTAGCTTTTTATTAGTAGAAATTTTTATATATATTCATTTATTTATTAAAATATATTTAAAAAAGATTTTAATTATAAAATTAATTATTTAATTTTTTTTATTACAAATTTTTAAATTTAATAATTAACATGACTTTATTAACATAATGAAGCATTATATTTTTTTAAATCTATGATAACTGCTAGGTTAATGAACAATGGTAAAATATCTACTTTCTACTTATCGAAAAATTGTAGCTGCTAATTATTGTTTGGACCATTTTAACATCTTTTTTAGATGACTCTTCTTTCAAGAATACATCACAGAAACTTAGTACAATTCATTGGATATTGTCAAGATGGAGGCTGTATGCTTGTTTATGAGTTCATGCCCAATGGAACAATGAAGGAGCATATTTATAGTAATTCATATCGTATATATAGTTCAAATCGATATCAACTGAGGCAGTCATTAATGCATGTAATATTGATCGACCAGTTCACCAATATAGAAATTATCAATTGGATCATGTGGCTCGATATTGCAGAAGATGCTGCAAAATGAGTTTTTTAAAAGTTCTTATTAGTGTTTGATTTATTACAAGCATATGCTATTAATGGGTGCATGGTCCAATGGTAGAGATGCCATGAGATGTGATTCCGTAGACATGCAGCTGTGAAGCATAACTGCCTAGAAGTGAATAGTGTGTGTGTGGTGCAGTTAACGTGCATGTGTGCTTGATGTACTAGACGTGCACCGTGTGTATGTTTGACGTAGCCATGGTGTAGTGTGTGCAACAAGTGGGCTATGTTCATTTCATTCTTTTTTTATATGTATCAAAGAGAGTGATTTTCTAAGTAGAATCAAGTGAGTAAAAACTATATAGTTGTTATGAAAGTGGCCACTACTTTTGTGGTTCCAACTATTTGACTACTATAGTGAATGTTACAAATTAAGTGTGTAATGAAAAATATAATATTTAAATTATTTATACCTAGCACAACAATTATAAATTTTATTTTATCATGTGAACTCTTGAAGAAACATATAACAACTATTTCTAAGCCAGTTGAGGGTTTTCATGGACCTTTAGATAACTCCTTTGAAGGAAGAAATGTAGAAAATAAAAGAAGTGAATGATGTGATGAAAGAAATGATGAATGTAATGCAATAGCATATGACCTATATAGAGTCATAGTTAGTGGCCTTGGCGAGATAGAAAGCACAATGAGTTCCAGTAAAGTACCCACGTAAGAAAGCCTAGCACAAATGAACCATCTAATGATGAGGATGATGATATAGTTTTAAATGAATATATACCTATGTTTTGTTAATTAAAAATAATAGTTTATAGTATATGGTGTTTTTCAATTTAAAATAAAAATTTAAAAATATGTAATCAAATTTTTTGTAAAAAAATAAAATTGTCAAAATAGTTTTGGAATGAAAATAACTAGGAATTTTTCCCTTGCTAATTTAGCTAGGGAATTTTATATATATATTCAGTTGAAAAATATTAATTGCTACTCTTATTTACGATCAAAATTAGCAAGGGAAAAAATATAATTAGCTAAGGAATTTTCATCGTTCAAAAATTTGCTACGGAATTTTTTTTCATTAAAATTTTCAAATAAGCACTTTAGCATGAGATAATTTCCATCATAAATACATCATTATTTTATTTTAGTGATAAACTAAGCCCAAATAGCTAGAGAACTTTTTTTAACCACTTGGGCTTTTTTTGTAGTGATAGACAAATAAACATATAGACATACAGATAGATATACACAAATATATATAAAAATAGATAGACAAACCATTAGATAGATAGATATATAGATATATAAACACATAATCAGGTAGGCAGACAATGAGGCAGGCATGCAAACATATAGATACATGGAAATATAGATAGACTGAAAAATAAACAAATAGTTAGACAAATAGACAGATAAACAAATAGTTAGACAAATAGACAGATAGACAAAAAGATAGGCAATTTGATATACAAATTGATAGATATATTTATAGATAGATAGATTGATTGATAGACAGATTGATAGATAGATTGATAGACATATTGATAGATAAATCGATAGACCAATAGTTAGATAGATAAATAGATAGTCATATATATAGAAAAATATATAGACAAATAGATAGACAAATAGATAGATAGATAGATATACAGATAGATAGACAAATAAAAAGACAAATTGATAGACAGAAATATAGATAGATAAATTGATAGATTGATAAACATATTGATATTTGATTTGATTGACAGATAGATAAATAGATAGACAGATAGATAGATACACATATAGATAGATAGATTAATTGATTATTAGATAGATAGATAGATATATAGACAAATAGATAGAGAGATAGATAGATTGATAAACAGATATATAGATAGATATATAGATAGATAGATTAATTTGAATGATTGATAGATAGATAAATAGATAGATAGATACATAGATATATAGACAAAAAGATAAACAAAAAGAAAGATAGATATATAGATAGATTGATAAACAGATAGGTAGACAAATAGATAGATAAATAGATAGAAAAATAAATTAATAGATAGATAAATAGATAGACATATAGAGAGATAAATAGATAGACAGATAGATTGATTGATAGAAATATAGATAGATAGATAGATAGACAGAATGATATATATATATATATATAGAAAATATATAGATTGATATAGGGGTGTAACCAAACCAAATGATTCATGATTCAGTTGGAGCTCGGCTCGGTAAAAGCTCATTTGAATTCGTTTTTAAGTTAAATGAGCTGAGCCCAAACTTCATTTTGGCTATTAACTTAAACAAGCTTAACCCAAGCTTCCTTAAGATTGGCTTTCAAAAGTTTGCGAATAGGCTCATTTACCAGCTCATGAACATGCTCACGAACAGGCTCGCAATATGTTCTTGAACAGGCTCGTGAATAGGCTCACGAAAAGTTTGACACATGTTCAATCACTTCGATGTTCTAACTTCCAAATTTCTGATCTTTTTTTTCCATCCCCATTAAAAAACCTTAAAGATCATATTAGATATTACTCTCTCGGCTGTCCCATTCTCTACCACCGCCCGACGCCCACTATGCCGCACTCTCCCCTGTTCTTTTCTTCTTTTCCTTTCTTCCATTGTTAATTTGTTATCTCTTTATGACCAATCTCTTTGCAACTTTTAGCTTTGGTCTTGTTCTCCATGTCTTGGTCTCTACAATGGGAAAGTTGAAATATTGCTGGAAATGGCATTGCTCCATCTCTCACTAACTTCTACAAATCAAAGCATCGAGTGCAAGGTTATATTTTGCTGCAAAGAAAGCACGACCAATGCACCAACTTAGATTTTAATGACTCAATTTACTTAGACTACCGATGTTTGCATCACAAAGGGAAAAATTCATCTTTGTAGGCTACAATTCTTTCAGCTCTTTTGACATTTATCTCTTTCACCCCTTGCTCTAGTAAATGAATACCAAATGAAAGAGAAAACATAAAATAAACTTGTTATGATAGACCCCAAAGTGAATATTTTATTGAAAGTGTTAATCAAATGTCTTCTACTATTTTTGATTGAATTTTGTGTTGTTGAATTGGGCTGTTTAAATTTTTCCAAATTTTCATATACAATTTCCATGTTGAAATTATATGAAATCTACCTTATTTATTTTCCAATTTATTTTGTTAAGCTGTATAGGATGTCGGACCATGTTTCCAGTATGTTATCCCCTAAAAATTCACAAAAAAGTCATATAATTAAAATGCTATAGATGTTGTTGTAGAAAATGTGAATTTGAATAAGGAAAACACATCATCTACAACTATGGGTGTTGATGGGGTTGAAAATGTTGAAGATAGTGAAGAGGGCGGGGGCGATTGAGCAAAGAACAGAAAGTGCACCTCCCAAGTAAGGTCTAAATTTAAAATAGTCACCCTTCCTGATAAATCAGAAAAGGCTGAATGCATCCATTGCAAGTGGTGATTTACACTTCTTAAGGCTGGAACTTCATCCCACTTACTTAGGCACATTAAAGAAAATTGTATCAGAAGGAAAATAAAGTTGTTTGGACAAAAGGATCTAACACTCAATTCCTCTATAATAGAGTATGTAGTGTTAGCTTTAATACAAAGTTTTAAATATGACCAAAGTAAGATTAAAGATATATTATCTCATTTGATCATGGTCCATGAGCTACCATTTTCTTTTGTGGAGTATGAAGTGTTTAATTTGTTGATGGAGACTATAACTCCACGTTATCAAAAGGTTAGTTGTGCAACTATAAGAAAAGATTGCTTTTCAAGTTATGAGGTGGAAAATAAAAAAGTTTCCACTCTTCTGAAATATGAAAATTAAGTAATTGTGACAACTGATATATAGAAGTCAACCAATTGAAAGGTTTATTATATGGTTGTTACTTGCCATTTTATAGATTCTAATTAGAAATTACAAAAGCGTACTCTTAGTTTTTGTGATCTACTACCACCTCATTCTGGAGTTGCCATTTGTGATGCCTTAAGGAAGGGTTTGGTTGAATGAGAAATTGTTGATAAATTTTGGTGTGTGATAGTTGATAGTGTCTCTTACACTAATGTTGTTATTCGCATGTCAAAAGATACCTTTCCTATAAAGATCAACTTGCTCTTTGTGGAAAGTTGTTTCATGTAAGGTGTTGTGCACATAATCTAAATCTTCTTGTACAAGATGGGTTATTAGAGATTGGAGATATAATTAAGAATGTACAAGAAAGTGTTAAACATGTGATACAGTCAGATAAACATCTGAATATTTTTGGAGAAATTTTGAAGCAATTGAAGTTGCCTTCAAAGATACTTATTTTAGATTGTTGCACAGGTGGATTGCAACATTATTTATGTTGTTGACTATCTTGGAGTTCAAAGTTGTTTTCCTAGATATTCACAAAGAGAAGCAAGTTGATTGTTCTTGCCTAGTGAGGATGATTGGATGAAAGTTGCTGAAATTTCCTCATTTATTGCAGCATTTAATGAACTTACAAAAATCATTTTAGGTATTATTATTTTATTTGACTAATCTTAATTAATTTTGTGATTTACATGCTTTTAAAATTACTTATTTCAATTGGGTAATATCATACATGTTATTGTAGGTTATGAATATCCAACATCAAATTTTTTTTTCCCGAGCTTTATAATATCAAGAGGTTGTTGGATGAAAAATATCTTGATGAAAATGAGTTTATGCATTCAATGATTATGAAGATGAAAGATGGGTTTGACATGTATTGGGGCGAGTGAAATTTGTTGATCTCTATGGCCACCATTTTAGATCCAAGAAATAAAATACAATTGATTGAGTGGCATTTTCCTATGATTTACTCAAGATCAGATATCATTGAACATATTATAAATATTTGTGAGACTTTGTGCATGCCTTATAGAGATTATGTTGAAGCTCATAAAGCGAATCGTAGTGAAAAAGAGGGTGAAAGTGAGAATCAAAATGAATCTTCTAGTGCTGTGGCGATGGGAACAAGTGGAGTGAGGGCTTAATTTATTAGTTATATAAAACATCTTGAATAATCAATTGAACAAGTTAAATTTGATTTAAATATATAACTAGAAGAAGGTGTTTATTTTTGTGAAAATTTAAATTTTGATGTCTTAGATTGGTGGAAGATCAAGTCTCTAAAGTTATAAGTGTTATCAAAGATGTCATGTGATGTTTTATCAATTCCAATCACAACTGTAGCTTCAGAGTCTTCATTCAGTGCTGAGGGAAGAGTTATTGAACCACATAATGCATCTTTAGGAGTAGACATGGTTAAAGTAGTATTATTAGGTGAAGATTTGCATGCTTTTTATGGGATAAAGTGAAAAAGAAAAGTAAATCTCAAATTTTTATCATATTTTAAGTTTACATTTGATTTTGTGCTGTTATTAAATTTTAATATTTTGAGCTTTTTTATTGTTGTTTATGTACATGTTTATGTTTAGTTTTACAATGTTAATATTTTATTTTATTTTTTATAAATTGTTACAATTTTTATAGTATGAAGAGGCTTCAAAGAGAAGATTCAAATACATCACACTTGAAAGTTGCTTTTATGGCATAATGTGGAGCTGATTTCATTTCTTATATATTCTTTAATTTTTGGCATATAGTTGAGGTTGGGTTACATGGGTTTATTATTATTTGTTGATTAGAAAATATTCAAAGTTACTTATTATTTATCTTATTATTTCAGGTGTAGTCTTTTGAGCTTTTATTATATTTTTATTCGAAGTTTATTTTACCTATATAAACTATCAAGGTTTGCTTTTATTTGAAAACTCCATAGGCCAATACATGGATTAGATCGCAGAGAAAGATGAAGATATATAGATTATTTTGAAGTTGTTATATGTTAGATTTAAACATTATTTTTAAATTTTAAGGATGATTGTAAGCTTTTTTTATTTCATTGGTGTTGTAACTTTTAGTTGGGTTGGATATGTTAGTTATTATTAATAATTTGTTGTATTAAGTTATTAGGATTTTTTAGATATAGTATATGATGATAAACTATTAATTTTTTTTAAAGATCATAAACAAGCTCACAGCTGAACTCAAATGAGCTCACAAACGAACTCCTTACCAAGCTCGCAAATGAGTTCACAAATAAACTCCTTATCGAGCTTACAAATAAGCTTATAATCAAGCTCACATATGAAAGAGCATGAGCTATAATCAAAGGAGGTTTAAACGAATGAGCCCGAGTCGAGCTCGATCTTGATGAGCTCGAGCTGAACTCAAACTCAAGCTTGGATTTTAAAAAATAAATGAACTCGAGCAAAATCCAAGTCCTTCCAAAATATTTTGAGCTGAACCTAAGCCTTTGTTAATACAAATTAGTTTTGCTCAGTTACACCCCTAGATAGATAGATAGATATATATATATATATATATATATATATATATATATATATATATATATATGTAAGTAGGTAGGTAGGTAGGTAGATAGATATATAGATGGATAGATTGATTAATAGATAGATAGATAGATAAACAGATAGATAGACAGATTGATATATAAATAGATAGACAAATAGATAGATTTATAGATAGATAGATTGATAGATAAATAGATAGACAGACAAATAGAAAGATACACATATAGTTAGCTAATATATAGGTAGATAGAAAGATAGATAAACAGAGAGATAAATAGATAGATAGATTGATTGATTGATTGAAAGATAGATAGATAGACAAATAAATCGACATATAGATAGACAGATAAATAGACATATAGATAGACAGATAGATAGATATAAATATAGATAGACATATAAATAGGTAGATAGATATATAGACAAACAAAATAATAGAAAAATAGATAGATAGAAAGATAGATAGGCAAATAGATAGATAGACAAATCGATAGATGGACATATAGACAGAAAGACAGATAGATAGACAAATCGACAAATACATAGATACACAAAGAGATAAAAAATAGACAAATAGACAGACAGAAATAAAGCAAATAGATAGATAGATAAATATATTTATATAGAGATTGATTGATTGATTGATTGATTGAGAGATAGAGAAATTGATAAATAGATAGAAAAATAAATTGATAGATGAATTGATAAACATATTGATAGAAATATTGATATACTGATTGATAGACAAATTGATTGGTAGATTAATAGATAGATTAAAAGATAGATAGATAGATAAATAGACATATAGATAGACAGATAGATAGAAAGATAAATAAATATATAGATAGATAGATAATTAGATAGAGAGAAATATATAGATTAATAGATATATAGAAAGATATACAAATAGATAGATATATTGATTGATAGATAAATATACAAACATATAGAGATATAGTTAGATAGATAGATTGATAGATAGATAGATAGATTGATAGATATATAGATAGATAGATAGATAGATAAATAGAAAAATAGATAGACAAATAGAAAGAAAGATAGATAGATAGATAGGTAGATTGACAGATAGATAAAAAATAGATAGAAAGACTGAAATCAGAAAGTTAGATAGATGAATAGATATAATGAATGAATGATTGATTAATAGATAGATAAATATATAAATATATAAATATATAAATATATAAATAGATAGATTGATAGATTGAAATATAGATTGATAGACATATTGAAACAAATTTTGATAGATAGATAGATAAACAAGTTGATATACAAATTTTTATACAAATTGATAGACAAATTAATATACAAATAGATAGACTTATATATAGATTGATAGATAGACTCATAGATAGACAGATTGATTAATAGATTTATTAACATATTGAAAGATAGATAAATCGACAGATTGATAAACTTATAGATTGATAGATAGAAAAAAAGATAGAAAGATTGATAGTTTGATAGATCAATAGATTATTAGACAAATAATAAGGCAAATTGAAATGCATATAGATAGATAGATGGATGGATGGATAGATAGACAAATAGATATACAGATAGATAGATAGATATATATTAAATGATAAATAGATATTTAGATAGATAAAAAAGATAGTTAGAAAGATAGAGAGATAGATAGATAGATAGACAGACAGATAGATAGATAGATAAAAATACAGATAGATAAATAGATAGATAGAAAATATATATATATATAGATAGATAGATAGATATACAGACAGATAAATAGATAAATATATAGGTAGACAAATAGATAGGCAGATAGATAGATAGATAGATGGATAGACAGACAGACAGATAGAAATTAAGATAACAGATAGATCAATAGAATGATATATAGATAGATAAATAGATAGATAGAGAGATAGATAGATAGATAGATTTGCAGATAGATAGATATATAGATAGATAGATAGATAGATAGACAGATAGATAGTTAGGTAGGTAGATAAGTAGAAATATAGGTAGATAGATAGATAGATTGAAAGATACATAGATAGATAGATAGATAAAAATGATAGACAATTAGATAGACAAATAGATAGAATAGAGACACAGATAGGTAGATAGAAAAATAGATAGACAGATTAATAAACAAATAGATAGGTAGATAAATAGTTGGATAGATATTTAGACAGACAGATATATATATATATATATATATATATATATATATATATATATATATATATATATATATATATATATTGATTGACAAATAGATAGATAGATAGATAAATAAAAATATAAATAGACAGATAGATAGATAATTAGATAGATTAATAGATATATAGATAGAGAGACAAACAAATAAACAAATAGACAGACAAATAGATATAAAGATAGATTGATAAATTGACAGATAGAGAGACACATAGATAGATAGACAGACATAATGATAAATATAAATATTGATAGATAAATAGATAGATATATAAAGAGATAGATTTATAAAGAGAATGATTGACACATTGATAGAGAGAGATATATATAGATTGATTATAATAATTGATAGACATTTTAAAAGAAATATTTATATATAGATTGCTAGATAGATTGATAGGCAGATTAACATACAGATTGATAAACATATAGATAGATAGATAGTTAGATAGAAAAATATAAAGGCAGAGAGATCGATACATAGATGGATAGATTATTAGATAGATAAATACATAGATAGATCGATAGATTAATTTATTAATAGTTAGATATATAGATAGATAGATAAAAAGATATATAGAAAGTCAAATAGATAGAAAGATTGATAGACATATAGATATATAGATAGATATTAAAATATATATAAAATAGATAGACCCAAATATAGTTAGATGGATGTATGATAGATAAAAAGATAGATAGATAGATAAATATATTGATACATAGACAACAATAGACAGATAAATAGTCAGATAGATATAAAAAAAGATAAATAAATACCCACTAAGTTAGATAGAAAGATAGATAGATAGACAGATAAACAGACAAATAGATAGACAGATAGATAGTCAGATAGATAGATAAGTATATAGACAAAAAGTTAAATAGTAAATAGATAGATAAATAGATAGATCGATAGAAAGATGAACAGAGAGATAAACAGATAGAGAGTTAGACATATAAATACATAAAAAGATAGAGAGATAGTTAGATAGATAGATAGATAGACAAATAAAAAGACCACATATATAGATAGATAGGTAGATAGACTAATAGATAGACAAATAGATTGATTTATTGATAAAGAGATTGATTGATTGATTGATATATAGATATACATATAGATAGATAGATTGATTGATAGATTTATAGACATATTGATATATAAATTGATAGACAAATTGATAGACAGATTGATATACAGATTTATAGATAGATAGAATAATAGATAGACAAATAGAAAGATACACAGAAATACAAACAAAAATACAAACAAACAAACAAATTCACAAATAGATATAAAGATAGATATACAAATTGACAAATAGATAGATAGACATTTACACAGATAGACAGACAAATAGATAGATACAAAGATAGACAGATTAATGATTGATTGAATGAATGATAGATCATTTGATAGATAGATTGAATGATAGATAAATAGATAGATTGATAAACTAATTGATAGACATATTGATAGAAATATTGATAGATAGAATAATAGATAGATTGATATACTGATAGATAGACATATTGATAGTCACATAGATAGACATAGTGATTGATAGATTAATTTATAGATAAATAGACAAATAGAAAGACAAATCAATAAATACATATATAGATAGATATATAGATAGATAAATAGATACATAAATAGATAAATAGATAAATAGATAAATAGATATATAAATAGATATATAGATAGATAGTAAGTTAGATAGAAAGACACATAGATAGATAGATAGATAGATAGACTAAAAGTTAAATAGTAAGATACATAGATAGATAGACAAATAGATAGATAAATTGATTGATTAATAGATAAATAGATTGAATGAGAGATAAATAGATAGATTTATATATAGATAGATAGAAAGATAGATAAATAAATAGATAGATAAATATACATATAGATAGATACACTACAAGAAAATCCCATATAGCTATTGAAAATTCCTTAGCTAAATGGGGGTTTTCCAATGCTAAATGGGATATAGCGACGAATTAACAACGGAACCATTCCCAATCTAATGTGCTCATCGCTTAAATATTGCGAGGAAAGTGTCTCTAGCTAATAATTTAGTGATGGAAAATTCCCTAGCTAAAAAAATATATTCCCTAGCTAAATTAACAAGCTAAATGAGAGTTTCCATCACTAAACAGATATAATGATGAAAACTTTCTCAATCTAAAGTGCCCGTCTATAAATATTAGTGATTGAAATAATCCCTAGCAAAATAAATTTAGAGACGAAAAAATCCCCTGCTAAAATAAAGATATCCCTAGCGAAATTAGCTAGGGAAATTTGCTAAGTTAGCTCGGGAAATTTGCTAAATTAGGTATGGAATTTTCCCTAGCTATTTTAATTTCAAAACTATTTTCAGAATTTAATTTATTTTAAAATTTTTTAATTAAATAATTTAATATTTTTATATTAAATTGAATAAAGATATAAACTATAACTGATAATTAATAATTAACAAAAAATTAAATCATTTAATAACTTATTCTAATAAAATATTTTACATATTTAAAATAAAAAAAATAACAAAAATTGTATTACATCTTATTCTTCAATGTATCTACTGACAGTGTATAAAGTATAATATATCCATGCATTGATGTTGCTTTCTCTCCCTCTGCTCCTCCGATCATCATTTTTCTACTGCAACAAAGCTGTCTGAGTCACGACATGTCATGTCTAGTGAAAAATCCCTTCACTTATACAATCTTTGTATGGGGAACAATGCGGTACCATATATGTAAGAAATTTTAACCACTCAATCAAATCAAAATAAAAAAAAGTTATGTTTTGATAAATATATAATACTATAGTATATATGTACATATATACTAGCATTTTACTCGTACATATATTATTGAAATATATGTAAATAAAAACTATAGTATTATGTGTACATATATACTGAGTACAAATATACTCAATATATATGTACAAATATACTCGGTATATACGTATATATACTATAGTATAAAAGTACGTATATACTGAGTATATACATACATATATACTACAGTATATATGTACGTATCTACTTAGTATATACGTACAAATATATTCAGCATATACGAACATATATACTCGGTATATATGTACTTATATACTCAGTATATATGTAGATATATACGTGGTATATATGTACATTTTACCAAGTATATATGTACGTATATACTACGGTATTATATGTACGTATATTTACTCACATAGCCTTGGATGACACACACACTTGTACTTTAATGCAAATACACATACCATTAAAGAAAACAGAAGAAAATAATCTAGGATTTTAAAAACATGCATATAGGTCTCTCAAGCATGGTCAACATTTCTTGTTCTTTTTTCTCCGATACTCCACGCAGATAGAGAACATTCTTAAACCTGAACATGGAGCATAACATATTACATTTACAAACTAATAACCGATAACAAGTAGTCTCAGATCTGAACTGTGACAATGCATATCTGCACAAAATAAGAGTGTCAAGAAAAACTTGCGTTTGCAAGGAATTAATTTTTTGGTTCATTCACAGCTTCAGAAGCTAAGGTATTGTTCTCAGCACCATGGAGGACTAGCCAAGGCTTTTACATACCTATAATAGGCTAAAATTTTACCCAAAAAATTTGAGGACCCACAAACATATTCACAGATATATAAAAATAGTTATTATAGACATGAACAAACACAAATTAAAGTTCATAGTCATACAACTTCAAAAAAAATCTAAAAGATGTCCAGCAATGATGTTTAGAAAGAAAGAGAGTGCAAAAATAAAATGTTTTAGGAATAACGAAGATAATAGAAGATAAGCCTCCTTTTGATCAAGCTGAAATCAGTAAATATGAGACCCATGCATTGGAAGGTTTGTGGCAATGTCTAAATGCTTTGAATCAGAATTTTTTTATGAGTCTCACATAATGTGTCCTACAAAGATTCATTATTAGGTTAATCGGTAAAGCAAAGAACAAAACCAGAATAAAAAAATTGAAACCTAGAAAAAAATGTCATAATTTTTTGCTGCACATTGACAAAAATCAATAATAGTTCAAAAATAATTCTCATACGAAATCATCCTCATAATTAGTAGGGAATGCGAGCCTCTCTTTCGAAGTTTCACAGCTAGATCTCGGAATGCTATCTGTTGCGTCAATGCCACTAACTATTACTCCATATAGGACATATGCTGTTGTATTACATTCTTAATTTCTTTCATCACACCATTCATTTCTTTAATTTCTTGCATTTCTTCCATCAAATTAGTATACTGCACATCCTTCTGTTCTTTAATTTCATATATTTCTTCCTTCAAATGAGATATCTATTCATCCTTCTTTTTCATTTCGGTCTCCATAACTACAATATGTTCATTTATTTTCATTGCTTATTGTTCGACTGCCTCATCCACCATTGCTGGGACAGATGAATTAGAAGCATGCATACTACAACAAAATGCCACTCCCTACGAGCCGATGTCGTACACTCACTACTTCTTACGACCTAATATGGTCTCCAAATAAATAGGATCATAGTCAATTAGTTGAAGATCCATTGAATCCTCAACTTGTTGATGAGCAGCTATCACACATTCCTCCATTAGTTCCTGAGATAAAATAAAAAAAAAATTCTATTCTAGATATACATAAAATAAAATAAATATTTTGCATTCCAAAAAATTTTCAAAATGTATTATACTATTATGAAATTTTATTAATATAACAAATTTTTATAGTAATCATTTGAGAATTGTTGTCAACAAATAGATCATCTACTTTCTTCACATGCATCTTTTTGAAAATCTCATAAAAATTGGGATCTCCACCCAATTCCCCATCCTAGAATATGTTTTTATTTAGTCATAAATAAACAAATGATAAAAAAATGTAACATAATAAATAAAACCATGAAGAAATTTGATTTATTGGACAATTAGGACAATGACTCAATATATAAATGTTTAGAATTTTAAAATTGTACCAAATCTCAAACGTGCTCAATGTTCGAATTTAACCCTCCTATGTGTTGACAGATTCCTATACCTAGTCCAGCTACCACTCTTCGTCAATTTTTGCTGGCAATATATGATTTGTTCTTCACATGTGACTCCTCCCAATATTTAAGCCACTCGGGCTAGTCATTCTCGGATATAAAATCATTTCTTTTTTTTATATTCTTTAATTTATGGACAAAATCAGAATACATTGAGTAGCTTTGCTCTCCCATAATTAACTTTATCTTTCCATCAAATTTGAGTGCCCATGTGCACTAATTCTATATATAGAAACATCACCAAAGAATTTATATTAACAACAAGAACATAATTATTTACTACTTGAATAATAACCAACATAATAGTTAAGTAATTAGATAATTAATTTTCAATGCATTTGTTTTGTTATTTTTACCTGAAAGTCATTAAAATAAGACTCTTTTGTCGATTCAGAAACTTTCTTCTAGGAGAATCCATTTGTTTTAAGGATCAATTTTTTATGACATAAATTAAAAAAAATGATATTAACAAATAAAAGATATTAATTAATTAATTAATTCAAAAATTTAAAACATAATAATTCTAACATAATTTTTGAACCAATTCATAAATTTAGTTTCTAGCATATAATCGACATCATTGCTAGAAATTGCTGGTTACCTATATTTTAACTACTCAACATAAATACTACACAAATATAAAAAAAGAGAAAAAAGTATATTAAATTTTAATAATTCCTTTAAAAGATAAAATTAAAATATGATTAAACCTGCAACCATTTTGTGTATACATACTCAATATATGGTGAAATCTCTTCATAATATAGTAAAACGTAGCTCCGGGTTGCTTTGTACTCTTCATCTGTCATACATATTTTCATTACTCTCACAAATGCTCTTTCAGGGTGCTTGAAGATGGATAGTTTGTCCATAGAATCATCTTTTACCATCACATGACCTTCATCATTCCGAGGTATATTTCTATTCTTTGTATTGACATGATCCTAAAAATAATAAGAACAAAATGATGATGTTTCTTCTACTAAATATGCATTGCAAATTGAACCTTCAACTTTTTCCTTGTTTCTAACCATCAATTTCAACTAACGAAGATACCTACAACCACAATATTAGGTTTCAATTATATTAAATTACAATATTACTTTATGTATGAAATATTAAAACACATCAAATTATATGTATTTACCTCTCAAAAAGATACATCCACTTGTATTGCACTGGCCCATAGTATTCTTGCTTCATATGCCAAATGAACCGGTAAATGCTTTATTGAGTCAAAAAAACCCAATGGGAATATTCATCCAAGCTTACAAATAATAAGTGGAAAGTCATTCTCCAGCCTCACAATGTCGTCTATTTTGATTGTGGTTGCAAATAGCTATTTGAAAAACAAACTATGTTCTATAAGGACCTTCTAAATACTTAGGGGAAGTAATTCATTGAATACAATTAGTATTAATGTCTGCATAAATACATGACAGTCATGATTTTTCTTTTCAGATAACTTAAGATTCTTCATATCAATGCATCTACCCATATTTGAAACATATCCATCAGGGAATTTCAAATTTTTAACCTATTCACATAATATATGTATTGCCTTCTTATCAAGTGTGTATCAAGCTTTAGAACTTTTCCTATTGTCTCATTCAGTTTCAATTTAGGACGCCGATAGTAATCATTTAGCTCATGTCTTGAATTTAAAGTATTTTATGTTTTTCCGTCTACATTATGGATAGTGTTGAAAACATTGACAAACACTTTATTTTCAATATACATTACATCTAAGTTATGATGAATTAAATTGGACTTCCAATAGGGAAAATCCAAAAATGTACTACGTTTCCTCCAGGCAAATATTTTGCTTATTGGTCCATTACTTCTAGTAGCATCCTTTTCAGTTACCTTCTTTAAACCCAAACTTTGAATCTCTATCATAATATCATCTTTTGAACGAACTGCTGGTGCAACTATCATCACAGTTTTATTTTTTCAAAATGCAGTTTTATTTCTTCGAACGATGACTATTTACTATTAAATTTGAGGGTAAATACATCAGATTTTGTCATACAATATGGGTATGTGAATTTTCCAATAGTACTCCAGCCAGACAATATTGAATAAGCAGAAAAGTCACTTACCATCCATATAAGGGCCGCCAGCATAATTAAATTTTTCTTCCTTGAGATATCATATGTATTCACACCAACATCCAACAAATGATTTAACTCTACAATAAGAGGCTGTAAGAAAACATCCAACATGTCTTTCAGATTTTTTGGCCGTGGAACCAAGATTGACAAAAACATATATTGCTCTTTCATACACAACCACAAAGGCAAGTTATAAGGTATCACGATCATTGGTCATGTTGAATACTGTTATCCAGATTGCCCAAATAGCTGAAATCTATTAGTGTAGAGATCCAATCTCATATTTCGACTTTCAGTGGGAAAATCTTGATGTATATGATTAAAATGCTTCCGAGCAAGTGAATCTGATGGATGATGCATTACCCCTTCTTCCACCTCATGCTCAAAATGCTACCTCATATCATTTGCTGTAGTATTTGATGCATATAATCTGTGTAATCAAGGAATTAATAAAAAATAAAACATTTTAAACACAACTTTCAATTTTTGTCGCGTATGTACAATACGACCTACATTCTTAAATCGAAGATGATCACAAACCTTACAGCTAATTAAATCACTATCACCACCCCAATATATCATACATTCATTGAAACAACAATCAATTTTTCCACTGGCAGACCCATTCCTCGTAGTAACTTTTTAGTGTTGTAAAAGTTGTTAGTGATCAAATTATTATCCAGAATAATCTTATTGATCAGTTTTGTCATGTTATCAAATTATTTCTCAGACATATGATTTTTTGAGTTAATGCTCATAAGTCGAGCCACAAGTGACAATTGTGAATGTGTTTTACAACTAGGCTACAACTTTTTATCTACAGCATTAAGCATTTCATAAAAATTCAGAGCTTCAAGATTAGGTGGTTCATGCATGTAATCCATATTGAAGTCAGTATCGGCAGCTTCCCTTATCATTCTATGGTATGTGTTTGATGATTCTTCACCACAAGCAAATGATTCAGAAACCTCATTTTGGTCAATGTTCAGAGCAATTGTACTTTCTCCATGATAAATCCAAACAAAATAAATTAGCACAAAGCCATATTTAGCCAAATAGTGTCTTAAAGTGTTTACATCACTAAAAGGGATAAATAGACACTTGCAATAATTACATGGATACTTAATTTTTTCTCCATCCACTCAAAAAATCTTTATTCAAAATTCTATTCATAAACCTACTCTACATCCACTGATGATCTGAACTCATTTTGCCATGTTTTATTTACAAAAAATAATGCTCAATCATTATTTTGATTTAAACATTCTATTACTTCAAAATATACTAATAATTAAATAAAATTACTTATAGATTAATATTTAAAAATTAAATATTGTGAATATAAAGACAATAAGTTTGTAGAATGTACATGAATAGATAAAGCAATTTTTAGCACGATAAAGATTAATAAAGATCATGGTAATACTAGATAAAGGGAGCAAAATACAATAATGCACAAGAAAGGAAAGCAAAAAAATACATTTAAAGTTTGAAGGAGGAGAGGGGGAGAGAGAGAGAGAGAGAAAGAGGAATGGGAGAGAGGGTCAGAGAAATGGAGAGATGGGGGGAGAGGGAGAGAGAGAGAAAGGGGAGAGGGAGAGAAAGAGAGAGAAAGGGGAGAAAGAGGGAGTGAGAAATGCCGAAAGGGAGAGAGGGAGAGAGGGAGAGAGAGAGAGAGAGAGGGAGAGAGATAGAGAGGGAGAGAGGGAGAGATAGAGAGGGAGAGAGAGAGAGGGAGATATAGAGAGGGAGAGAGAGGGAGAGAGAGGGAGAGATAGAGAGGGAGGGAGAGAGAGAAGGAGAAATGGAGAGGGAGAGAGAGGGAGAGAAAGAGAGAGAACAAGCAAGAAAGGAGAGAGAGAAAAACAAAATAATAAGAGAGAGTGTGTGACACAGAAAGAAAAAGAGGCAGAGAGTGACACAGAAAGAATTAGAGCTAGAGAGAGACACAGAAAATGTAGTGTTAGAATGAGAAATTACATAAAGAAAAAAATTTTCGGTACAAACCTATCAAATATTACATCTTTTGTCATACATAAGTTCATATATGAGCCTGAGGCCCAAGGGATGAGATTATGTAAGAGTACGACCCTTATTTGTATTATACCATATATGAGCATGACCAACGGACACTCTCATGCTATATGCTTACAAATTGTTGATATTATATCTTTTGCCATTTAATTTCAAGTTAATGCAACAAATTAGTATTATCCCTTATATAATTATATGTTAGTATACATATAGTAAATGTAGTTATAAATAGTTACATATAGTTAAACATATAGTTATATGCATACATGTAGTTATAAGTAGATATACATAAAAGTATACAATGTTACAAACATTATATATACATATATGTATACATAATTAAAAATAATGTATACACAGTAGTTATAAAAAATTATATAGATTTACATATATGTATACATAGTTAAAAATAAAGTTATATTTGTATATATAGAGTTATTTATAGTTATACATATATTTATATATAGTTATACACATATAGTTAAACATTATGTAGTATGTTTTTATACATATAATTATAAATATAATTACATGTGGTCATACATATAGTTATAGGTATAGTTAAATTATATTTATACATGTATGTATATATATTTTTTCATATAATTTCATATATTTATACATATAGTTATGTATAGGTATGGATATACTAAAATACATTTTTATACTAATATATAAACATGTATATTAAATAATGTTTTTAATTAAATATTTAAATATAGTTATGTATAAAGTTTTTATAGTTATACATATAGTAAGATGAATTA
>JAREIK010000098.1:532165-599665 GCA_029783825.1 Sapria himalayana
CGCTATAAATCTATCTATCTATTTATCTTTCTCTCTATCACTCTATCTAAAATTCTATCTATTTTTCTATCAAATTCTTTATCTGTATATCTATCTATATATCAAGTTATCTATATATCTATGTATCTATCTATGTATATATTTATATTCTATCTAATTATTTATATTTCTATTTGTTTATATATCTATCTATCTGCCTATCTATCTACCTGCCTATCAATCTATCAATATATTTATATATCTATCTATTGAATATCTATTTATCAATCTAAATGTATATCTATCTATCTAGCTATAATTCTATCTATCTATGTATATATCTATCTATATATCTATCTTTTGTCTATATATCTATCAATCTATTTATTTGTAAATCTTATACGTATATATCTGTCTATCTATCTGTCAAGCTATCTCTCTATAATTCTATCCATTAATATATATATAATATCTATCTGAATATATATATATGTCCATCAATCTTTCTATCTTTCTATCTATCTATCAATCTATCTATCAATCTATCTATTAATCTATCTATCAATCTTCTATCTATTGTCTGTCTATCTATCTTTTATCTATCTATCTATATATCTATCTATCATATGTCAATCAATCTATCTATCTATCTATCTATATATCTTTCTTTTCTATTGTCAATCAATCAATCTATCTATCTATCTATATATCTTTCTTTCTATATGTCTATCTCTCTATCTTATTATCTATGTATTTTATTTTATCTATTTATCTATCTATCTGTTTATCTAACTATCTATCTATCTATCACTCTTTACTGTGTCTATCTATATGACTATCTATATATATATTTATTTGTTTATCTATCTTTATATCTATTTGTCTATCTATTTTTCTAATAATATCTTGATATATTTGTCTATCTACCAATTATCTATCTATCTGTCTATCAATCTGTCTATCAATTTATCTCTTAATCTGTCTATCTATCAATTTATGAATAGTTTTATCTTTCTATCTATCATATTTCTTTCAATATGTATATCAATTAGTCATTTAATCTATTTTTAAATCTATCAATCTATCAATTAATCTGTCTATATATAATTTTCTATCTATCTATCTATTCGTCTTTATTTCTTTCTGTCTATATGCGTGTCTATCTATCTATCTACATGTCTATATATCTATCTATTTATTTGTCTGTATGTGTGTATGTCTTTCTGTCTATCTGTCTTTCTATTTTTATATATTAGGCTATCTTTTTGTCTATATATATATATTTGCATTTATCTATCTTTCTATCTATCTATCTATCTTTATATCTAGCAATCTTTAAATATGCCTATCTATCTTTCTAGCAAACTTTCTATTTTTTTGACTATCTATCTATATAAAAAAGTCCTATATATGTGTCTATATATTTGTTTATCAATTTTACTATCTATTTGTATATCTATCTATCTAAATAAATATGTTTATCTATCAATATTTCAATCTATCTATCTACTTGTCTACTTGTTAATCAATTTATAGACAAATTGATAGACTTACCTGTCTACTTGTTTATCAATATTGATAAATAAATATGTTTATCAATATTTCTATCTATTTATAGACAGATTGATGATAGATAGATATAATATTTACCTGTCTACTTGTCTCTCTATCTATCTGTCTATTTATATAACTATCTATATGTCTATCATTCTATCTATGTATTGTCTAAATGTCTATCTTATGTCAATGTGTCTATATCGGTCAATCTATCAATCTATATATCTATCTATCTTTCTATATATCTATCATCAATTTATCTGTCTATCTGTATATCTATCTATCTATCTATCTTTCTTTCTTTCTTCTTTTAGTATATCTAACTTTCTATTTATCTATCTGACTATCTATCTATGTATCTATCTATTTATCTATATATTCATCAATCAATCAATTTGTTTATCTCTCTATCTTTCTATCTATCTATTTGTCTATTTGTCAATATGTCATTTATCAATCAATCTATCAATCAATCAAAGTATCTATCTATTTTTATGTCTATCATCATATCTGTCTATCTGTATACATGTCTATCTATCTATATATCTATCTATCTATCTCTAAGTCTACCTGTCTATTAGACTATTTATCTATCAATCAATTTGTTTATTTATCTTTCTGTCTATCTATTTATCTATATATCTATTTGTTTGTCTATCATTCTATTTGTCTATCTATCTATATATTTATCTATAAATCTATTATTTGTCTATCATTCTATCTATATATCTATATATATGTCTGTCTATTTATCTATCTCTCTACCTACCTACCTATCTATCTATTTATCTTTATATCTGTCAATCTATCTATCTTTCTATCTTTCTAACTATCTATCTGTCTACCTATCTATCTATCTATCAGTCTATCAATCTATTTATCTGAATGTCTACTTTTCTATATGTTTATCTATTTATCTATCAATATGCTATCTATCATTCTGCCTTTTATTCTCTCTTTATATCTATTTATCTATCTATCAAGTAATTTATCTATATAACTATCAATCTATATATTTGTCAATCTATCTATATATCAATCAATCATCAATTAATCTATCTATCTGTTTTATATACATGTCTATATATATATATATGTTTTTCAATCTCTCTGTATATTTATCTATCTATTTATCTATCTATATATCTTTATAGTTATCTCTCTGTCAATCAATCAACCTATCGATCCATTTATCTATCTATCTTTATATCTATTTATATATTTATATATCTATCTGTCTATCTATATATTTATCCAATTATCTATCTATATTTTATCTAACTTTATTGCTATCTATTTTTCGATCTATCTATCTATCTATATATCTGACTATCTATTTATCTATAAGTCTATCAATTTTTCTATCTATCTAATATATATATATATATATATATATATATATTTGTTTGTCTATCTATCTGTCTATCAATCAATCAATCTGTCTGTCTATCTATTTCTCATTCTATCTATTTATCTAATTATCTTTTTATATATCTATTTATTTTAATTTCTATCTATCTATATGTCTATCTATGTATTTGTTTATTTATCTATCTTTATATATCTCTATCTTTTTAATTATTTATGTGCCTAATTATCTATCTATCTATCTTACTTTCTTTGTATCTATCTATCTATATATCTATCTATCTATTTATATTTATATTTATCTATCTATCTATTTGTCTATATATCTATATGATCTATCATCTTTCTTTCTCTCTTTCTGTCTATCTAACTTTCTATGTTTCTTTCTTTCTATAGATTTATCTATCTGTGTTTGTCTATTTTTCTATCTATCTCTATCTCGCTCTCTCTCTCTATCTAATGGTCTATCTATCTATTTATCTATCTATCTATCTATCTTTATAGTTATCTCTCTATCAATCACCAACCTCTCGATCCATTTTCTATCTATCTTTATATTTTTTATGTATTTATATCTATCTATCTGTTAATCTATATATCTATCTAATTATCTATCTATATTTATATCTATCTTTATATCTATCTATTTTTGGATCTATCTATATATCTATATATCTATCTATGTATTTATCTATAATCTATCAATTTTTCTATCTAACATAACATATATATATATATATCTGTTTGTATATATATCTGTATATCTATCTATCTATCTTTTTGTCTATCTATTTTCTTTCTATCTATATATATATATTATCTTTTTATATCAATCTATTTTAATTTCTATCTATCTATATGTCTATATATGTATTTGTTTATTTATCTATCTTTTTAATTATTTATGTGCCTATTATCTATCTATCTATCTTACTTTCTTTGTATCTATCTATCTATTTATCTATCTATCCTTTTATCTTTCTCTTTATATATCTATCTATCTTTTGTCTATATATCTATATGATCTATCCATCTTTCTTTAACTCTACCTGTCTATCTATCTTTCTATGTTTCTTTCTTTCTATTTTATCTATCTATCTATCTATCTATGTGTTTGTCTATTTTTCTCTCTATCTCTCTCTCTCTCTATCTAATGGTCTATCTATCTATTTATCTATTATTTATCGATATTCTATCTTTCTATCTGTCTGTCTCTCTTATCTATCTTTCTATCAAACTACCTATTCATCAATCTATCTATTTATTTGTCTATATCTATTTGTCTATCTATCTATTTGTCTATATATTGATATATCTATCTTTTCTTTCTATCATTCCTTCTATCTATCTATATGTATATCTATCTATCATTTTATTCATATATTTGTCTATCTATCTTATATCTATCTATATGTCTGTCTGTCTACCAATCTATCTATCTTTCTATCTATATATGTATCTATATGTTTGTCTGTCTATTTAACTATCTATATATTTATCTATATAGCTATCAATTTGTCTTTATATCTTTGAATTGATCTATCTATCTATCAATTTGTCTATCTGTCTATCTATCTATTAGTATATCTATCTATTTGTCTATTTGTCTATCAGACTATATTTCTATATATATATTTGTCTTTTTGTCTATCTACATATATGTATATCTATCTATATGTCATTTTTTTCTATCTAATAATCATCAATCTACCTATCTATCTCTTTTTATCTGTCTATGTATCTACCAATCATCTATCTATCTATATATCTATCAGTCTATTAGTCTATATGTCAATCTATCAATTTGTCTATCTATAAATTTGTCTATCTATCTATCTATCAATTGATCAATCAATCAATCAATTAATCAATCAATCAAAGAAACTATCTATTAATCAATCTAACAATCTATCTACCATTCTATTTGTCTATCTATCTATATGTCTGTCTAGCTATTTATATATCTTTCTAGCTATCAATTTGTCAATCTTTCTATCTATCAATCTATCTATTAATCTAACTATCTATGTATCATCTATCTATCTATCTATTTCTATCTATATATCAGTATATTTGTCAATCAATCATCAATTAATCTATCTATCTAACTATCTATTTGTCTATCTATCTATCTATCTATTTACTTTCGTTCTTTCTATCTATCTAGATGTCTATCTATCTATCTAGATGTCTATCTATCTTCTATCTATCTATTTTCTATTTTCCTATCTATCGACCTGTCTATCTATCTTTCTTCTATCTGTCTATCTATTTTTCTATCTTTATCTATCTATTTGTCTATCTATCTATCTATCTATCTCTCTATCTATCTATTTCTATCATCTATTTGTCTATCTATCTTTCTTTTTATCTATATATTTATATATCTGACTCTCTATCTATGTGTCTATATGCCTATTTATCTATCTATATATCTTTCTAGCTATATATGTGTCTCTCTGTCTCTATCTATCTATCTATCTATCTATTTGTCTATCTATTTGTCTTATCTATATATTTGTCTATCTGTCTATCTATCTATCTTTCTATCTATATATCTATCTATCTATCTAATCAATTTTTTCTACACTATAAGAAATTATCTTTTTAGCTACGACAATTTAGCTCGGAAAATAATCCCTAGCTAATTTACGAGGGATTATCTTGGGAATAGCAAGAGATATTGATTTTATTTGAATAACAAATTTGTGATAGATTAGAGACCAAAATTTTCGATGGAAAAATGTCCCCAGCTCATATTTTCATAAATTTTTGCACAATGATTAGCGGAAATTTAGCAATGACTTTAGAGATGGATTTTCCCTAACTAATTAGCTCGACAAAAAATCTCTCGCTAAATCATTATCTGGATTAATATTTTTATAATTATATATTAATAACAAGTGATTAGTCCTTAAATTATTATTTTCACAAAAAATATATATTTAGCTAGGGATTTTCCCTAGTTTTTAGCTCGAAATTATTTCTATCATTAATCTCTACTGAATTATTTTTTTGTTTTTTATATTATTTGTTTTAATATATGATGAAATTATGTATTAAAGTTTTGTCATGGTCTACGGATGAGGGATCCTTGAAAGACATCTTCTCCTCATATAATTATAAAAATAAGATATTATAAATAAATATTTCAAATATATATAAATACGAATAAATATTTATATTAATAAAGACTAAAATAACTATTTTTATGATAATACAATTTTAAAAAATATACAAAATTTTTTGAATTAATTTATAAAGATGTTTAAATATTTGTATTAATAAATAAATTAAATAATTAATTCTATAATTATAAACATTTTTTAAAATATTTGAAATAATAAATGAACATACATAAACATTTGTGTTAATAAAAACCTAAAATTATTATTTATATGCTTCTAAAACAAATATTTACAAAAATTCTAAATTAACAAATAAACAAGTAAATATTTATATTAATAAAACTTTAAAAAAATTTAATGATTATAGAAATTTTTTAAAAAATTATTACTAAAATTTGAATATTTGAATTATAAAAAAATTATATTTTTCATTAAATTTAAAATAAAATAAATTGATTTTTAAGGATAAATAAATTGATGTTTTAATTACATCCAAAAACTTTAACGAGTTATACTAAAAATATTCCTAGTGTTTATTAAAAGAATACTTCAGGTGTTTTTTTACTATTTAAAAAAAGTTTTTAAAAATATTACTAATGATTTTTTTTTGTTCTCAATGCAATTAAAATTATTTTTAGCCCTATTAATACTTTTGAAAATCACTATCAAACTGACCCTATGTTGATTTTAATTGAAGTTTTACTTTTGCCTCTACTAAAATTTATAAGAATTAAAACATTGAGTAAATTATTATAGTAAATTAAAAAGAAATAAAAAATAATATTAAATTTAAAATAAAATATGTAATCTTAAAATAACAAATAAATAAATAAATATTAATATTTTAAACTTTAAACAAGTTAAATATGAACGATAACCTAATTGGTGGCCATCCAAAATAGCATCAAGGAGGCAATATTTTCTGTATTTTGTGAAACATGAAGTATCATGAATCATGACCTGATTAGTGTTCTTTCAATTTGAAGACCTCATGTTGTGTTAGCATTTGTTGCATTATTTGGTCCATGCTTTCAGTTTTTGACGAAGAACGGAATATATGATTTTTGAAATTGGTTTGATGATCTAACTTGATAATTTTGATCAATCTCACACAAGATAATTTTTTTTCCATGTATTTTTTTGAAAAGTTTAAGCTCACTATTCTTAACATTTATTAATATTAGGTATCCACTTTAGCAGGTGATAGGAGGAACTGTGTACCTAGGATTGACTTTAACAACCGAGAAAAATGGAAATGAGTCCTTGGAATCTACTGCTCAACAAATTTCATTATTGTATATCAATCAGATATCTGCTAGTTAATCTCTCTAGAGCATCTTTTATTAATTTTATTTTCTTATGTTATATTACATGTTGATTACTTAATACCCTGATACTGAATTTGTTCAATTTTCCTATATCTGTCGAGACTGTTAGTTTATTCACTGGACCTAATTTTTTCTGCATTTGCCCCATGGGCAACTTTTCTTTGACCAAGGTTAGTATGATTAAGTGTCAACTTTTTGTCTTCCTTTCATTTTTTAACTGAAGTTTGAATTTGATGAATATTACTTTTGTAATACAAGAATTTAAGGGTGTTGATGCTGAGCTAACAGCATCAACTTTTATGGCATTGGTAAATCTTACAAGCATTGTTAATTCTGCAGCATGTTTGAATGTAAATATTCTGAAAAAATATGCATAAAATAGGTTATAGATATTTAAAAATTGGAAATTGGTTGGTGAACCTTTATGTACAACACCATAAACCATGAAAAATAATTTAACGATAATCTCAACTTTCATTCAGTTGGCATATATACAACATAAATACCAAGCTTACTTGAGAAAGAATTGATATTAGGATTATATAAAATTTTTATGAATGCTAGCTGATCACAAATAATGCATAGGATGAAACAGTTAGTATTCTCTTAAATCTTATTGTTTAAATTATTGTTTAACACAATATATTTATTTATTCATGACAATTTAATTCAAAGCAAATCATATATTTTATAGTTATGATTCAAAAGAGTTACAAGTGATCGAAGTTTGACTTTTTATTATGCTTGTGTTAGAGATGATTTTGGGTTATGCCAAAATATTTATTAGTTTAATTGGCAATTAAGTTCGGCAAAACTAATATCTCAGAAAGTTTGGTTGCTCACATTGATTTAGTAGGCCAAAAATACTCAACCTAGATAATTGTTGCCTAGTTTGCAAGTGAATAACGACTCAGGTTGTGCTACTTGAATTGCAAGTTGACAATGCTTTTTGTTAAAATATAATAATTTTTATTTTATCAAGAGATAATATTTAAAGATTTATTTTCAAAAATTATAAAATTTATTAATCTTTTTCTAAACCTTATATCCAACTCAAATTAGAATACTCATATAATCTAGAATATTCATAATTAGTGAAGAATTGTTGAGTTTTGCTATTCTTTCAAACATTCAAATAAATATATGTGCAACTAAGAGAATAGTGATTTGCATAATGATGCTATACTAAAGCTTGTTTCTCATGCTATACAATTCATTTAATTTTCTATTTGAAAACTTTACAAAAATTAGAGTAGATTCTAAATTATTTTATAGTTTCAAAATATAATAAATTATAATTAACAGTCCAGATTATAAGAAAATAAATTTACAGCCAATTAATAGTCCAAATTATAAAAAATTTCAAGTCCATGCTTAACAAATAATTAGAATTAAAACACATGAGTGTTATGTTTGTGTTTATTGTATAATCTGATAAAATTAAATTCATTAAATTTAATAGTGTTCATGTTTTTTTATCACAACCTCATTAATTTTGATAAAACTAAAGAAAAAATTAATTTTTTTCATGTAAAAAAAATATCCTCAATTAAAATATAAAATATGAGCTACTCATGGCGATGCTAATTACTAAATTCTTTTTTTTTTGCTAGTTTAATATTGTTTCAAAATAATTTGTTATAGTTATTAGATGTTATTAGACGTAGGTAAAATTATTTAATGGTGCATTAGAATAATATTTAACAAAAAATACCTAATCATATTAAAAAATTCATCAAAATAAAAAATTTTTACTTTCTGGAAAACTCAAAAATACTTTTATTCTTTCTATATATTTCATGTTTGAAAAAAAAAATAAAAACAAAAAATATATTTTCAAAACACTATAGCATGTGAGGTATATTGTTTTGGAAAATAGTATGCTCGATTTGTAGCAATATAATATATATATAAATCTTATAAACACATAACATTATATAACACAATTATAAATTTATATAATTGTATTACAATAAATATATATATGGTTATACTTTAATATATATAAACATATAACATTATATATATACATTGATATATTTATATAAACCTATAATGTTATATATAAATATTTATACATATGTATAAATGTTTATAAATATTTATACAATATTTACATAATACTATCCATTTAAATATTTGTTTATATAACATTTATATAACATATAAAATATGTATACTATCTATAATCATTTATATAGCATATAAATTTTTATATATAAATATAATATGTATAATTTTTATATAATTGTGATATATATACTATATAATATTTATAAAAGTGTTTACATATGTGTGTGTGTGTGTGTGTACCATTTATAAAAATATTTTAAAACACGGCATTATATCTAAACACTTATATATTTATATAATCATTAGCCATTATATATAAAAGTTTATACTTTAATATAAATGTGCAATTGAAAGAATAGTGATGTGCAATATGATGCTTCTATGCAAACACAAAAGATTATCTCTATAATTTATATATCATATTGAGAAATGATACATCATAGAGAAATATTAGTAGTTTTATCTATAAATTAGGCAGAGAAATATTAGGCATTGAGGAAGACAAGACGATTATCATTGTCATTTAGGAGTCTTCATAGAGCTCCTCTATCATGATGCTTACTTTAAAGAAGTAAACAAATCTTTTTTAAAAATTGTTGTAGATACTTCTCATTTATTATGTACTATAGTTATCGTAACTCATCTTTTTACTTAGATGTATAATTATTATTTCAGAAGTTAATAATCATAGTATAGAAAATTATTTTTTGCTTAATATTTTCTACTTGTCTTTTTTTAAAATATTAAAATAGCTACTAAAAAATTATCTAAAATCATTTATTATAGTAATATACAAGTTAGATTTGGATGCCTTTATCTTTTTTTTTTTAATTTTTGGATTTATTTGTAGCCTTATTTTATGTATTATATTTTTAAGTAATTAATTTTAATTTTATTTTTTTGGATAAAGTTAAAATTATATATTTCTTTAATTTTTATGTTCAAATATTTTATTAGTTGTTTGAATTTTATTGATATGTTACTTATTCATTATTTACTTGGTTATTTTTTTATTTAATTGAGATGTTATAAATTTTGTATGGTTATACATTTATACAATTTATCAATGGTTATATAAAATAATATGTATTTTTAATAAATGAATTAATATGAAAATTTAATTACTAATTAATAGTTTTCATGGTTATTAGTAATATTATTTATTTTCCTCCAATGTTATAACCATAAATTAATTTTTTTTATTTATGAAATTTATTTGATTAATTTATAAATAGTATTATAAAAAATAACAATAAATATTTCATAAATTAGTAAGCATAAATTTATCTATTTATGAAATAATATAATTAATGGTTAAATATAAAATAATTTCATTTTCTAATATTTTCCATCTTTGACCCATCTTTCCCCCATCAGGTCATCTCTACATAATTAGGTTAGTTCACTTTAAAAAACATTCGAGTCTTAGAGCACACTACCATCGCACCAACATTTTGAATAACCATATTAAACAAAGAATGTCTCTCTCTCTCTCTTGTGTTTTTTTGTTTATTTTCATTATAATTTAATGAGAAATTAATAATGGGTTTTGCAAATTTAAAATCATCAGTGAGCTAAATGGTACTTTTTTGTTGATGTCAAATGTGTTAATGATAAATTGGTAGAGTGAACTTTTTTTAATGATATTTTTTAAGGTTTAATGAATTTCAAATCAACAGAAAGTGTGCTAGCTCTGAAATTGTGAAATAGAAGGACAATAGAGTGAGAGATATAGGAGAAACAAGGGAGAAATTTTTTATTACTTCAAGACTCATACAAATGCTCCCTATTTATAGGATTTAATGCATGATACATATTAAATATACCAATGAATACATATTAATCCATGCCAATTAATATACATTTAATGTATGAATAATAAGAGTCACAAGAATATCAATAGTCAAGAAATTGATGGAGAGTTTATGGACATCCATAATATTATTCATAATACTCCCCCTTGAATGTCCATGATACTATCTCATTAAAAACCTTTACAGAAAATCCTAGTGGGACAAACCATGGTAAAGGAAAAAAGAGTACAGTATAAAAAATTTACTCCTCCTCTTCGCAACATAACTATAAATCTCTGAGCCTACACATTCCAGTGCTATGAACTAGCCTTTCAAATGTTATAGTAGGTAGAGCCTTGGTAAATAAATATACTAAATTATTAGTAGAACAAATTGATTGAACATCAATATCACATTTCTTTTTAGATCATGAGTGAAAAAAATTATGGTGATATATGTTTTGTTCTATCCCCTTTAATGTACCCATTTTTTAATTGAATAGTGCATGCAACATTATCTTCATACAAGGTCATAGGGACCTCCTTGCTAAAAGAAAAACTACATAACCCAGAATATGATGTATTACAGATCTTAACCAAAATATTCTTACTTGCTTCATGAATTGCTAAGATCTCTACATGATTAGATCTGGCGGGTAATTAATTATTTCATAAAATGTCATGAAATGGTTGTATCACCACATGTGAACAAATAGCCTATTTTTGATCAATCATTATGAGGATCATACATATATCCCACATCTACATAACTAATTAATTATGCTTTGGGTACATTGAGATAATAAGGCCCATATCTATCATACCTCGAAGATACATCACTATATGTTTAACTCTATTCCAATATCTTCTTGTTGGACAAAAACAATATCTTGCTAACAAATTTATAGAAAATGATATATCAGGTCGTGTGTGACTTGCAAGATACATTAGTGCTCCATTAACACTAAGATATGGTACTTTAGGACAAAGAAGCTCTTCATCATCCATTCGAGGTCGGAAAGGATCTTTATTCACATCTAATGACCTTACAACCATTGGAGTGCTCAATGGATGGGCATTATCATTAAAGAATTGTTTTAAACACCTTTAATATATAAGCTGATTGATGAATTAAAATTCTTTTCTCTAAGTGTTCAATCTGCAAACCAAGGCAAATTTTTGTTTTTTTGAGATTTTTCATCTCAAATTCTTTTTTTAAGCTGCCTATTGCTTCTGAAAGCTCATTCGTAGTCCCAATAATATTTAAGTCATCAACATAAACTGCACTTATAACAAACTCAGATCCAGATCTTTTAATAAATACATATGAGCAAAGTGGATCATTCTTATACCCTTTTCATAATAAATATTCACTAAGACAATTATATCACATGCATCTAGATTGCTTCAACCCATATAGAGATCTGCATAATTTATCTAGTTAAGTCCTCGAGCACTTGAAGTATGTGTTGCAAGCAATTTTAATCATTCTAGGATTTTCATGTAAATGTCACTGTTAAGTGGTCCATATAAATAAGCCATAACTACATCCAATATAGGGGAATACTTCTCTTCATAATCAATGCCTGATCTTGAGAGAATTTTTGTCCAACTAATCGTGCCTTATATTTGACAATTTTATTTGTCACATCTCATTTTCATACAAATACTCATTTGTATCCTACATGTTTGACACCATCATGTGTATGTACAATAGAATCAAATTTTGCTGTTTTGAAAGAGAATTCAATTCTACTTCAATTACATCTTTCCATTTTGGTCAATCATCTCTCTATCTATATTCCTTGATGGAATTTGGCTCAAGGTTCTTATTGTCATTAACAATGTTGAGTGCCATATTATAAGCAAATATTTCATCGATAGCAATTATATTCTGATTCCACCTTTGGCCAGGTGTGACATAGTTTATCGAGATCTCTTGATTGTCACAAGTTCTAGGTACCTGAATTTTTTCTAGAATTACAACTGGGGACTCATCTAGAACTATCAATTCCTCAACTTGATTCTTTGATCCTTTTCTTTTCCGAGGATTTTTATCTTAGGAACCAACTGATTGACCACATTTCATTGATACTTTAGGTTCATTAGCAATAGATTGTCCTACCGGGACTTCAATTATAATTGGAGCATTAGTAGTTGGCATGTAAGATATAGATACTCTCTTAGGATTAGTAAATACATCTGGCAATTAATTTGCTAAAATTTGCAAATGAATAATATTTTAAACTTCTAGTTCACACTCCTTTGTGTGAGGGTCAAGATGAGACAACAACAATTGATTCTAACTAAAGCCTTTTCTAACTGTTTATTTTTTTTCTTTAAAGTTGAAAAATTTGATTCATCAAAATGACAAACAAAAAATGATCCATAAATAAATTTCAATTGTTGGCTCTAAATATTTGATTATCGATTGAGATTCATATCCAATATGTATTCTCACTCTTCTTTGGGGACTCATCTTAGTGGGTTGTGGTGGAGTAATCAGAACATATACCACACACCCAAAATCCTTAGATGGAAAATATTTGGTTCTCAACAAAAACTAATTGTAAAGGAGAGAACTCATGATAATTTATTGGTTTAATACGAATCAGTACTACTGCATACAAAATAGCATGGCCCCAAGCAGAAGTTATGAGCTCCATCCTTATTAGTAATGGCCTTGTAATCAATTGAAGGCATTTAATAAATGATTTTGCAAGATCATTTTATGTATGAACATATGCTAAAGGATGTTCAACAGTTATTCCAATAGACATATAATAATCATTAAAAGCTTGGAAAGTAAATTATCCAGAATTATCAAGATGAATTGACTTAATAAGATAATCTAGAAAATGAGCCCATAACCAAATTATTGAGCAAAAAATATAGCAAATGCTCTGTTATGTGTTGATAATAAATAGACATGTGACCATCTCATTGATGTATCAATCAGAATCATAAAATATCGAAATGGTTCACATGGTAGATGAATAGACCTACATATATCACCTTGTATACGTTGCAAAAATGCAAGGGGATATGTCTTTATTTTTGTTGGTGAAGGCCTTATAATTAAATTCCCTTGAGAATAAGCAGCACTTAAAAACTCATTGGATAAAAAATCTTTTGACTTTTCAATGAATACCACTTGAATTTTTATTGATTCACTATATCATTATAGACATAGGATGTCCTAATCAGTCATGCCAAACAATAAAATTATTTTCATCAGTAAACTTTTGGTTTACTAAGGCATGTGTCTCATTTGTGCTTATGTTTGTATAGTACAAACCAGAAAAAAATGGGTAATTATTTCAATATATTTTTTTACCTGAGTCAAAATTAGTAATATATAAATACTCAGTGTTATCTTTATTCGTAGTCTAAATATGATATCCATTTGTCGAATATCTTTAAAACTCAATAAATTTCTTTGAGACTTTGTAAAATATAATGCATAATCAATATGAATTTTTGTTCCTCCGAGTAACAATATATTAGCTCTTCTAAAGCCATCAATCAATTTTTCACTATCCAATATTGTATTCACATCTAATCCTTGCATTATTAAAAAGGAAAAAAAATTATCTTTAAGTATAGTATGTGTTAATGCATTATCTGCGAGACATATATTATTATCACCGATTGAGGATCCCACCAGATGAGTTTCTATAGTCTTCAATATATCTCTTGAAAATCCAATGGAGCTTCATTCTGATAACGTATTATTAAATTGAAGGATAAGAGAGCAAGAGATATAGGAGAGATAGGGGAGAGATTTCTTATTCCTTCAAGTATATTGTGACTCATACAAAGGCTCCCTATTTATAGGGTTTAATAAATGAATACATATTAATCCATGCTAATTAATACACATCAATCTATGAATAATAATAGTTACAAGAATATTAATAGTCAAGAGATTAATGGAGAATTTATGGACATACATAATATTGTTCATAATAGTGTGAACTTTTTTTATTTTAATGATTCTTTTTTTAAGGTTTAATGGATTTCAAATCAACAAAAAGTGTGATAACTCTGAATTTCGAAGAAGAATAGTAAAAGAGGATGAAGAAAATAATAACAAGAGGAGAAGAATAGCATGGTACTATAATTTTTTAAATTCAAGTTATATATTATATTTTAATTTATAAGTTTTTATATTTTATAATTTTTTTTTTGTAGATAAGATGAATATGAACAACCTATAGAAACTTTTTTACTAATCAAGTTTCTATGGTTATAGTGTGAAACTCTTATATTTTTTTTAAAGAAGAAGGTACAACTTAACCATTATAACCTTAAAGTTTGTTGACATTTCTCATGTTAATAGGTTGTCGAGGCTATAATTTTTGTTGGTGGATGATGATGAGTTATTTTTAGTTTTTTTCTTAATAAATCATATTTTTTGGTCTTTAATTAGGTACCCAATAAATTACATTGTAATTCTATTTTGTTAAGATTGTAGATGCTTTAATTAATTTAATTGGCCTGATATTAATTATTGTTTAATAGTACTATTAAAAAAATTGACTACACTAAGTCTTTATTATATCTATCTAATATTGGCTTGTAGAATCAAAGCACACTTGATGGAGAAATGGGGAGGGTGTAGAAGACTAAGAACCCAAGTGAGACTATACATTATTGTAAGTAGGGGAACAAACATTGTACAAAATTTTTTCAAAGTATTTTATTAGATACCATGCATTCTCAAAGCACACTATCCATGCATGGTCACTTATTTCGTGTATACATTTATAATAAGTAATTATTTCATCATTGTACAATGTTAACATGAGTAATATGATAGATAATTTGATTAGTAATCGAGTATACCCTTCTGTTTTTTAAAAAATGTGCATTTAGTATATATATCCAAAGTAATAGATGTGGGGTGCATGTGAAGTTGCTTATTTAGTATAGTCTATGTTTTTTGTACATGCACATTATTTATTATTTACAATGAAACATGTATACTAATATACTTCTGTACACAAAAAACTTGTCAATTTATTTGTCACACATACAAAAAATTAAAAATTATCAAAAATAATATTGTACAACTAAATGAAAAAAAATCAAACAAGATGAAACACATTATTTAATAATGACTTTCAAAGTTTTGACTATGATCTAATGTTGATTCTGAGATTATTACTAAGAATTGATATATCAAAGTAAAGTTTTTTAATAAAAATTCTTTATTGGATTTAAATCTCCATATGAAAAAATATCTTGAATATTGTTGTGATATTTTAGATTTAATGTTATTCTAGCAGTATATATTTTTTTAAATTCAATATTTAGTAATAAAACATTAATGAAAAATAAAAATCAAAAATCATCATTAATGAAAAATATGATACTCTTGATATATGATACTCTTGATATATGATACTCTTAATATAGGATATGTTTTACTTTTATTTTTTTTCTTTTCAGCTATTTTAGATTTAGCATTTGTTAATAAATTTTTGTGTTCAATTGATGATACTCTTGATATATGATACACACACACACACATATGCATGTCATATATATATTTACAACATTTTGTTTTGGTGTAAGATTATAATATTAGTATATTAAATAATTTTATAAATTTTATACAATTATAGCCATGATATTGTTTAATAAAATAAATAACCTATTTTAGAATCTTTTAAAAAGAGAGATGTGGCCATTTGGTTGATTTTCTCGTGTATTAATTGGGCATTGTGAAAAATAGCCCTCTCAGGCTGCTCTTGCCAAAATGTTTCTTTATTTTAATCTTTTCTTTGATAAAATAATACTTTTATGTGTTCATTCTTCTCATAATAGATTAAAATGAAAATAAGATATTATGTGAGCTAATAACCATCATAAAAATGAAAATAGGCTTTTCAATACAAAAATTTAATTTCTTAGTCAAATATCTAATCGGAAAAAGTATATAAGTGATGATCATATATATAATTTTTGTTAAATTAATAAGTTGTCATTCTTCATATTGTTTAAGTTTTAATTGATGTGTATGTAAATAATCTTTAAGTAAATTACTAAAAAATTAGGATTAAGTTCTTTTGCACTGCTATTTTTTGGTAGATCTTTAGTTAATAAAATGGTGTGGTCTTAGGCTGCTACTTCAATTAACTATGTATTTATGAATATATTTGGTCTTAAATCTTGGTGTTTAAGTCATCTGTCTTTTTAAAATTAAGCTTTAGTTTTACTAGATTATATTCATCCATTTATAATCTCTATCTTGTTAGTAAACTTTAAGTAGAATGTGATAGAATTGCTAAGAGCTCTTTATTCAACTAGTTTTGCTTAATTCTCATTCTTCTTATCTCAATTAGTTTTCTTTAGCAAACTGTCTTTTGATTGTAGTTTTCCACAAAATATGTTAATGTTAATATCTCTAATTATTGGTATCTTTAATTAGTTAATATTTGTAATGCTAAGAATCTGAAATTGCAAGCTACTTCATATCTATGTTTTCTAGTTTAATACTTTGTATGATATGTTTTCTAGTCCAAACCTATTATTTTTCATGTCTAAATTCTTCATTAATTCATTAGAAAAAAGTTTTTGGAATTGGATCTTCATTCCTTTTATTTTGTCTTTACTATTTATTTTTATATTCAAAGATTGAGTTGAATCAGAGTTGAAATTTTGATCTTTGATCTTCATTGAGAAGTTAGAAGCTTACTCCTTCAAACTTATAATTTCTTTTTTTTTTGTTTCCCTTTCTTGTCCTTTCACTTGGTTCTTGTGTTCTCTTAATTCTTGCCTTTTTGTGTGGCTTTGATTGGTGCACTAGAAGAGACATGCTCTCTTCATCTAGCAATATTGTGATATCTTTTAAACTTTAGCATGCTAATAAATTCTCTATTTCTTCATGTAAATTCTACAAACACATTGCCTAGATATTCACGATATTTTGCCGTTGCATATTTATATGTAAGTGATCTTATTTAATTAATAGAATTATTTGAAGTCATTGTATGTTTCATTTAGAATTATAATGGAGCATAATTCTTTGTAAATATAATAGAGCAAAATGAGTTCAAATCATCAATGGATGATATATTGATGGTTTGATTAATTGATAGATAGTTAGATAGATAAATATATAAATAGATAAATAAAGGGATACATAGATATTTAGATAGGTTGATAGATCATTATATATATAGATAGATAGATAGATAGATAGACAGATAGATAGATAGATAGATAGATAGATAGATAGATAGACAAACAGATAGATAGATAGATATATAGACAGAAAGATAAATAAATACATACACTACAAATAATGTCTATTTAATTAATAGAATTATTTGAAGTCATTGTATGTTTCATTTAGAATTATAATGGAGCATAATTCTTTGTAAATATAATAGAGCAAAATGAGTTCAAATCATCAATGGATGATATATTGATGGTTTGATTAATTGATAGATAGTTAGATAGATAAATATATAAATAGATAAATAAAGAGATACATAGATATTAGATAGGTTGATAGATCATTATATATATAGATAGATAGATAGATAGATAGACAGATAGATAGATAGATAGATAGACAAACAGATAGATAGATAGATAGATATATAGACAGAAAGATAAATAAATACATACACTACAAATAATGTCTATTTAATTAATAGAATTATTTGAAGTCATTGTATGTTTCATTTAGAATTATAATGGAGCATAATTCTTTGTAAATATAATAGAGCAAAATGAGTTCAAATCATCAATGGATGATATATTGATGGTTTGATTAATTGATAGATAGTTAGATAGATAAATATATAAATAGATAAATAAAGAGATACATAGATATTTAGATAGGTTGATAGATCATTATATATATAGATAGATAGACAGACAGATAGATAGATAGATAGACAAACAGATAGATAGATAGATATATAGACAGAAAGATAAATAAATACATACACTACAAATAATGTCTATTTAGCTAGTAAAATTTAGCTAGGGGTAAATTCTCTAGCTAATTAGTGAGGGATACACTAGGAAATAATAAGAGATATTTGATTTTACAATAAATTAAAATTTTGTGATGAATTAGTGATGAATTAGTAGTGAAAATCATTGAATGAAAATTTTTAGTCACTAAAATATTTGTAGATATTCACGCAAAGAAAAGCTAGAACTTTAGCGACGTATTTAGCTACAAAAGTTCCTTTGTTAATTAAAATGAGATAAAATCTGTCGCTAAATAATTATTTAAATTTATTTTTTTTAGATTTTATGTAGAATTGAAAGTGATAATTCCTTAAATGTTTATTTTCTCAAAATATATGCATTAAGCTATGGATATTTCCTAGCTATTTGGGCTAGTGATAATTTCTATCACTAATATTAAATGATATCTTTTTAAGCATTATTTATTTTAATATTCTATATAATTTTCTATATTAAAGGTATGTCATGGTCTATAGATGAGTGATCCTTAAAAGACATAATCTCCTCATATAATAATAAAAATATGATATTATAAATATAAAATTTAATCAATATACAAATAAAAATAAAAATTTACATTAAATATGACTAAATTAACTATTTTTTTATTCTAAATTTATTAAAAAATTATACTTAATTTTTTCTGAAATATTTATTTATGATATTTAAATATTTATATTAAAAAAATATTATATAATTTATTAATTTATAATATTTTTTAAAATATTTTAATTAAAAAATAAACATAAATACAAATTACTATGAATAAAAAACTAAAATAAACAAATGCTTTATTAAATTAAAAAATTTATAAAAATATATGAATAAATGAATAAACAAGTAAATATTCATTAAAATAAAAGTAAAAAATAATATTTTTATTATTATAGGAATTTTTTAAAACTATAATTACTAATAGATTTGAAATTTTGAATTATAAAAAAATTGTCAAATTTTTCATAAAATTTAAAAGAAAATAATTTGATATTTTATATTAATACATAGGTGTTTTAATTAAATCAAAAAAAATTTGATGATTTAAAAAATAAATATTTCACTGTGGTTATTAAATGAACACTTCAAAGATTAAATATTATAATTACTAAAAGATTCAAATTTTATGCCTTTATAATTTGTTCATGCCTTAATAAAATCATATAAGTAAATTTTATGTAGATATATATATATATATATATATATATATATATATATGCATGTATGTATATATGAATAATTTATTATTATATAATATTATTTTATTTATTTATGTAATAATATCATTTATGGTTAAATAAAAATCTATTTCATCTATTTTATTTAAATTATTTATTTTTTATAATTTTTGTTTACTTTTATATTTTTGTATCATATATTACATACAGTTTAGTATTTATATATGGTTTCTTTGAAAAACAAAATGCTAAGGCATTAAGCACTTAACATTTTTTCTATCTTTTAATGCCGAAGATATGAGAAGCAAAATGGGACTATGGGAGCAACCTACAAAATCTACCTTTTTTTGTTGCTAGGTAATATTATCATTTTTCTTCTCATTTGGAATACTATATACATATCTTTGTCTCTCTCAATTTGATTACCACTGGCTGATTTATGTTTTTACAGAATATTCGAGTATAGTTTTTTTTTCCCCCAATTTTCCTTCTTTTTTCTTCGATTTTCATATTACTTATTAGATTTTGATGCTACACCATATATGAAACAATAAATGGTCAGTGTAATCTTTGTTATTTTATTGTTTAAATTTTAGGTTTTTATTGATTTCAAATACGAAATGTTTGCATATTGTTTTCTCCTTCTGTAACTTATGAAAATAAATAATGCTTGATGTTTTCTGCTTCTGCAACTTTCATAAAAAATATACTTAATGCTTATGGGTTCTATTTTTATTGTCTCTAAAATTATTAAAATAGATAACATTATATATATAACTTTTATGCATTTATTTAATCGTATGACATTATATATAAATTTCTATACTTTAATATATATAAATATATTACATTATATATAAACACTGATATGTTTATATAAACATAAATGTTATATATAAATATTTATACATATGTATTAATGTTTATAAATATTTATATAACATTTACATAGACCTATCCATTTATATAATTTTTTTATTTATCAATTATATAACATATAAAATGTTTATACATTTTTGTAAACATTTAAATGACATTTTAATTTTTATTTAAATATATAATATTTATAATGTTTATATAATGTGATATATATACTATATAAAATTTATAAAAGTGTTACATATATATAATTATATATAAGTAACATTTAAAAAAATAGTGTAAACACAAATATTATATCTAAACACTTTTATAATTATATAATCACATGCCTATATAAAAAAGTATTTATAACTATATTTATAATTATGTAAACTATTTTTATAACCATATTTATAACTATACATAACTATTTTTTTAACTTTATAATAATTTATAAATATGTGTATAATTTTATATACCAATATTTTTAACAAAATATACAATATGTATAATAATATATAGTTATATATAATTGTATTTTACTAAATGTATAACAATAAAAAACATTATTTATAATTATATCTTTAACTACATTCATATTTATAACTATTGGTGTATAACTATATATAAATATTTGTATAACTATGTAACACTCTATATAATTAAATATAACTATATTTGTATCTATATATACATATATGTATTCATATAATAAAATCTTAATATTTGTTTATAACATTGTAAATATTTATGTAAAACTACTTATAACTACTTGTAAGAATATATCTATATATAACTATATGTTTAACTATATATAACTCTATTTTTAGCTATATATAATATAGGTATAAGAACATATAACTATAAATAATTGTCTTTGACTAAATGTATAACTAAAATAACATTATACAAAACAATATTTAAATATATATACGTATATTTATAAATATAAGTATAACAATATGTATAACCACATATAAGTATATTTATAATTACTGTATAACAACATACATCATTATGTTTAACTATGTGTATAATTATTTTTATATTTTTGTATAACTATATAAAACTCTAAATAATTATAATATAACTATATGAGGCATGATTTTTTTTCCTGACAATTTTTTTGTAGCTTGTAGAGATTGAACTTACACCCTCCAAGGAGGCTCACATCTAACTCAAGAATTAGTTTATTGAGCCTTTGGTTTTTGATGTGTAAATATACATACATATTCATTTAATTGATGTTTATAATATATATATATATATATATATATATATATAGTTTTTATATATAAAAATAATAGATATATTGTTTTTTGTGGGTGATATATATAGTTTATTGAACACATGTGGAATAATGTTAAAAAATATTGATTAATATCCAAACTCAGTTAAATTCATTAAAAAAACTGAGACATGAATATTAACAAACATATCAAGTATCATTGAACTTAATTGAATTTTAATTTAAACTAATTATTCATATTAAAAAATTTGTTACATTTAAAAAAAATTGTAATAAATTAACTTAAATATAATTCATCAATATATATATGGAATACATTTGTATATCATCAGAATGCATCAAAATACTTTGTTTTTGTTATTCTAATTGAATTTTGAGTATTATCAAACATTATTACTAATAAATAAGAATTGTTAAAATATTATCATATACTTATTAAATAATTATTGTAAAGCATTGAAATACAACAATAATATTATTTTATCATTTTTTATAGTCTTCAATTAAAATTAAATAATATTTAACATTTTTATTTTGAGTATCGACAAGATCATTATAACTGCTGAGGGTTTGTTTTGATTTTGCTGTTTGTTATTTTGAAATTCTTTTTCTACCTTAATTATTATCATATATTGCATTTTCCATTGAAATTATATAGTAGATATTTGTATGTGAATGTTATCGTGTAAAGTGAAGTTATTACCACAAGTAAATATATGACCAAAGATCCTCCTCATGCACACAATTTTAATCTTGAAGTTCATAGTAAATCATTACAAGTACTAAAATCATTAATCACAAGTATATAAGTGATGGTTATATCAATAATTTTTGCTAAATTAATAATTTCCCATCCTTCATATTGATTAGGTATTAATTAAGGTGTATGTAAGTTTTAATTTCCAAACTATCCTTTGATTGCAGTTTCCCACAAATAATATTAATATTAATGATATGTAATTTTTTATCTAATTAGTTTAAATTTGTAAGGCTAGGAATCTATAATTGTAGCTTGCTTCATATCTATGTTTTCTAGTTGAACACTTTGTATGATATGTTTTCAATTCCAAATATGTTTTTGTTCATGTCTTAATTCTTCATTAATTCATTTTCCAAGAGTTCTTGAAATTGGATATTAATTCCATTAATTTATTCTTTTTTTTATATTTAAAGATGGAGTAGAATCACAGTAAAAATTATGCTATTTGATCATCTTTGAGGTGTGAGAAGCTTACTCCTTCAAATTTTCAATTTATTTATTTTTTGCATTCTTTTCTTGTCTATTCACATATTTTCATTCCTTCATCTAGTAATAGTGTGATATCTATTAATCTTTGCCATTCTAAAAAAATGCATTATCTATTAATGTAGATTCTACAAATGCATAGCCTCGATATTCATAATATTTAATCTTTAAATAATCATTTATAAGTAATTTTATTTAATAAGTAGTATATTTTAAAGTAATTATATGTTTCATTCAAAATAATGATTGAGCATTATTCTTTGTAAATAAAATAGGGAAAAATGACTTTATATCGTTAGTGGATGAACAAAAGGTTTATGAATGGAATTTTGAATCAAGAATTTTTGAGTAAGCTTGAATCTTTCATCAACTTTGTGTGTGTTCAATCGAAATGGATTGATGGAGAAAAAATTAAGTGTCCATGTAATAACTGCAAGTGTCGGAATATTTCTTTTTATGATGTAAACACTATAAGATACCATTTCACTAAATATGACTTAGTACCAAATTATTTTGTTTGGATTTATCATGGGGAAAGTACAATGGCTCTTAACATTGACCAAAATAAGGATATTGAATCATTTGCATGTTGTGAAGAAACTTCAAACACATACCATAAAATGGTCATAGAAGCTACTGGTGCTTGCTTCAATATGGATTACATGGATAAATCACCAAATCTTGAAGCTCAAAAATTTTATGAAATGCTTAAAGTTGCAGATAATCAGTTGTGGCCTCATTGTAAAACACATTTGTAATTGTCACCTGTGTCTCGACTAATGAGCATGAAGTTAGAAAATCATATGTTTGAGAAATTATTTGATCAGGTAAAAAAACTGATGAAAGAGATTATTCCGAATAATAATTTTGTCATGAACAACTTTTACAAAACTAAGAAGTTACTATGATGTATGAGTCTATCAGTGAAAAAAATTGTTGTTTCAATGGATGTATGTTATATTGAGGTGGTGATAGTGATTTAATTAGCAGTAAGTTTTGTGATCATTTTTAGTTTAAGAAGGCACCATGTATTGAAGATATGGGACAAATGATGAAAGTTGCATTAAAGAAGATGTATTACTTTCCTATAATTCCTCGATTACAGAGACTATATGCATCAAATGCTACAGCAAATAATATGATGTGGCATTTTGAGCTTGAGGTTGAAGAAGGATTGATTCATCATCCATTAGATTCAATTGCTTGGAAGCATTTTAATTATATACATCAAGATTTTGAAGCTAAAAGTCAAAATGTGAGATTGGGTCTCGGCACTGAAGGGTTTCAATCATTTGGCCAATTTAGATAATACTATTCAACATGGCTAGTGATAGTGACACCTTATAATTTTCCTTCGTGGTTGTGTATAAAGGAGCAATATATGTTTTTTTCAATATTGGTTCCATGGCAAAAGAATCTAAAAGATATGTTGGATGTTTTCTTACAGTTCCATATAGTAGTGATAAATAATTTTTGGGATGTTGGTGAGAATACATATGACATCTCAAAGAAGCAAAATTTTATTATGCGGGCAGCTCTTATGTGGATGGTAAGTGACTTTTTTTTCATATTCAATTTTGTCTGATTGGAGTACTACAGGATGATTTGAATGTTCATATTGCATGAAAAATTCAGATGCATTTACCCTTAAATTAAGTGGTAAACAGTTATGGTTTGATAATCATCATAAGTTTCAACCTACAAATCATTCATTCCGTAGAATTAAAAATGCATTTCAAAAAAATAAAATATTGATGATAGTTGCACTAGCTGTTCATCCAGGAGATAAAATTTTGAAAGAGATTCAGAGTTTGGGACTAAAGAATGTGACTGAAAATGATACTATTAGAACTAATAGACCAATATGCAATATATTTGGATGGAGGAAATGTAGTACTTTTTGGGATGTGCTTTATTAGAAGTCCAATTTAATACATCATAACTTGGATGTAATGCATATTGAAAAAAATGTGTTTGCCAATGTTTTTAACACTATCCTTAATATAGATGAAAAACAAAATACACTTTAAAATCAAGACATGAGTTGAATGATTACTATTGGCATCTTGAATTGAAACTTAACGAGACAACAGGAAAATTCTTTAAAGCATGTTACCCACTTGATAAGAAGGCAAGATAGGTATTGTGTGAATGGGTTAAAAATTTCAAATTATCTGATATATATGTGTCAAATATGGGTAGATGTGTGGATATAAAGAATCTTAAGTTATTTGGAATGAAAAGTCATGACTATCATGTATTTATGCATAGATTAATACCAATTGTATTCCATGAATTACTTTTCCTAAGTGTTTGGAAGGGCCTTATAGAAGTTAGTTTTTCTTCAAATAGCTAACTACCACCACAATCAAAATAGATGACATAGTGAGGCTGGAGAATGACAAACTAGTTATTCTTTGTGAGCTTGAATGGATATACTCACCTAGCTTTTTTGACTCAATGGAAAATTTGTCATTTCATTTGGCATATAAAGCAAGGATAGCAAAGCCAGTACAATATAGGTGGATGTATCCTTTTGACAGGTAAATACATATATAAGTCATTATGTTTTATTATTTCAAACATAAAGTAATATTGTAATTTAATATAATTGAAACCTATTATTTTGGTTGTAGGTATCTTTGTAAATTGAAATTGAATATTAGAAACAAGGAAAAAGTTGAAAGTTCAATTTTCAATGCATATTTAGTAGAAGAAGCATCATCATTTTGTTATTATTTTTTTGAGGATCATATTAATACAAAGATTAGAAATGTGCCTCGAAATTATGAAGGTCATGTGTCAGTAGAAGATAATTCTATGGACAAGCTATCTATCTTCAAGTCCCCTGGAAGAGCATTTGGAAGAGCAAAGAAAAGATGTATGACAAATGAAGAGTACAAAGCAACCCGGAGCTATGTTTTATCTAATTGTGAAAAGGTTGCACCATATATTGAGTATATATACCCAAAATGGTTGCAAGTTTAATCAGTGTAATTTTTTCCTTAATAGGAATAATTAAAAATTGATATACATTTTCTTCATCTATTTATATTTGTGTAGTATTTCTGTTGAGCAGTTAAAAAAATAGGCAACAATAATTTCCAGCAAAGAGGTCAATTATATGCTATAACAGATTTTCTGAATTGGTTCAAAAACTATGTGAGAAGTATTAAGTTTTAATTATTTGAAAATTTTAATTTATTAGTATTTTTAGTTGTTAACATCATTTGTTTAATTAATGCAATAGGTAAATGATCCTTCAATTGGAAATTCCAATATTTTCATTTAGAATCTATGTAAAGGCCCATTTAGATATGTGAAAACCTATCCTGGGTATTTTGTCAATGGATATAAATTTCGCACAATTGGGCATGGTTCTTCTAAAGCAACAATGAATATTGATGTATATATTAAAGGCTTAGGTTATAATGTAGATGAGATTGATTATTATGGTCAACTCACAAAAGTTATTGAGTTGGAGTATCCTCGAATTGTTAAATAATAGGATTGTATTATTAAAGTGCGAGTGGTTTGATCCTACACGAAATGTGGGTACAAAGATTCATTCGGATTATAAGTTAATTGATATTAACCATAAACACAGATATAATCGATATGAGCCATCTATTATGGTAGTTCAAGCCACTTAAGTACATTATTATCATATCCAAATTTACCTCGTGATAAGAGTGACTGGTGGATGATTTGCAAAATCAAAGCTCTATCAATTTTTGAAGTACTAACATCTCAAGAAAGAAGTACAAACTTAGCTATTGCACCGGCATTCCAAGAAGATGATATAAATAATATTATGCCTCTGCATGTAGATGAAGACCTATAAAATTTATGCGACTCAAATAGTGGCATAATAGAAATTGAAGATGATCAATTTCTATATGAAGATGAGCTGGAACGTCCATCAGAATCAGATGAAATCAGAAGATCCATTGGATGATGATAGTGATGCTGATAATTTAACATTTACGATTATTTTATAATATTATACTATCAAAGACTTTTTATATTTTGTTGAAATCTTTTGGTGTGTATTATTCTTAGATGCATGGTTGTTCATCATATCTCTATTATTTGTTCTATGTTTTTATTTTTTGTATAGTAGATGGCACATAAAAGACGTGGTCATTATGGAGGTGGACGTGGATGTAGAAATGAATGAAATTAATCTTGTATTTTATATCACATTGCAAATTTAGTAGCATTAAATACCAACCATATCCAGACTTCAACATCACAATCACCATCTCCATTTCCATCACCATCACCATCTTTGACACCTCTACCATCACCTTTATTAGATATAAGCCCACCACTCATTCCCGTCTCTACACACACTTTTGATCCATCAACAATTTCTACACCATCATTTACACTGATAATTCCCCCATTTACAACACCATCGACATCATCAAATACTATGCCTTCCTCTACATTCAGTGCTAGGTTAGTAATTGAGATTGTGGTTGGAAGGTATATGAAATATGTTAATATTACTTGAATAAAAAAGTATGATGTTTCTTTTAGTGGGTTTTTATATATATTATTGATTTGCTTGTTTTTAATGTTATGTATTTATTTGTACAGTTGTATTCCATATCACAAGTGTTCAGCTATAATTATAAAGTCTTTCAAAAAAATTGATCGATTCTAAAGCATTTTCATGGAAGAATGTTTTGGAATCGACGAGGGATTCTAATTTTAATGACTGTTAGGTAAAAACAATGAAATAAAAGTATCGAAAATTATTTATCTAATTAGTTAAATAATTTGTTGGTTATTATTCAAGCACTAAATAATAATGTCATTGTTATTAATATCAATTTTTGGTGATTTTTCTATATGTAGAATTAGTGAACATGGGCACCCAAATTTGATGGAAAGATACAGCTATTGTGGGAGAGCAAACTGCTAAATGGTATTTTGATTGTCTATAAATTGAAGAATCTAAAAGATAAAGCATATTTTATATCTGAGGATGACTGGTTTGAGTATCTTAAGCATTGGGAGGAGCCAGATGTAAAGAAAAAAAATAAGAGATTGCTAGCAAAAATTGAGGGACTGAGTTAGCCATACTCGGTACAGGAATGTCTCGCCACACAATAGGGTCAAAGTCGAGCATTGAGCACGCTCGAGATTTTGTACAATTTTAAAGTTTAAAACATTGATATATTTAGTAGTTTTCCTAATAGTCCAAATAAATCAAATTTGTGGATGGTTTTATTAATTTTGTTTAAATTTTTTAACATTTTTTTTGACTTTATAAATACATACTCTAGGCTGGAGAATTAGGTCGAGATCTCAATTTTTATGAGATTTTCAAGAGGTTGCATGTGAAAAAAGCGGATGGTCAGTTTGTTGACAACAAGTCTCAGATTATTATTGTAAAAATATATTATATTAATAAAATTTTATAATACTGCAGTAAATTTTGAAAGTAGTTTAGAATCCAAAATATTAAATTTATTTTATGTATATCTAGAAAATTATTTGTTTTCTATTTTTTCATAGGAACTCATGGAGGAGCGTGTGAGAGTTGCTTCTCAAAAAGTTGAGGCTTCTATGGATCTTCAACCAATTGACTATGATCCTATCTATTTGGAAATCATAGAAGGTCATAAGAAGCGCGAGTGTATGGCATCGGCTTGATGGGAGTGATATTTTGTAGTAGTTGTGCTTCTAATTCATTTGTTATAGTAGTGGTGGGTTAGGTAGTCGAACAACAACTAAAGGAAACAAATGATTATTTTGAAGTTATGGACCAAAATGAAAGAGAATGATGAGCAGATTTCTCATTTGAAGAAAGAAATACAAAAAATTAAAGAAGAAGGATGAGCAGATTACTCATTTGAAGGAAGAAATGAATGAAGAGATTAAATAATTGAATGATGAGATGAAAGAAAGTTAAAAATGTAATGCAACAGCATATCACCTATATGGAGTCATAGTTAGCTACCTTGACGCGACAGATAGCATTCTGAGAACCAGCTGCAAAACCACATAGGAGAGGCTAGCAAAAATGCACCAACTAATAATGAGGATGAATTTGTATCAGAATTATTTCTGAATGATTTTTGATTTTTTTCAATGTGTAGCTAAACTGGATGAGACTTTTTTGGTGGTATCATTTTTATTTATACTAGTTTTGTTATATGTTTTTCTGATTAATCTAACTGTGAATCTTTGTAGGACATCTGATGTGAGACACAAGAATAAATTCTGATTCAATGCCTTAAGACTCTGTCATGGTTCTTCCTATGGATGGGTTCAATCTTTACCGATCTCTGCAAGATAAAAAGGAGGCTAAACTATTATTAACTTCATTATTTATGAAATATTTTATTTTTTTACTCTCTCTCTCTCTATCTAAACATCATTCCTGGCCATCTTTTAGATATTTTTGGAGTTGTATGACAATCAACTCAAATTTGTGTTTATTCATGTCTATAATTACAATTTTTATATATTTGTGAATGTGTATTGTTTTAATGGAGTGCATAATGTTTTTATGAAGTGTATATTAAATTATTTACAGCCATGGATGTGTATTCAATGAACTATTTTGCAGTTTGGTTATCACATACAATGAAGTAATGGTGCTAGCTTCGAATCAAGAGAAGAACCATATGGTAGCAGAAACTATAGGGTTGATGGACTAACACAATGAATTTAAGCGATCATAATCTTTGGTCCAAGCACATGGAGAGGAGAAGAAATGTTCTAGGAAATCAAAAAATTCCCTAGTTAAATTAGCAAGGGGAAAATCCCTAGCTATTTTTATTCCAATGCTATTTCCACAATTTTATTTTTTTACAAAAAATTTGATTACAATATTTTAAATTTTTATATTAAATTGAATAAAAACATTTACTATAAACCATTATTTATAATTTACAAAAAGAATTAGTTAATAAAATTTTCTAATACAATAGTTACATAGTTAAAACTAAAACATTACATAGGTATATATTCATTTAAAACTAAATCATCACTCTCATCATTAGCTGATGCATTTGTGCTAGCCTCTCCTCCTTGGGAACTCTGTTGGAACTCTGTGTGCTATCTATCTTTTAAAGAGCACTTACGGTGACTCCATATAATCCATCTACTTTTGTATTGCATTTGGTACTGCTCATAAAAGTATTTTGAACTTCCTCAACAACATAGTCATCAACACTAAAATCACAAATCAATGATACAATAATATTAACTAATAAAAGGCACACTCTAAACAAAAAACAAAACCAAGCATACATGAAGGAAAATATTACTTAATTTTTAGATGTGCTAGTTGACTAGATCTAGCAGCTAAAGCATCTACAACAAGTTTATCTCCCAATTTCAAGCATTTTATCGATACCTTTTCATTTATTTTAGGGGCTGCATATACAAAACAATACTTATCATCGAACATTTTCCAGTCCTTTATCAATGCTTCGTCTACAAATGCAAATAGAAGCTTAGATTTTTTACCGAGAAGATGATGAAATATAGTTATGAAAAATAAAGAGATAAAACCAATCAACAAAATAATAAGCTAGAAAAAAATGAACCAATATACTTATCAAGGAATTATTTCAAAATGTTACAAACATATCAAAATAAACTATAATAAATATTGGAACATTAAAGATTTATGTAAAGAAAATATAATTTTCTTAGAGCTAGATTTAGCTATTACACACATGATCTTCAATCAAATAAACCTAGTATGAACAATTTGTTATCTGTAAAAAAACATCTAGCTAAAAATCACAAAAAATAGCATGTACTTAGTTATCTTATTTGGCACAAAGAAGCCCATCAGTTCAATTTTATCAGTGTCTCTTAACATGAGCTTTAGACTTAGTTTTAGGTTGCATTAGGACACTTCCTAATTAAATCCTTAGTGATAGCCAATAGCTAGCAAGCATTTTGCACATCCAAATATACAAACTACTCTCCACAAATACCAATACTCTTTTTGTGATTAACATCCAAATCCACAGACTGTCTGAGTGGCAAAATACATGGATATCAAGCCTACATACCTAGTGTGCAACATCAACATCCACACAAACCGAATGCATTATATCACACATGCATGAAGTATGTATAAGAATCAGTGCATATAATCAATCCAAGCATACCATGGTGATTCATGATTTTGGTACTTGTAATGATTTACCACGAACATCCATATTAATACTTTGTGCATGAGTAGTATCTCACCCATTTTTATAATTGTGGTAACAACTTGACTTTACATGATGTCATATAGACACAAATATCTACTATATAATTTATATAGAAAATGCAATATACGGTAACTCAATTTTATTACTAGAACTAGTAAGCCAAATCTTATGAGAGAATATATAATAGCTCGGCAAAATATGAATTTGAAAAAATAAACACCAGGATCAAAACACACACTTTTTCATTAAGATAAACGATGAAGAGTAAGGGTAGAGAGCGTATCTCAAATCAATAAAAATCTCATGGCTGAAGGAAATCTCTCTTACTCTACTATTAGGTTATGATGAATCCATGTCGGAGAGAGAAGCGGAGGCGCTTGATGCTAGTCAGGGTTGTCTTGCTCTAGACAACTAGATAGTGTTTTTGTAGTTTTAAATTCTCAAAATGTTTAATTTTTCATTATCAAAACATTAATTAAACAATAAATATATAAAAAACATAAAGACTCACCTTTTTTAAAAAATTATCAAATTATTTTCAACTAGTTCATGTACGTGTAGCAAGGCACACATGATAAAAACACCTTACAATTTTTAATTATTAAATTAATTAAACAATAAATATATAAACAACTTCAAAAAATAGATGTTTGGCATTCCAACAAGAACAAAATCAAATGGCTACAAAATTTGCAAACTTCATATAGTAAGGCACACATAAAAAAATTATTTGTCTTCAAGCCACTCTCCTAAAAGTTATAAACACTCTTTATGTTTATATATATATATATATATATATATATATATATATATATATATATATATATATATATCATTTATCATCTACTTCTAAACTTGTTAAATCACATTATATTCACTCATCTCAAATATATATAAATATATCAATAAGTATAAAAGATCATGGAAAAAATTAAATAGCTGATAAAATGGGTCTAACCAGCAAATTCATGGAGCTTCTGATGATAGTTTTGGAAGATATCTTTGATTGTTTGATATTCTACAAATGAAGACATCATAATTTGAAAAATAAGATTGTGTTTAACAACAACATTTTGAAAGTTGTAAAAAAAGTATTTTTGGATTATAGGAGCATGAAGATCAGGATCAGGGTTCACTTCAGAAGACCTTCCATTATCCAAATGGTCAAGATCAAGAACTCAATGACATTAGGAACATCTAAGAACTCATCAGAGACATCATTAAGAGAGAATAAGTTGGTGAATTCCAGAGTTGATTTTTCTACCTCACCATCATCACCACTTCCAGGATCTTCAACTTTCATAGCATTAATTTTAATTTTAGGTAATAAGACATTTTTTTGCATATTTCCAAATAAAAATTCCGAATGATAGTTCCCTGACTTTGCCCAAAACAACTCTCTCAATGCTGAAAATGGTAGTATTTAATCAAAAAAGCAATGTGTGAGTGCAAATAAATGAGCCATTTTTGCTACCTGCGACACTTTCAAGCATATGAATAGTTATGAAACATACTGGTGATGGACGAAGATATAGTTTCCAAAATCTCTAAATTAAAATCTCAATGAGTCATATTTCATTAAAGTTAGATACATTCTAATACATTAATAGAATCTATCACAATAGGCAAAGAATGATTAGAAAAATGGTAGCTTGTATAAGCTCTTCTAATGCTTCCTCATGCCTATTTACTCTTTAGGTTGTGTTTGATTGGATAGAATTGAAGGGTGATATGATTTGATTATATTAAAAGAAGGTAGAATTAATAATCTCATTTCAGATTTAAATATCCATGAATTAGCATGGAATATACTTAGACATAAAGATTTACGACACTTATTTTACACATTTATAAGACAAGCACTATAAATGAGAGATTTCCTAAGAATTTATAGTAATTTATAAGTAGCTCCAATTATAATTGATATATTTTCAAATCCAAATTTCAAATTCTTGTGGAATTCAAATAATGGATGAATATGTTCTTCCATTTGGTTTTCAATTTCATGACTTATTCAAATGTTCAAATAGATATATTTTTTTATCTAATAAGATATAACATCATTATGTGATGACAACAATTTGTCCAAACTCTAAGAATAATAAGTCTCAAATTCTAGATTTATCATGCATGATCTTTTCAATCTTTTCAGGTAAGACTGTCAAGATAAGATATTGGTATAATTTATTTTCTTATGTAGCCTTCATATTTAAAATGCTTCCATATATTAGGATAAGATAAGATAGATATGAAGATCACATTCACACCCAACTACACAAGGAACTCGCTTTTACAAGATTTATAAAAAAAGATAAATATCTCGATTAATTTTGCTCAGTAACGTTGAAGAGACTGTGTTAGAATAGACTATGTAATATAAAAATTTCTCAAGCGATCAATCATCTTAATATATTTTTCTCTCATAAAAAAATTTAACTTCAAAGTTATTATGAAAACCAATATTAGTATTTATATAATTACACAACACATTTGTAAAAGATAATATAAGCAATGAAAATAATATACCAAAATACCTTTATGCAACCCATCATCCTTCTAATCCTACCACCCAAAGATTAATAAATATTTATTTAAGCTAACATCCAATGTAGATTCAATCATCTTTATATCATAGTTCATTAGCATTTTCTTGTGAATTAAGGTGAAAGTAAAACATTAGGTTGAGATTGCTCTTAACAAACAACATTTAGAGCTAAAGTTACAAAAAAGTGTAGCCTATGTTACTTTTAAGGCCTACTCTAATGTAGCCCTATTTTGAAGCACATTTCTTGTGAATCACCGAATGATATAGAATAACTACCAAGACAACCAAAATAGAGATATCAAATTCACAAAATAAATGTTAAAAATTTCCATGAAAAATCAAAATTTCATTTATGCATTACTATACCATCAATTCCCTCTCTTCCCTTCGCCAATATCGCCACATCAATAGATCTCTTAGTTTTATACCCCTACAACTGGAGGGTCTAGTTATTTAACTAATGCAAATCACACATTATACATACCAAACTTGCGATTAAGAAAACCCAAAAACATATACACATAGTACATTATGGTTTGAGTTATAGCTAAAATAACAAATTAAATGCAAACTAAAAGACCACTTAGCAAATAAGTTAAATTCAACCAAAAGGATAATTAACACATTAAAAGAATGTTTGGTAAATTACTTGAATTAATAAATAAAAAAAATATTTTTATTTATTATCATTATAACTTATGAATGTAAATATACTAAGTAAATAACTCTATAAATTTTATGGTGATTCTATCAAGCAAAATTATGTTGGTAGAGATATAGCTTATTTGTTTTAACTCCACAACTCATCAAGCAACAATTGTTCATCTTACCAGGGAAGCCATTCATTGTACAACTGCTTGTGAATAATATCAGTGTGCCCATTTCTTGTGAATCACCGAATGATATAGAATAACTACCAAGACAACCAAAATAGAGATATCAAATTCACAAAATAAATGTTAAAAATTTCCATGAAAAATCAAAATTTCATTTATGCATTACTATACCATCAATTCCCTCTCTTCCCTTCGCCAATATCGCCACATCAATAGATCTCTTAGTTTTATACCCCTACAACTGGAGGGTCTAGTTATTTAACTAATGCAAATCACACATTATACATACCAAACTTGCGATTAAGAAAACCCAAAAACATATACACATAGTACATTATGGTTTGAGTTATAGCTAAAATAACAAATTAAATGCAAACTAAAAGACCACTTAGCAAATAAGTTAAATTCAACCAAAAGGATAATTAACACATTAAAAGAATGTTTGGTAAATTACTTGAATTAATAAATAAAAAAAATATTTTTATTTATTATCATTATAACTTATGAATGTAAATATACTAAGTAAATAACTCTATAAATTTTATGGTGATTCTATCAAGCAAAATTATGTTGGTAGAGATATAGCTTATTTGTTTTAACTCCACAACTCATCAAGCAACAATTGTTCATCTTACCAGGGAAGCCATTCATTGTACAACTGCTTGTGAATAATATCAGTGTGCCCATCAAGCTCCTCAACCATGCTGCCTCTGTAGAAATATAAGTCCCATCTACCGAAAGAATACAGATTAGTTTTCTATCAAGAAGTTAAGAAAATTTTAGGAAGGTGAAAAATTATACAAACGAACCTTACCCATATCTTGAAGAACCTAAAGAAATGAGAGTTTGGATAATGGATTCGCAAGTCCCATCAAAAACGCCGACAACCATTATAGCAGAATTTTCTTAACAGTTACTCCGCAATAGTTCTCAAAATTTAAACTTACTCCGCCATGACTGCCACAATCCTTTGCTTCCATGAAAAGTCACAACCCTATAATATTTGGTGCTAATACTTAGCATAAATTAAATTCACAACCACATTTAAATCATGCTAAGAAGTTTGAAAAAAGGCTAGATATTACCATTCAGACAACCAAATATTTTCCAATGAGAGGGTGCAATCACATCGAATGTCATTGCATCTGTGTGAAATCTCATGAAATATTTTATAGTTCTTTTATGGATGAAGAAGACCTGTATAGCATAATAATGATTCATATCTTAAGTCAATCATGATGATTTAAAGTGCTGTATAGCATGAAAATGAAGAATACTTGTTAATAGAAGATGAGGATGATAATCATCAAACAGGCAAAAAACTTTCAAGGAGTTTGGAGAGAGATGAATCAATACTCACATGGGCTTATTTTGTATTAACAGTTACTCTGCCATTACCAGTGACACGGATGCACGAGTTTATTATTGTGCTTTTAACTGGTTCCTAATATGATGCTTTGATTAGCCATGTTGACGAAATAAAAATGCAACCAAAACTATTAAGCCATGAATCTGAAAAGAAGACAACTAATTTTCTGTAAAATTTATAATATCCACCAAACTGCCATGAAGATCTAAGCATTTAACAAGCATAATTACCACATTTTTTTGAAATGGGTATTGACTTGATACACTTGAGATTTCATTCCCAAAGATACAAAAATTGTTTAAGTGCTCGAATGTCTTGCCCTAGCATTTTTATATTTCAAGAAAACTCAAATAAAAAAATGTATGTAAATATATAGAAAAAAAAGAGACAAATTAAAAAGCAAATAAAATTATAATAATTTATTAATTAAATTAAAAAAATTAAATACAATTTTATTTAACCATAAATGATATTATTTTGCTGATAAAAAAATTATGGTTAATAGGTAATGAAATTTTAATGGTTATTTTTTGTAATATTATTTATTAATTAATGAAATTAATTTTAGAAATAAAAAAATTTATTAATCTCTATAAAAATGAAGAAGAAAAAATATTACTAATAATCTTGAAAACTAATAATTGGTAATCAAATTTTTATATTATTTCATTAATTTAAAAAATATTTATAATATAACCATAAATAAATTGTAAAAATGTATAACCATACAAAAATTATAACATTTCATTTTATTTATTATTTATGGATAAATTTTTAATATTATTTCATAAATAAAAAAATAATATGAGATTATAAAAAAGTATTTCATATATACATATATATATAATGGTAATCAATTTTTAACAATTCATATTATTTTTTTTGAATATAATATGATATAATTTTAAAGGCATTAAAATTTATATTATTTGATTTAATTTATAATTTATAAAATTCTAAATATTACTTAAAGTGAGAAAATCATTAAAAAAAGTTATATTTATTATTTTAATAAAAATGGAATATTAAAAGCTAATAGTAAAAATCCTACTCAATTCTATAATTCTTATAAATTTCTGTAGTGTCAAAAAATAAAACTCGATTTCAAATCAACTTAAGGGAAATTTTAATTTTTTTTAGAACAAAAAAATATCATTAGTAATATTTTAAATAACTCTTTCTAAACCCTTAAAACACTTGAAGTGGTCTATTAATTACCACACAAGATATTATTTTTTATATCAACATTTTTTTTTGATTTAATTAAAATATCTATGTATGTATCTTTAATTTTCAATTTATTTTTTTTTAATTTTATGAAAAATTTGCAATTTTTTTTATAATTCAAAAATTTCAAATCTTTTAGTAATTATTTTTTTAAAAGTTTCATATAATCATAAAAATATTTTTAACTTTAAATAATATGAATATTTACTTGTTTATTCATTAATTGAAATATTTTTGTAAATATATTTTATTTTATCGTACAATTAATTATTTTAGCTTTTTATTAGTAGAAATTTTTATATATATTCATTTATTTATTAAAATATATTTAAAAAAGATTTTAATTATAAAATTAATTATTTAATTTTTTTTATTACAAATTTTTAAATTTAATAATTAACATGACTTTATTAACATAATGAAGCATTATATTTTTTTAAATCTATGATAACTGCTAGGTTAATGAACAATGGTAAAATATCTACTTTCTACTTATCGAAAAATTGTAGCTGCTAATTATTGTTTGGACCATTTTAACATCTTTTTTAGATGACTCTTCTTTCAAGAATACATCACAGAAACTTAGTACAATTCATTGGATATTGTCAGATGGAGGCTGTATGCTTGTTTATGAGTTCATGCCCAATGGAACAATGAAGGAGCATATTTATAGTAATTCATATCGTATATATAGTTCAAATCGATATCAACTGAGGCAGTCATTAATGCATGTAATATTGATCGACCAGTTCACCAATATAGAAATTATCAATTGGATCATGTGGCTCGATATTGCAGAAGATGCTGCAAAATGAGTTTTTTAAAAGTTCTTATTAGTGTTTGATTTATTACAAGCATATGCTATTAATGGGTGCATGGTCCAATGGTAGAGATGCCATGAGATGTGATTCCGTAGACATGCAGCTGTGAAGCATAACTGCCTAGAAGTGAATAGTGTGTGTGTGGTGCAGTTAACGTGCATGTGTGCTTGATGTACTAGACGTGCACCGTGTGTATGTTTGACGTAGCCATGGTGTAGTGTGTGCAACAAGTGGGCTATGTTCATTTCATTCTTTTTTTATATGTATCAAAGAGAGTGATTTTCTAAGTAGAATCAAGTGAGTAAAAACTATATAGTTGTTATGAAAGTGGCCACTACTTTTGTGGTTCCAACTATTTGACTACTATAGTGAATGTTACAAATTAAGTGTGTAATGAAAAATATAATATTTAAATTATTTATACCTAGCACAACAATTATAAATTTTATTTTATCATGTGAACTCTTGAAGAAACATATAACAACTATTTCTAAGCCAGTTGAGGGTTTTCATGGACCTTTAGATAACTCCTTTGAAGGAAGAAATGTAGAAAATAAAAGAAGTGAATGATGTGATGAAAGAAATGATGAATGTAATGCAATAGCATATGACCTATATAGAGTCATAGTTAGTGGCCTTGGCGAGATAGAAAGCACAATGAGTTCCAGTAAAGTACCCACGTAAGAAAGCCTAGCACAAATGAACCATCTAATGATGAGGATGATGATATAGTTTTAAATGAATATATACCTATGTTTTGTTAATTAAAAATAATAGTTTATAGTATATGGTGTTTTTCAATTTAAAATAAAAATTTAAAAATATGTAATCAAATTTTTTGTAAAAAAATAAAATTGTCAAAATAGTTTTGGAATGAAAATAACTAGGAATTTTTCCCTTGCTAATTTAGCTAGGGAATTTTATATATATATTCAGTTGAAAAATATTAATTGCTACTCTTATTTACGATCAAAATTAGCAAGGGAAAAAATATAATTAGCTAAGGAATTTTCATCGTTCAAAAATTTGCTACGGAATTTTTTTTCATTAAAATTTTCAAATAAGCACTTTAGCATGAGATAATTTCCATCATAAATACATCATTATTTTATTTTAGTGATAAACTAAGCCCAAATAGCTAGAGAACTTTTTTTAACCACTTGGGCTTTTTTTGTAGTGATAGACAAATAAACATATAGACATACAGATAGATATACACAAATATATATAAAAATAGATAGACAAACCATTAGATAGATAGATATATAGATATATAAACACATAATCAGGTAGGCAGACAATGAGGCAGGCATGCAAACATATAGATACATGGAAATATAGATAGACTGAAAAATAAACAAATAGTTAGACAAATAGACAGATAAACAAATAGTTAGACAAATAGACAGATAGACAAAAAGATAGGCAATTTGATATACAAATTGATAGATATATTTATAGATAGATAGATTGATTGATAGACAGATTGATAGATAGATTGATAGACATATTGATAGATAAATCGATAGACCAATAGTTAGATAGATAAATAGATAGTCATATATATAGAAAAATATATAGACAAATAGATAGACAAATAGATAGATAGATAGATATACAGATAGATAGACAAATAAAAGACAAATTGATAGACAGAAATATAGATAGATAAATTGATAGATTGATAAACATATTGATATTTGATTTGATTGACAGATAGATAAATAGATAGACAGATAGATAGATACACATATAGATAGATAGATTAATTGATTATTAGATAGATAGATAGATATATAGACAAATAGATAGAGAGATAGATTGATTGATAAAAAGATATATAGATAAATATATAGATAGATAGATTGATTGATTGATTGATAGATAAATAGATAGAGAGATACATAGATATATAGACAAAAAGATAAACAAAAAGAAAGATAGATTTATAGATAGATTGATAAACAGATAGGTAGACAAATAGATAGAAAAATAAATTAATAGATAGATAAATAGATAGACATATAGAGAGATAAATAGATAGACAGATAGATTGATTGATAGAAATATAGATAGATAGATAGATAGACAGAATGATATATATATATATATAGAAATATATAGATTGATATAGGGGTGTAACCAAACCAAATGATTCATGATTCAGTTGGAGCTCGGCTCGGTAAAAGCTCATTTGAATTCGTTTTTAAGTTAAATGAGCTGAGCCCAAACTTCATTTTGGCTATTAACTTAAACAAGCTTAACCCAAGCTTCCTTAAGATTGGCTTTCAAAAGTTTGCGAATAGGCTCATTTACCAGCTCATGAACATGCTCACGAACAGGCTCGCAATATGTTCTTGAACAGGCTCGTGAATAGGCTCACGAAAAGTTTGACACATGTTCAATCACTTCGATGTTCTAACTTCCAAATTTCTGATCTTTTTTTTCCATCCCCATTAAAAAACCTTAAAGATCATATTAGATATTACTCTCTCGGCTGTCCCATTCTCTACCACCGCCCGACGCCCACTATGCCGCACTCTCCCCTGTTCTTTTCTTCTTTTCCTTTCTTCCATTGTTAATTTGTTATCTCTTTATGACCAATCTCTTTGCAACTTTAGCTTTGGTCTTGTTCTCCATGTCTTGGTCTCTACATGGGAAAGTTGAAATATTGCTGAAATGGCATTGCTCCATCTCTCACTAACTTCTACAAATCAAAGCATCGAGTGCAAGGTATATTTTGCTGCAAAGAAAGCACGACCAATGCACCAACTTAGATTTTAATGACTCAATTTACTTAGACTACCGATGTTTGCATCACAAAGGGAAAAATTCATCTTTGTAGGCTACAATTCTTTCAGCTCTTTTGACATTTATCTCTTTCACCCCTTGCTCTAGTAAATGAATACCAAATGAAGAGAAAACATAAAATAAACTTGTTATGATAGACCCCAAAGTGAATATTTTATTGAAAGTGTTAATCAAATGTCTTCTACTATTTTTGATTGAATTTTGTGTTGTTGAATTGGGCTGTTTAAATTTTTCCAAATTTTCATATACAATTTCCATGTTGAAATTATATGAAATCTACCTTATTTATTTTCCAATTTATTTTGTTAAGCTGTATAGGATGTCGGACCATGTTTCCAGTATGTTATCCCCTAAAAATTCACAAAAAAGTCATATAATTAAAATGCTATAGATGTTGTTGTAGAAAATGTGAATTTGAATAAGGAAAACACATCATCTACAACTATGGGTGTTGATGGGGTTGAAAATGTTGAAGATAGTGAAGAGGGCGGGGGCGATTGAGCAAAGAACAGAAAGTGCACCTCCCAAGTAAGGTCTAAATTTAAAATAGTCACCCTTCCTGATAAATCAGAAAAGGCTGAATGCATCCATTGCAAGTGGTGATTTACACTTCTTAAGGCTGGAACTTCATCCCACTTACTTAGGCACATTAAAGAAAATTGTATCAGAAGGAAAATAAAGTTGTTTGGACAAAAGGATCTAACACTCAATTCCTCTATAATAGAGTATGTAGTGTTAGCTTTAATACAAAGTTTTAAATATGACCAAAGTAAGATTAAAGATATATTATCTCATTTGATCATGGTCCATGAGCTACCATTTTCTTTTGTGGAGTATGAAGTGTTTAATTTGTTGATGGAGACTATAACTCCACGTTATCAAAAGGTTAGTTGTGCAACTATAAGAAAAGATTGCTTTTCAAGTTATGAGGTGGAAAATAAAAAAGTTTCCACTCTTCTGAAATATGAAAATTAAGTAATTGTGACAACTGATATATAGAAGTCAACCAATTGAAAGGTTTATTATATGGTTGTTACTTGCCATTTTATAGATTCTAATTAGAAATTACAAAAGCGTACTCTTAGTTTTTGTGATCTACTACCACCTCATTCTGGAGTTGCCATTTGTGATGCCTTAAGGAAGGTTTGGTTGAATGAGAAATTGTTGATAAATTTTGGTGTGTGATAGTTGATAGTGTCTCTTACACTAATGTTGTTATTCGCATGTCAAAGATACCTTTCCTATAAAGATCAACTTGCTCTTTGTGGAAAGTTGTTTCATGTAAGGTGTTGTGCACATAATCTAAATCTTCTTGTACAAGATGGGTTATTAGAGATTGGAGATATAATTAAGAATGTACAAGAAAGTGTTAAACATGTGATACAGTCAGATAAACATCTGAATATTTTTGGAGAAATTTTGAAGCAATTGAAGTTGCCTTCAAAGATACTTATTTTAGATTGTTGCACAGGTGGATTGCAACATTATTTATGTTGTTGACTATCTTGGAGTTCAAAGTTGTTTTCCTAGATATTCACAAAGAGAAGCAAGTTGATTGTTCTTGCCTAGTGAGGATGATTGGATGAAAGTTGCTGAAATTTCCTCATTTATTGCAGCATTTAATGAACTTACAAAAATCATTTTAGGTATTATTATTTTATTTGACTAATCTTAATTAATTTTGTGATTTACATGCTTTTAAAATTACTTATTTCAATTGGGTAATATCATACATGTTATTGTAGGTTATGAATATCCAACATCAAATTTTTTTTTCCCGAGCTTTATAATATCAAGAGGTTGTTGGATGAAAAATATCTTGATGAAAATGAGTTTATGCATTCAATGATTATGAAGATGAAAGATGGGTTTGACATGTATTGGGGCGAGTGAAATTTGTTGATCTCTATGGCCACCATTTTAGATCCAAGAAATAAAATACAATTGATTGAGTGGCATTTTCCTATGATTTACTCAAGATCAGATATCATTGAACATATTATAAATATTTGTGAGACTTTGTGCATGCCTTATAGAGATTATGTTGAAGCTCATAAAGCGAATCGTAGTGAAAAGAGGGTGAAAGTGAGAATCAAAATGAATCTTCTAGTGCTGTGGCGATGGGAACAAGTGGAGTGAGGGCTTAATTTATTAGTTATATAAAACATCTTGAATAATCAATTGAACAAGTTAAATTTGATTTAAATATATAACTAGAAGAAGGTGTTTATTTTTGTGAAAATTTAAATTTTGATGTCTTAGATTGGTGGAAGATCAAGTCTCTAAAGTTATAAGTGTTATCAAAGATGTCATGTGATGTTTTATCAATTCCAATCACAACTGTAGCTTCAGAGTCTTCATTCAGTGCTGAGGGAAGAGTTATTGAACCACATAATGCATCTTTAGGAGTAGACATGGTTAAAGTAGTATTATTAGGTGAAGATTTGCATGCTTTTATGGGATAAAGTGAAAAAGAAAAGTAAATCTCAAATTTTTATCATATTTTAAGTTTACATTTGATTTTGTGCTGTTATTAAATTTTAATATTTTGAGCTTTTTTATTGTTGTTTATGTACATGTTTATGTTAGTTTTACAATGTTAATATTTTATTTATTTTTATAAATTGTTACAATTTTATAGTATGAAGAGGCTTCAAAGAGAAGATTCAAATACATCACACTTGAAAGTTGCTTTATGGCATAATGTGGAGCTGATTTCATTTCTTATATATTCTTTAATTTTTGGCATATAGTTGAGGTTGGGTTACATGGGTTTATTATTATTTGTTGATTAGAAAATATTCAAAGTTACTTATTATTTATCTTTTATTTCAGGTGTAGTCTTTTGAGCTTTTATTATATTTTTATTCGAAGTTTATTTTACCTATATAAACTATCAAGGTTTGCTTTTATTTGAAAGCTCCAGAGGCCAATACATGGATGAGATCACGGTGAAAGATGAAGATATAAGATTATTTTGAAGTTGTTATATGTTAGATTTAAACATTATTTTTAAATTTTAAGGATGATTGTAAGTTTTTTTTATTTCATTGTGTTGTAACTTTTAGTTGGGTTGGATATGTAAGTTATTATTAATAATTTGTTGTATTAAGTTATTAGGATTTTTTAGATATAGTATATGATGCTAAACTATTAATTTTTTTTAAAGAGCATAAACAAGCTCACAGATGAACTCAAATGAGCTCACAAAGGAACTCCTTACCGAGCTCGCAAATGAGTTCACAAATAAACTCCTTATCGAGCTTACAAATAAGCTTATAATCAAGCTCACATATGAACGAGCATGAGCTATAATCAAACGAGGTTTAAACGAATGAGCCCGAGTCGAGCTCGATCTTGATGAGCTCGAGCTGAACTCAAACTCAAGCTTGGATTTTAAAAAATAAATGAACTCGAGCAAGAATCCAAGTCCTTCCAAAATATTTTGAGCTGAACCTAAGCCTTTGTTAATACAGATTAGTTTGGCTCAGTTACACCCCTAGATAGATAGATAGATAGATATATATATATATATATATATATATATATATATATATAGTAGTAGGTAGGTATAGGTAGATAGATATATAGATGGATAGATTGATAATAGATAGATAGATAAACAGATAGATAGATTGATTGATATATAAATAGATAGACAAATAGATAGATAGATTGATAGATAAATAGATAGACAGATTGATAGAAAGATACACATATAGTTAGATAATATATAGGTAGATAGAAAGATAGATAAACAGAGAGATAAATAGATAGATAGATTGAAAGATAAATAGATAGATAGATAGAAAAATAAATCGACATATAGATAGACAGATAAATAGACATATAGATAGACAGATAGATATAAATATAGATAGACATATAAAAAGGTAGATAGATATGTAGACAAACAAAATAATAGACAAATAGATAGATAGAAATATAGATAGGCAAATAGATAGATAGACAAATCGATAGATAAACATATAGACAGAAAGACAGATAGATAGACAAATCGACAAATACATATAGATACACAAAGAGATAAAAAATAGACAAATAGACAGACAGAAATAAAGCAAATAGATAGATAGATAAATATATTTATATAGAGATTGATTGATTGATTGATTGATTGAGATAGAGAAATAGATAAATAGATAGAAAAATAAATTGATAGATGAATTGATAAACATATTGATAGAAATTGATATACTGATTGATAGACAAATTGATTGGTAGATTAATAGATAGATTAAAAGATAGATAGATAGATAATAGACATATAGATAGACAGATAGATAGAAAGATAGATAAATATATAGATAGATAGATAATTAGATAGAGAGAATATAGATTAATAGATATATAGAAAGATATACAAATAGATAGATATATTGATTGATAGATAAATATACAAACATATAGAGATATAGTTAGATAGATAGATTGATAGATAGATAGTAGATTGATAGATATATAGATAGATAGATAGATAGAAATAAAATAGATAGACAAATAGAAAGAAAGATAGATAGATAGATAGGTAGATTGACAGATAGATAAAAAATAGATAGAAAGACTGAATCAGAAAGTTAGATAGATGAATAGATATAATGAATGAATGATTGATTAATATATAGATAAAAAATATATAAATATATAAATAGATAGATTGATAGATTGAAATATAGATTGATAGACATATTGAAAGAAATTTTGATAGATAGATAGATAAACAAGTTGATATACAAATTTTTATACAAATTGATAGACAAATTAATATACAGATAGATAGACTTATATTTAGATTGATAGATTGACTCATAGATAGACAGATTGATTTATAGATTTATTAACATATTGAAAGATAGATAAATTGGCAGATTGATAAACTTATAGATTGATAGATAGAAAAAAAGATAGAAAGATTGATAGATTGATAGATCAATAGATTATTAGACAAATAATAAGGCAAATTGAAATACATATAGATAGATAGATGGATGGATGGATAGATAGACAAATAGATATACAGATAGATAGATAGATATATTAAATGATAAATAGATATTTAGATAGATAGAAAGATAGTTAGAAAGATAGAGATAGATAGATAGATAGACAGACAGATAGATAGATAAAAATACAGATAGATAGATAGATAGAAAATATATATATAGATAGATAGATAGATATACAGACAGATAATAGATAATAATAGATAGACAAATAGATAGGCAGATAGATAGATAGATAGATGGATAGACAGACAGACAGATAGAAATTAAGATAACAGATAGATCAATAGAATGATATATAGATAGATAATAGATAGATAGAGAGATAGATAGATAGATAGATTGCAGATAGATAGATATATAGATAGATAGATAGATAGACAGATAGATAGTTATAGGTAGATAAGTAGAAATATAGGTAGATAGATAGATAGATTGAAAGATACATAGATAGATAGATAGATAAAAATGATAGACAGTTAGATAGACAGATAGATAGAATAGAGACACAGATAGATAGATAGAAAAATAGATAGACAGATTAATAACAAATAGATAGGTAGATAGATAGTTGGATAGATATTTAGACAGACAGACATAGATAGATAGATATTGATTGACAAATAGATAGATAGATAGATAAAAATATAAATAGACAGATAGATAGATAATTAGAAAGATTAATAGATATATAGATAGAGAGACAAACAAATAAACAAATAGACAGACAAATAGATATAAAGATAGATTGATAAATTGACAGAAAGAGAGACACACAGATAGAAGACAGACATAATGATAAATATAAATATTGATAGATAAATAGATAGATATATAAAGAGATTGATTTATTAAGAGAATGATTGACACATTGATAGAGAGAGATATATATAGATTGATAAAAAAATTGATAGACATTTTAAAAGAAATATTTATATATAGATTGCTAGATAGATTGATAGGCATATTAACATACAGATTGATAAACAGATAGATAGATAAATAGTTAAATAGAAAAATATAAAGGCAGAGAGATCGATACATAGATGGATAGATTATTAGATAGATAAATACATAGATAGATCGATAGATTAATTTATTAATAGTTAGATTATAGATAGATAGATAAAAAGATATATAGAAAGTCAAATAGATAGAAAGATTGATAGACATATAGATATATAAATAGATATTAAAATAGATATATAGATAGATAGACCCAAATATATTCAGATGGTTGGATGATAGATAAAAAGATAGATAGATAGATAAATATATTGATACATAAACAACAATAGACAGATAAATAGTCAGATAGATATAAAGAAAGATAAATAAATACCCACTAAGTTAGATAGAAAGGTAGATAGATAGACAGATATACTGACAAATAGATAGATAGATAGATAGTCAGATAGATAGATAAGTATATAGACAAAAAGTTAAATAGTAAATAGATAGATAGATAGATCGATAGATAGAAAGATGAACAGAGAGATAAACAGATAGATAGATAGATAGACATATAAATACATAAAAAGTTAGAGAGATAGTTAGATAGATAGATAGATAGACAAATAAAAAGACCACATATATAGATAGATAGGTAGATAGACTAATAGATAGACAAATAGATTGATTTATTGATAAAGAGATAGATAGATAGATAGATATATATACATATAGATAGATACATATTGATTGATTGATTTATACATATTGATAGATAAATTGATAGACAGGTTGATATACATTTATAGATAGATAGAATAATAGATAGACAAATAGATAGATACACAGAAATACAAACAAAACAAACAAATTCACAAATTGATAGAAAGATAGATATACAAATTGACAAATAGATAGAATAGACATTTACACAAATAGACAAACAAATAGATAGATACAAAGATAGACAGATTAATGATTGATTGAATGAATGATAGATCATTTGATAGATAGATAGAATGATAAATAAATAGATAGATTGATAGATAGACTAATTGATAGACATATTGATAGATAGAATAATAGATAGATTGATATACTGATAGATAGACATATTGATAGTCACATAGATAGACATAGTGATTGATAGATTAATTTATAGATAAATAGACAAATAGAAAGACAAATCAATAATAGATAGATATATATAGATATATAAATAGATAAATAGATATATAAATAGATATATAGATAGATAGTAAGTTAGATAGAAAGACACATAGATAGATAGATAGATAGACTAAAAGATAAATAGTAAGATACATAAATAGATAGATAGATAGATAGACAAATAGATAGATAAATTGATTGATTAACAGATAAATAGATTGAACGAAAGATAGATTTATAGATAGATAGATAGAAAGATAGATAGATAAATAAATAGATAGATAAATATACATATAGATAGATACACTACAAGAAAATCCCATATAGCTACGGAAAATTCCCTAGCTAAATGGGTGTTTTCCATCGCTAAATGGGATGTAGCTACGAATTAACAATGGAACCATTCCCAATCTAAAGTCCTCGTCACTTAAATATAGCGAGGAAAGGATCTCTAGCTAATAATTTAGTGATGAAAAATTCCCTAGCTAGAAAAATATTTTCTATAGCTAAATTAGCAAGCTAAATGAGAGTTTCCATCACTAAACGGATATAATGATGAAATCTTTCTCAATCTAAAGTGTCTGTCTATAAATATTAGTGATGGAAATAATCCCTAGCAAAATAAATTTAGAGACGAAAAAATCCCCTGCTAAAATAAAGATATCCCTAGCGAAATTAGCTAGGGCAATTTGCTAAATTAGCTCGTGAAATTTGCTAAATTAGGTATGAAATTTTCCCTAGCTATTTTAATTTCAAAACTATTTTCAGAATTTAATTTATTTTAAAAATTTTTAATTAAATAATTTAATATCTTTATATTAAATTGAATAAAGATATAAACTTTAACTGATAATTAATAATTAACAAAAAATTAAATCATTTAATAACTTATTCTAATAAAATATTTTACATATTTAAAATAAAAAATAACAAAAATTGTATTACATCTTATTCTTCAATGTATCTACTGACAGTGTATAAAGTATAATATATCCATGCATTGATGTTGCTTTCTCTCCCTCTACTCCTCCGATCATTATTTTTCTACTGCAACAAAGCTGTCTGAGTCACGACATGTCATGTCTAGTGAAAAATCCCTTAACTTATACAATCTTTGTATGGGGAACAATGCGGTACCATATATGTAAGAAATTTTACCAATCAATCAAATCAAAGTAAAAAAAAAGTTATGTTTTGATAAATATATAATATTGTAGTATATATGTACATATATACTAGCATTTTACTCGTACATATATTATTGAAATATATGTAAATAAAAACTATAGTATTATGTGTACATATATACTGAGTACAAATATACTCAGTATATATGTACAAATATACTCGGTAGATACGTATATATACTATAGTATAAAAGTACATATATACTGAGTATATAGGTACATATATACTACAGTATATATGTACGTATCTACTAAGTATATACGTAGAAATATATTCAGCATATACGAACATATATACTCGGTATATATGTACTTATATACTCAGTATATATGTAGATATATACGTGGTATATATGTACATTTTTACCAAGTATATATGTACGTATATACTATAGTATTATATGTATATATATTTACTCACGTAGCCTTGGATGACACACACACTTGTACTTTAATGCAAATACACATACCATTAAAGAAAACAGAAGAAAATAATCTAGGATTTAAAAAACATGCATATAGATCTCTCAAGCATGGTCATCATTTCTTGTTCTTTTTTCTCTGATACTCCACGCAGATAGAGAACATTGTTACACCTGCACATGGAGCATAACATATTACATTTACAAACCAATAACCGATAACAAGTAGTCTCAGATTTGAACTGCGACGACGCATATCTGCACAAAATAAGAGTGTCAAGAAAAACTTGCGCTTGCGTGGAATTAATTTTTTGGTTCATTCACGGCTTCAGGAGCTAAGGTGTTGTTCTCAGCACCATGGAGGACTAGCCAAGGCTTTTACATACCTATAATAGGCTAAAAATTTACCCAAAAATTTGAGGACACACAAACATATTCACAGATATATAAAAATAGTTATTATAGACATGAACAAATACAAATTAAAGTTCATAATCATACAACTTCAAAAAATCTAAAAGATGTCCAGCAATGATGTTTAGAAAGAAAGAGAGTGCAAAAATAAAATGTTTTAGGAATAATGAAGATAATAGAAGCTAAGCCTCCTTTTGATCAAGCTGAAATCAGTAAATATGAGACCCATGCATTGGAAGGTTTGTGGCAATGTCTAAATACTTTGAATCAGAATTTTTTCATGAGTCTCACATAATGTGTCCGACAAAGATTCATTATTAGGTTAATCGGCAAAGCAAAGAACAAAACCAGAATAAAAAAATTGAAACATAGAAAAAAATGTCATAATTTTTGCTGCACATAGACAAAAATCAATAACACTTCAAAAATAATTCTCATACGAAACCATCTTCATAATTAGTAGGGAATGCTAGTCTCTCTTGCGATGTTTCGCAGCTAGATCTCGGAATGCTATCTATTGCGTCAATGCCACTAACTATTACTCCATATATGACATCTACTGTTGCATTACATTCTTAATTTCTTTCATCACAACATTCATTTCTTTAATTTCTTGAATTTCTTCCATCAAATTAGTATACTGCACATCCTTCTGTTCTTTAATTTCATATATTTCTTCCTTCAAATGAGATATCTATTCATCCTTCTTTTTCATTTCGATCTCCATAACTACAATATGTTCATTTATTTTCATTGCTTATTTTTCGACTGCCTCATCCACCATTGCTGAGACAGATGAATTAGAAGCATGCCTACTACAACAAAATGTCACTCCCTTCGAGCCAATGTCGTACACTCACTACTTCTTTGACCTAATATGGTCTCCAAATAAATAGGATCATAGTTAATTAGTTGAAGATCCATTGAATCCTCAACTTGTTGATGAGCAGCTATCACACATTCCTCCATTAGTTCCTGAGATAAAATAAAAAAAATTCTATTCTAGATATACATAAAATAAAATAAATATTTTGCATTCCAAACAATTTTCAAAATGTACGATAATATTATGATATTTTATTGATATAACAAATTTTTATAGTAATCATTTGAGAATTGTTGTCAACTAACAGATCATCTACTTTCTTCACATGCATCTTTTTGAAAATCTCATAAAAATTGGGATCTCCACCCAATTCTCCAGCCTAGAATATGTTGTTATTTAGTCATAAAAAAACAAATGATAAAAAAATTTAACAAAATAAATAAAACCATGAAGAAATTTGATTTATTGGAGAATTAGGACAACGACTAAATATATAAATGTTTAGAATTTTAAAATTGTACCAAATTTCAAACGGGCTCAATGTTCGAATTTGACCCTCCTATGTGTTGACAGATTCCTATACCTAGTCCAGCTACCTCTCTTCGTCAATTTTTGCTGGAAATATATGATTTGTTCTTCACATGTGACTCCCCCCAATATTTAAGCCACTCGGGCTAGTCATTCTCGGATATAAAATCATTTCTTTTTTTTATATTCTTTAATTTATGGACAAAATCAGAATACATTGAGCAGCTTTGCTCTCTCATAATTAACTTTATCTTTTCATCAAATTTGAGTGCCCATGTGCACTAATTCTATATATAGAAACATCACAAAAGAATTTATATTAACAACAAGAACATAATTATTTACTACTTGAATAATAACCAACATAATAGTTAAGTAATTAGATAATTAATTTTCAATGTGTTTGTTTTATTATTTTTACCTGAAAGTCATTAAAATAAGACTCTTTTGTTGAATAAGAAACATTCTTCCAGGAGAATGCATTTGTTTTAAGGATCAATTTCCTATGACATAAATTAAAAAAATGATATTAACAAATAAAAGATATTAATTAATTAAATAATTCAAAAATTTAAAACTTAATAATTCTCACATAATTTTTGAACCAATTCATAAATTTAGTTTCTAGCATATAATCGACATCATTTATAGGAATTGCTGGTTACCTATATCTTAACTACTCAACATAAATACTACGCAAATATAAAAAGAGAGAAAAAGTATATTAAATTTTAATAATTCCTTTAAAAGATAAAATTAAAATATGATTAAACCTGCAACCATTTTGAGTATAGATACTCAATATATGGTGAAATCTCTTCACAATATAGTAAAACATAGCTCCGGGTTGCTTTGTACTCTTCATCTGTTATGCATCTTTTCATTACTCTTCCAAATGCTCTTCCAGAGTGCTTGAAGATGGATAGTTTGTCCACAGAATCATCTTTTGCCATCACATGACCTCCATCATTCCGAGGTATATTTCTATTCTTTGTATTGACATGATCCTAAAAATGATAAGAACAAAATGATGATGTTTCTTCTACTAAATATGCATTGCAAATTGAACCTTCAACTTTTGCCTTGTTTCTAACATTCAATTTCAACTAACGAAGATACCTACAACCACAATATTAGGTTTTAATTATATTAAATTACAATATTACTTTATGTATGAAATAATAAAACACGTCAAATTATATGTATTTACCTCTCAAAAAGATACATCCACTTGTATTGCACTGGCCCATAGTATTCTTGCTTCATATGCCAAATGGACCGGTAAATGCTCTATTGAATCAAAAAAACCCAGTGGGAATATCCATCCAAGCTTACAAATAATAAGTTGAAAGTCATTCTCCAGCCTCACCATGTCATCTATTTTGATTGTGGTTGCAGATAGCTATTTGAAAAACAAACTATATTCTGTAAGGACCTTCCAAATACTTAGGGGAAGTAATTCATTGAATACAATTAGTATTAATCTCTGCATATATACATGACAGTCATGACTTTTCTTTTCAAATAACTTAAGATTCTTCATATCCATGCATCTACCCATATTTGACACATATCCATCAGGGAATTTCAAATTTTTAACCCATTCACATAATATATGTATTGCCTTCTTATCAAGTGTGTATCGATCTTTAGAACTTTTCTTATTGCCTCATTCAGTTTCAATTCAGGACGCCGATAGTAATCATTTAGCTCATGTCTTGAATTTAAAGTATTTTATGTTTTTCAGTCTACATTATGGATAGTGTTGAAAACATTGACAAACACTTTATTTTCAATATACATTACCTCTAAGTTATGATGAATTAAATTGGACTTCCAATAGGGAAAATTCCAAAATTTACTACGTTTCCTCCAGGCAAATATTTTGCTTATTGGTCCATTACTTCTAGTAGCATCCTTTTCAGTTACCTACTTTAAGCCCAAACTTTGAATCTCTATCATAATATCATATCCTGAACGAACTGCTAGTGCAACTATCATCACAGTTTTTTTTTTCAAAATGCAGTTTTATTTCTTCGAAATAGATGATTCGTAGGTAGAAACTTATGATGGTTATCAAACCATGACTATTTACTATTAAATTTGAGGGTAAATGCATTAGATTTTATCATGCAATATGGGTATGTGAATTGTCCAACAGTACTCTAGCCAGACAATATTGAATAAGCAGGAAATTCACTTACCATCCATATAAGGGCTACCAGCATAATTAAAATTTTCTTCTTTGAGATATCATATGTATTCACACCAACATCCAACAAATGATTTAACTCTGCAATAAGAGGCTGTAAGAAAACATCCAGCATGTCTTTCAGATTTTTTGGCCCTTGAACCAAGATTGACAAAAACATATATTGCTTCTTCATACACAACCACGAATGCATGTTATAAGGTATCACGATCATTGGTCATGTTGAATACTGTTATCCAAATTGCCCAAATAGCTGAAATCTATTAGTGTAGAGATCCAATCTCATATTTCGACTTTCAGCTGGAAAATCTTGATGTATATGATTAAAATGCTTCCGAGCAAGTGAATCTGATGAATGATGCATTACCCCTTCTTCCACCTCATGCTCAAAATTCCACCTCATATCATTTGCTGTAGCATTTGATGCATATAATCTTTGTAATCGAGGAATTAATAAAAAATAAAATATTTTAAAATCAACTTTCAATTTTTGTCGCGAATGTACAACACGACCTGCCTTCTTAAATCGAAGATGATCACAAACCTTACAACTAATTAAATCACTATCACCACCCCAATATAACATACATTCATTGAAACAACAATCAATTTTTTCCAATAGCAAACCCATACCTCATAGAAACTTCTTAGTGTTGTAAAAGTTGTTAGTGATCAAATTATTATCCAGAATAATCTTCTTGATCAGTTTTGTCATGTTATCAAATTATTTCTCATACATATGATTTTTTGACTTAATGCTCATAAGTTGAGCCACAAGTGACAATTGTGAATGTGTTTTACAATCAGGCTACAACTTTTTATCTACAGCATTAAGCATTTCATAAAAATTCCGAGCTTCAAGATTAGGTGGTTCATCCATGTAATCCATATTGAAGTCAGCATCGGCAGCTTCCATTATCATTTTATGGTGTGTGTTTGATGATTCTTCACCACAAGCAAATGATTCAATAACCTCATTTTGGTCAATGTTCAGAGCCATTGTACTTTCTCCATGATAAATCCAAACAAAATAATTTGGCACAAAGCCATATTTAGCCAAATGGTATCTTAAAGTGTTTACATCACTAAAAGGGATAAATAGACACTCGCGATGATTACATGGATACTTAATTTTTTCTCCATCCACTCAAAAAATCTTTATTCAAAATTCTATTCATAAACCTACACTACAACCACTGATGATCTGTACTCATTTTTCCATGTTTTATTTACAAAAAATAATGCTCAATCATTATTTTGATTTAAATATTCTATTACTTCAAAATATACTTATAATTAAATAAAATTACTTATAGATTAATATTTAAAAATTAAATATTGTGAATATAAAGACAATAAGTTTGTAGAATGTACATGAATAGATAAGGCAATTTTTAGTATAATAAAGATTAATAGAGATCATGGTAATACTAGATAAAGGGAGAAAAATACAATAATGCACAAGAAAGGAAAGCAAAAAAGAAATACATTTAAAGTTTGAAGGAGGAGAGGAGGAGAGAGAGAGAGAAAGAGGAATGGGAGAGAGGGGGAGAGAGAGAGAGATAGAGAGAGAAAGAGGAATGGGAGAGAGGGGGAGAGAGAGAGAGAGAGAGGAAGAGGAATGGGAGAGAGGGGCAGAGAAATGGAGAGATGGGGGGATAGGGAGAGAGAGAGAGAGAGAAAGGGGAGAGGGAGAGAAAGAGAGAAAAAGGGGAGAGAGGGAGTGAGAAATGGCGAAAGGGAGAGAGGGAGAGAGGGAGAGAGAGAGAGAGAGAGAGAGAGAGAGGGAGAAAAAGAGAGTGAGGGAGAGAGAGAGAGGGAGAAATAGAGAGGGAGAGAGAGGGAGAGAAAGAGAGAGAAGAAGCAAGAAAGGAGAGCGAGAAAAAAAATAATAAGAGAGAGTGTGTGACACAGAAAGAAAAAGAGGCAGAGAGTGACATAGAAAGAATTAGAGGTAGAGAGAGACACAGAAAATGCAGTGTTAGAATGAGAAATTACATAAAGAAAAAAATTTTCGGTACAAACCTATCAAATATTACATCTTTTGTCATACATAAGTTCATATATGAGCTTGAGGCCCAAGGGAAGAGATTATGTAAGAGTACGACCCTTATTTGTATTATACCATATATGAGCCTGACCAACGGACACTCTCATGCTATATGCTTACAAATTTTTAATATTATATCTTTTGCCATTTAATTTCAAGTTAATGCAACAAATTAGTATTATCCCATATATAATTATATGTTAGTAAACATATAGTAAATGTAGTTATAAATAGTTACATATAGTTAAACATATAGCTATATATAGTTATATGCATACAAATAGTTATAAGTAGATATACATAAACGTATACAATGTTACAAACATTATATATACATATATGTATACATAATTAAAAATAATGTATACAAAGTAGTTATAAAAAATTATATAGATTTACATATATGTATACATAATTAAAAATAAAGTTATATTTTTATATATAGAGTTATTTATAGTTATACAAATATTTATATATAGTTATACACATATAGTTAAACATTATGTAGTATGTTTTTATACATATAATTATAAATATAATTACATGTGGTTATACATATAGTTACAGGTATAGTTAAATTTATATTTATACATGTATGTATATCTATTTTTTCATATAATTTCATATATTTATACATATAGTTATGTATAGGTATGGATATACTAAAATACATTTTTTATACTAATATATAAACATGTATATTAAATATATGTTTTTAATTACATATTTAAATATAGTTATGTATAAAGTTTTTATAGTTATACATATAGTAAGATAGAATTATTTATAGTTATATTTTATTATAAATATAATATTTATAGTTGTAAAAATTTCTATATATATATATATATATATATATATATATATATATATATATATATATATATATATATATATATATATATATATATATATTCATACGAGTAGTTATATTAAGTTTTCTGAAGTTGTAAAGGTTTTCCTCCGCCTACAAGTGAGGGATATGTTTTCTTTAATAAATGATAAAAGCCTTTTAAAAAAAAAAAGTTATTAACAAATATATAGATTTAGATATATGTATACATATATGTATTAATAGTTAAAAATATAGTAATATTTAATTATATAAAGTTTTATATAGTTTTACAAATATTTATATAGAGTTTACAAATAAAATTAAACATTATGTTGTATGTTGTTATACATGTAATTATAAATATAGTTACATGTGGTTATACATATAGTTACACATATAGTTATGCTTATATTTATACATGTAGGTATATATATTTATTCATATAATTTTATATATTTTTACATATAGTTATGTATAGGTATAGATATAGTAAAATACATTTTTATATACTAATATATACAAATGTATTTTAAATATAAGTTGCAAATTATATATTTAAATATAGTTATGTATAAATTTTAACAATTATACATATAATAAGATATAATTATTTATAGTTATATGTTATTATACATATAGTATATATACCTATAAATATTTTTATATAGTTAAACATATAGTTATATATAGATATATTCTTACAAATAGTTATACATAAATATATAAAGTTATAAATAAATATATGATTTACATATTTGTATTCATAGTTACAAATATAGTTATATTTAATTATATAGTGTTACATAGTAATACATATATTTATATATAGTTATACACATGTAGTTAAACATAATGTTGTATGTTATTATACATATAATTATAAATATAATTAATTATGGTTGTACATATAGTTACACATATAGTTATACTTATATTTATACATGTAGGTATATATATATTTTTATATAATTTTATATATGTATACATATATTTATCTATAAGTATATATATGGTAAAATACATTTTTAAATATAGTAAATGCGGTCTTCTATATGGTAAAATACCTATTTTTATATAATTTTATATATGGTAAAATACATATTATATATGGTATTATATAAAAATGTATATTAAATATATGTTAATTATATTTTTAAATATAGTTATGTATAATATTTTATAGTTATACATATAGTCAAAACAATTATTTATAGTTATATGTTTTATACATTTGGAATCCAATGGCAAAACAGAAAAAAAAACAAGTTTGACTTACAATATATCAGAACAAAGTAAATGCGGTCTTGTATTTTAGGCGTGTAATATATAAAGATAAATACAATTTGAATCCCCCTAGAAACAGATTATGTCATCCACATAACAGAATAAAACTCAAGAAAAATAGGTAAAGATTTAGTCCACATCTAGATATGTCAACAAAGTTTGTCTCATCCTGCTAAAATTGTTAATGATCTACTAGCAATATAATTGGAAAGCTAATCAAGACCCTCGTAGAGGCCCTCGCCAGAGGTAGCACAGGTGCTTTGAATATGCCAATGGAATTGGCAAAGAGAGAGAAGTCCTAGCTTGTCAGTAATTTCAGCTGCATTCACGCTTTGGAATGAACTTGCTTATTGGTGAACACGAGCAAAACTACATCTCAAAGCTTTTCCTCCTTTAGCATCCTATGCAACTCATCTCTAGCTTCATCAACTCAATCTCGGTCATTTCTGTCCACCACAATAGTAGGAATTGTGGTGATAATTTCACCAATTTTCAACTTATACAGAATGGTTTACTTACCGCCAACATCAAGACCTAGCATCAAAATCCTCATCTCCTTATTGGCAAACAACCTGCTGAACAACTTTGTGAACATAAACCCCATTTCTTCCACTAAATTTAAATTCCTTTGTCATATGGCAGTAGAGAGATCTAATGAGAAAAAGAAACAAAATCAATAGACCTCAAGAGATAGTCACCATAGAGGGAGGTCAACCTCTATATGTTCTTATACCCATAGTATATATAATTAAAAAAAGGTATAAATAGTTAAACATATAATTATATATATATATATATATATTCATACAACTAGTTATAAGTAGGTATATATAAATATATACAAAGTTATAAATAATTATATAGATTTTAATTAAATAAATACATCTATGTATACATAGATACAAATATAGTTATATTTAATTACATAGAGTATTACATAGTTATACAAATATTTATATATAGTTATACACATATAGTTTTAAATTTGCATGTAGTTAAAGATATAGTTATATATACTTATACATATAGTAAAATACAAATATATATAGTTATATATTATTATACGTATGATATATTTTGTTAAAAATATAGTTATATAGAATTACTCATATAGTTATAAAATATTATATAGTAAAAAAAATAGTTATATATAGTTATTAATATAGTTATAAAAAAAGTTTACATATTACAAATATAGTTAAATATAATTAGAAAAAGTTTTATATTGTTATACAAATATTTATAAATAGTTATCATATATTATGATAACAACACACTCTCAATTGCCCAATTAATTTACACCACTATAGAGAAAGAATTTGTATCAAAAATCTTTTCTTTTGGTAAGTTAATATCATATTTAGTGGGAACTAAAGTCATAGTATATACCAATTATTCTATAATCAAATATCTCATAGAAAAGAAAGAAGTCAGGCCTAGATTGATTTGATAGATTTTACTATTATAATAGTTTAACTAGAGATATTAGATAAGAAATGTACATATAATCAAAATTGAAAATAGCTTATCATGACTAGAAAAAAAGATAGCAGAGTAATTGAAGAGAATATTATATCGATTTTTTTAGTTGAACTAATTATAGCACTGAATGGAAATGTAATTCCATGGTGTGTAGTATTGAATGAAACTTATCATTGCATATAGTTCTCTGATCAAAATTTGAGGCAAAGTGTTATAGATGGGAGATTAATAGTATCTTGCAATAATGTGACTTTTTCCTCATGCTCTCACGAATTTGTGGAACATGTTAATATTTATGTGCTCAATTAATTTTTTTCTGAAAATTAATGTTGATATTTACATATATATATATATGCATTAATATATATGTTCTTATACACTAACCTACACACACACACACACACATTTATACATCCATATACATTACTATACATTATATATCAGCATACACATTTATGTACTTTTTTTATATATTCACACATGTATCTACATTTCCAAAGTAGTGTGTATACACTTGTATGCATGCATATACTACTATACACCAACACAAACACACATATATACTTATATACATAATGTATTTTTAAAGTTACACATGAAACTATTTTATCTATATATATATATATATATATGTTTGTGTATGTGTGTGTAAATATATTTAAAATAAAATACTATATATTGTACACAATTTATAAAATATTGTAAATTCGTTATATTTAAAACAAATATTTGTGTGTGTGTGCATGTGTGTGTGTGTGCTTATGTGTGTGTGTATGCGTCTGTGTGTGTGCTTATGTGTGTGTGTATGTGTCTGTGTGTGTGCTTATGTGTGTGTGTATGCGTGAAGCATATTAATGCGTAAAATGAAATTATGAATTAAATATATGAGCTTCTATTTTATTAAAATAGTTGTTTTTTAATATTTATATTAAAATAACTATCATTATACTCATATAAATAAATGAAGTTGGCATATTTGTAAATTATTTTGTTTTTATAATTATGTTAAAAAAGAAAATATAGTTCATAAATAGATAAAATTGTTTTTATTTTTCTATATCATTTTTTTTATTAAAATATTAATGTCTATGATAAATTTCTACCTATTATTTATTGTTATTAATAAACTTTTAGAAACTTAAAAATTCAAACAAATATAATGTAATGCATATAAATGCATGCCTTTAATGTTTTGTAAAAAATCAACTATTTTTTTAATAATGTTCAAACAAAACAGATTATCATATAAATACATGAGTAAATTTTTCTACAAGTAATTATTTTTTTATTATATTCAAAATATATAAATAACCATATAAATATATGAATTTGTTTTTTTAAATAATTTTTTTTATTTTGTTTTTCAAATTTAATACATTACAATGTTATTTTTTGTAATTAATAAATACATTTCAAAAATTGTTTACTTATAATAAATATAACATATTGCATATTAAGAGGTGCAAATTTTATTTTGTAAATAAATTTTATTTTTAAAGTTTTATCTTTGTAAATTGAAACTACTTCACATATATATTTTAGAAATTTTTTATAATATTTATTACACAAACATATTGTTATTTGTTTTCAAATTTACAACATGAATTTTAACAAATGAACATTTTATTAGAAATCAATTTTAGTTAAATGAAATTAAGTTAAACAAAAATACAAACCCTAAACATATTAAATAATAATGATTTATACAAACATATAAAAATACAATAAAAATACATTTAAGGTTGGAAAAATTAATTTTAAGTTCCTAAAATATATGGAAAAAAATGATAATGATTTATACAATATCCAAATAAAACATGTATGAATGAGATGAATGATATAAATGATATGAATGGATATTAAGTTTTAGAAGCATGTAGTTATACATGTTGTAGATATAGTTATATATAGTTTTTCATGTAATTATATATATATATAGACATATGGCTATGTATAGATATTGATGTAGATAAATACATATATATATAGTAAAATGTCGATATACATATTGTTAAATACATTTATATATAGTTATATATATATATATATATATAAGTATATTAAATATATATTAAATATATATTAAATATATATAAGTATATATTTGTCTATCTATTTGACTATCTATTTTTTTATCTATTTTTATATCTATCTATCTAAATAAATATGTCTATCTATCAATATTTCAATCTATATATCTACTTGTCTACTTGTTTATCAATTTATAAACAGATTGATAGACTTACCTATCTACTTGTTTATCAATTTTCCCTAGCTAATAAAATTCGTAAATTAGTGATGGATTTAGCGATGGATTTTCCCTAGCTAATCAAATCCTTAATTTAGTGATGGATATGCCTACGGAATTTCCCTAGCTAATAAAATATATAATTTAGCGATCGATTTAGTGAAGGATTTTCTCTAGCTAATAAAATTTGGAATATAGCGACAGATTTTCTCTAGCTAATAAAATCCGTATTTTAGCTACGGATTTAGGGACAGAATTTCCCTAGCCAATTTTTTATTATTTAATTTTTTTTAATTTATTAATAGTTTTAATATTTTATTTAATTTTATTTATTAAATGTATGTTAATTATCTATAGATGAGCAATTTTACTTTTTTATCATTTTTGTCACTTTTTTTTCACTTTTTAATTTTAAAAAGTGAAAAATATAGCACTATCAATCTAAGTACATTTTATGTATCTATCAATCTAAGAATGATTAACGAGAAATTTAAAAAGTGACAAAAATTAAGAAAACACTATCTTTTATCTATCTATCAATCTAAGTATCTACATATATATCAATCTATCTTTCTCTCTATCTATTAGTATATCTATATGTCTATCATTCTATCTATATATGTCACTTTTTGTTTATCACCATCTATCTATTTGTTTATCATTTCTTTTTGTTTATCATTTTGTCTATCATTTCTTTTTCTAGGCCTGACAAATAAAAAACTCCATATATCTATATAACTATCTATCTATCTATTTGTTTATCACTCTATCTATCTATCTATCGATCTATTTCTATATTTGTATATATATCTAAAATTTTTGACTATCTATTCATCAATTTTTCCAATTATCTATCAATCTATCTACCTATTAATTTATCTATTTGTGTATCTATCTATCAATTATCCATCTATCAATCCATTTATCTTTACATCTATCTATCTATCTATATATCTATTTATCCATCTATTTATCCATCTATCAATCTATCTATTTATCCATCTTTCTATCCGTCTATCTATCCATTAATCTATCCATCTATCTATCTATCTATCTATATAACTATTTATTTATCTATCAATCTATCTTTCTATCTATCTATCTATTATATATTTGTGTATATACCTATCTAACTATCTATCTATCGATCTATCTATCAATATGTTTATATATTCATCTATCTATATGTCTAGCTATCTTTTTAGTAACTATCTATATATCTATATATCTTTCAGTCCGTCTATCTATATGTCTCTCTATTTATGTATCTATCTATCTATCTTTCTAACTATTTGTCTAACTATGTGTCTATCTATCTCTCTATCTATATGTTTGTATATCTATCTATTTGTCTATCTATCTCTCTAACTATATGTTTGTATATCTATCTATTTGTCTATCTATCTATTTATTTGTTTTTCTATCTTTCTATCTACTTATCTATCTATTTATATGTCTATCTATTTGCCAATATATATATATATATATATATATATATATATATACATATCTATGCATTTATCTATTAAATTATCAATCTAATTATTTGTATATATATATATATATATATATCTATCTATCTATCAATCATTCAATCTATCTGTGTATCTTTCTATCTGTCTATCTATCTATAAATTTCTCAATCAATCTATCTATCAATATTTCTAAATATCTATCTATATCAATCTATCTATCTATCTATCATTTGTCTATATATCTATCTATCTATATCTATCTTTATGTCTATCAATTTATCTATTTTTCTATATATCTATCTATCTATCTTTCTATCTACATATCTATATTTCTATCTATCTATCTATCAATCTTTCTAACTCTCCATCTTTCTATCCCTTTATATTTTTATTTATCTATCCATCTATCTATAAGACTTTCTATCCATTTATTTATCCATTTAACTATTCGCAAATCTTTTCGTCTTTATATCCATTTATATTTCTATCAATTTTTTTATCTATCCATATATCTATCAGTCTATCTATCTATTTATCAATATGTCTATCTATCTGTCAATATATCCTTCTTTCTATCCATTTTTCTATACATCTATATATCCATCTAACTATCCATCTATCTATCCATCTATCTATCCTTCTATCTATCTATCTATCCATCTATCTATTAGTCTATCTATCCAACAATTTATCCATTGATCATCTTTCTATCTATCCATCTATCTATCGAACAATCTTTTCATATATCTTTCCATCTTTCTATTGGTCTTTCTATCCATCTTTTTATCCTTCTATATATTTAATTATCTTTCCATCTATATATCTATTTATCTATCTTTATGTCTTTCTAATTGTGTTTATATCTATCTATATATTTGTATGTCTATATATTTATTTACCAATCATTCTATATGTCTATCTATCTATCTCTCTATCAGTCTGTCTATATGACTATCTATATCTATTTATCTAATAGTCTATCTCTCTATCTTTCTATCTATTTGGCTATCTATCTGTTTGTCTATCTATCTGTTTGTCTATCTATTGGTTTGTCTATCTATCGATTTATCTATCTAACTATCTATCAGTGTGTATATCTATTTATATACTAATCATTATATATATATATATATATATATATATATATATCTTTCTTTCTATATATATGTCAATATATCTTTTTATATACCTATCTGTATGTCTATCTATTACTTTGTGCATCTATCTATCTATTGGTATATCTATCTATCTATCCATATCTATCTATATATCTATCTATTGATGTATCTATCAATTCATCTATTGGTTTGTCTATCTATCTATCTATTTGTTTGTCTATCTATCTATTTGTCTAACTATCGGTCTATCTATCTATATATCAATCTATCGATCAATATGTATTTTCTATTTGTCTATATATCTAACTATCTATATATCATTATGTCTATATGTCTATTTATCTATCTATCTGTATGTCTGCCTATCTATTTGTGTATCATTCTATCTATTTGTTTGTCTGCCAATTTATCTATCTACCTATAAATCTATATCTCTATTTATCTATCTATCTATTTTTTTCTATCTATCTATCTATGTGTCTATCCATCTATTATCTATTTTTCTGTCTATGTATATGTTTGTCAATCTATGTGTCTAGCTATATATATATATATATGTCAATCTATGAATCTTTCAATTGAGCTGTCTGCCTATCTTTTGGTCTATCTATTTGTCTATGTGTCCGTATATGTGTGTGTCTACGTCTCTATCTATCTATTTATCTATCTGTCTATCTATCAATCTGTCTATCTATCAATCTGTCTATCTATCAATCTGTCTATCTATCTATCTATCTATCTATCTATCGATCTATCTATCAATCAATCTATCTGTCTATCTATTTGTCTAACTATATGTCTATCTATGTGCCTCTTTAAATTAAAATCTTTCTATCTAACTATATATCTATCTATCTATCTTTCAATCTATATATCATTATGTCTTTCTATTTATCTATTTATCTATTTATCTATTTCTCTAACTATCTATCTATCTCTCAATATATCTATTTAAGTAACTATCTATTTAAGTAACTCATTTTGATATCTATCTATCTATCTATATGTCTATCTATCTATCTATATATCTATCTATCTCTCAATCTCTCTTATTATCTCTCTTTCTATTTGTATATATAATTGTCTATCAATCTATATGTTTATCTATCTGTCTACCTATTTATCTATCTATCTATCTATCTATTTGTCTATTTAATTTTCAATATATCTATCTATCTATCTACCAACTGATTTATCTATCTGTCTATCTATATATATATATCTATCTATCTTTATCCATCTCTCTAACTATCTATCCATCTATTTTTCCTTCTATGTATCCACTGATGTATCCAACCTTTTATCCATATATCTATCCATCTATCTATCCATCTATCTGTCAATTTCTCTATCCATATATATATATATATATATATATATCCATTTATCTATTTCTCTTTCTCACAATCTTTCTATCTGTCTCTCTATTTGTTTGTCTATTTGTCATTATATCTATCTGATGCTGTGTTTATCTATCTATCTTTCTATATATCTATCAGTGTCTATATATATCTATCTGTCTATCTATCTATCTATGTCTATCAATATGTATATATGACTATCTTTCTGTATGTCTATGAGTCTATCTATTTATCTATTTGTTTGTCTACCTATATATATATATATATATGTCTTTTAATCTATCTGTCTATCTTTTTATCTATTTATCTAACTATATGTTTGTTAATCTATCTATCTATCTATATGTTGTCTATATATCTTTCTATCCATCTATCTATATGTTGGTCTATCTGTTTATTTTTTTGTCTGTCTATTTATCTATCTATATTTATTTTTATCTATCTTTCTTTCTATCTGTTTATCTGTCTATCTATTTATTTATCTATATGTCTAGCTATCTGGCTGTCTATCTATCTAGCTTAATATCTCTCTATCTATCTATCTTCTTACTTACCTATCTATCTATCTATATATCTTATTACCTACCTATTTTTCTATATATCTATCTTTGTTTATCTCTATCTATCTATTTGTATATCTGACTACTATGAGATGAACGGAAAAATTCTAGTCTCATGCAAATGTAGGTTTGTTCTTGACACTTTTATTTTGTGCAGATCTATGTTGTCTCAATTAAGATCTACGAGAACTTTTTATCGATCATCAGTGGATTTAACTATTGAAATGTTAATAGCCATTACAATTCCTTAATGAACCTATAGGTTTGGAAAAATTCAATACCATGCAACCTGTTGTCATTTCAACTTACAGTTACCTTTTTTAGCACTTTCTAACTTTTTTATAATTAACCAAGGATTGATGCATGAAGTTGGGCAACACAGAAAAATATTTTGATGGGTAGTTCACTAGAAATCTTGGAGTATTCATGATTCAGTAATTTCAAAATAAGCTCATGATTATCTCATTGTGTGAAATTTCTACCAAATGGCAATTGGTGTTGCATTCTATAGTCTATCTATTTATCATTGGCATAGTGTTGTGATCTTTATTGGTTCGTAAATTTACTATGTTATGCTCCGAGGACGAAGAACTAGAAGATGCTGACCATGCATGAGAGACCTATATGTATGTTTTTTAAGCCTTAGATTATTTTTTTCTGTTGTCTTTCATGGTATGTGTATTTGCATGAAAGTACATGTATATGTGTCATCTAAGGCTATGTGATTATATATACGTACATATAATGCTACAGTATATACGTACGTATATACTACAAAATATATGTATGTATATATTGAGT
>JAREIK010000099.1:0-26875 GCA_029783825.1 Sapria himalayana
GATAGATAGATAGATAGAGAGATAGAAAGAATAATATACAAATAGATAGATACATAGTTAGATAGACATATGACAGGTAGAAAGATATAGAGATCACTAGATATAGAGATATACAGATAGATACATTGATAGATATATATTTATATAGACATATAGATATATAGATAGATAAACAGATAGAAAGTTAGACAGATAGATAAATAGATAGATAGATTGAGAGAGACATATAGATAGATATATAGATAAATAAATAGATTAACAAATAGATAGATAGATAGATATATAGATAAACAAATAGATAGTTTGACAGATAGATAGATAAAAAACTATAAAGATAGACATATAGACAGATAGATAGAAATACAAAGAAATATATAGATAGATACACTGATAGACATATAAACAAATAGATATAAAGACAAATATACAAATAGAAAAATATACATATAGATAGATAGATAGACATATAGATAGATAGATATATAGATAAATAGATAAATATACAGATAGACAGATATATAGATAGACAGATTGAAAAATAGAATGATATATAGACTGAAAATAATAGATACAAAGGTAGATAGATAGTAGACAAATAGATAATGGATAGATAGAGAAATTGATAGATAGGCAAATAGACATATAGATAAATAAACAGATAGATAGATATACACATTAATAGATAGATAGATAGACAGATATACACATAGCCAGATAGATAGACAAAATATAGATAGAAAGATAGAGAGGATATAAAGATGCAAAAATATACCTTTAGACATATAGACAGACAAATAGATAAATAGTAAAATAGACAGATAAAAATATAAACATATAGAAATATAGATAGATAGATAGATAGAAAAATATACTGATTGATAGATATATAGATAGATAGATAGATAGGCAGATAGGTCGAAAGAAAGATAGATAGATAGATTATTTAAAAAATAGTCAAAAAGATCGATAAACAGATAGACAGATAGCCACATAGGCAAAATAGATAGATAGATCTATAGATATATAAATAGATTCATAGACAGACAGACAAATAGATAGATAGATAACTAGATATATAGATAGATATTTAAAAAGTTAGATACATAAAAAGATAGACATATATACAGATACACACATATAGATAGATAGATAGCTAGATAGACATTTAGACAGATAAACATATACACATATAGATAGATAGAAATATAGATAGAATTATAGATAGATAGATAGATTAACATATAGACAACTATATAAAAGGTAGATAGATAAAAAGATAGACTAGATAAATAGGTATACTGATCGAAAAACATAAACAAATCGACAGATAAACATATAGACAAATGACATATAGACAAATAGAAAGACCAAGATGTAGAGAGATAGAGATGTAGATAGAGAGATAGATAGACAGATACACACAAAGATAGGTAAATTGATAAATTAATTGATAGATAGATAGATATATATATATAGATAGATAGATAAATATATAGAGATACCGATATATAGATAGATAGACCGATAGACAGATAGACTAATCGACACATAGACATGTAGACAGATATACAAATACATATATACAAACAAAGACAGATAATCACATACATAGCTATATAGATAGGAAGATAAATAGACAAAAAAAGATAGAGATATAGATAGATATAAAAATAGGAAGATGGATATATACACAACTAGATAGATTAACAGATTGATAGTTATATAGATATATAGATAAATAGATAGATAGATATACAGATACACATAAAGTCAAATAAATAGATAGATAGATAGATAGATAGACAAACAAATAGATAGATAGATTGATTGATTGAAATATAGACATATAGATAAAAAGACAGATTGACACTTAGATACATTGAAAATAGAAAGATAAATAGATAGATAGATTGACAAATAGATAGATAGGCATATAGATAGATTAATATATATATATATATATAGATTGATAGGTAAATCGATAGATATATAGGTATACTGATAGATATATAGATAATCAATTCAATAGATAGACAGAAAGACAAATAGAGACAGATACATAGACACATAAAAGATAGAAGCATAGATAGATAGACAGATATATATATAGATGTATGGAATGTAGATAGACTGATAGATAGATAGATATATAGAATATATATTTAGATAGACAGATAAATAGATAGTTAGAGAGACAGATACATAAATAGTGAGATAGATAGATAAATAGATAGACTGATAGATAGTTAGATAGATAGATAGATAAATAGATAGATATATATATCGATAGATATATTGATAGATAGATAGACAAATATATAGATAAATAGGTAGACAATAGATAGATAGATAGATAGCCATATAGGTAGATAGTTAAATATTTAGATCAAATGGCAAATAGACAAATTGATAGATAGAGAGATATAAAGATAAATAGATAGCCATATATCTAGATAGGAAGATAGATATATAGATAGATAGTTGTTTAGTTAGATAGATATATAGTTAGATCAGTATTTAGGTTGATAGGTAGTTAGATAGATAGATAGATAGATTGTTAGAGAGATAGATAGATATATAGATAGATAAATAGATAAATAAATAGATATATATATATATAGATTGATAAAAAGATTTATAGATAAAGAGATAGTTAGATAGATAGATTAATAGATAGATGATAGATTGACAGATAGAAAGATAGATAAATTTACTAAGATTTAGAAAGATATATAGGAAGAAATAAAGATAGATAGATATATAGATAATTAGTAGTTAGGCACATAGACATATATACAGATAGATACATATACATATAGATAGATAGATGGACAGATAGATATATATACAGATATATATATATACAGATAGATAGATACACAGAGAGAGAGAGATATATATATACAGATTGTCATATACACAAATAGATAGAAAGATATAAAAATAGATATAAAGCCATATAGAAAAATAGCCTAATATCTTGATAGACATATGGATAGATACATAGGTTGAACGATATATATTTAGACAGATAAATAAATAAATAAATAGACATATATATCTATACACAGACATATATATACATAGACAGATACATAGATAGTTAGATATATAGAAAAATAGATTGATACATATACATATTGATAGATAGATAGCCATATTGATAAATAAATAGACGGAAAGATAGATAAATAGATAGTCATATAGCTAGATAGACATATAGGAAGATAGCCAAATCAATACTAGGTAGATATATATATATATAGATAGAGAGAAATATAGAAAGAAAGATAGATAGATAGATATAAAAATAGATTGATAAATAGATAAATAGATAAATTGATAGATAGATAGTTAGTTAGTTAGACTGATAGTCTTATAGACATATACATAGATATATAGACATATAAATAGATTTATATATTAACCAATAGAAAGATAGACATATAGACACATAAACAGATAGAAATATAAATAGATAGACATATATACAAATAGATAATAGATATATAGATAGACATATAGACAGATAGAATGATAGAAAAATAGATAGAAAGAAAGAAAAATAGATAGATATATACATACATACATACATAGATAGATATATTAATAGATAGATAGATAGATAGATAGACAGAAAGATAGATATATATATATATATATAGATAGATAGAAATAAAGATAGACAAATAAGCTTATAAAAAAAAATATAGATAAATAGATTGATTGATAGAAAGATAGATAGATAGACAAAATGACAGATACATAGATAAATAGATAGACTGACATATTGTTTGTTTGATAGATAGATTAACAAATAGATAGATTAACATATATCCAGATATACAAATATCCAAATGGATAGATAGATAGATAGATATATAAATATATAGATAGATAAAAAGATAGATAGATAAATAGATAAATAGATATAAATATAGATAGATAGTTAGAAAGATTATCATATAAACATATACATAGGTAGATAAATAGACTTATAGATAGATTTACAGATAGATAGATAGACAGATAGACATATAGCCAAATAGATAGAGAGATAGATAGATAGATAAATAAATTGACAAATAAACAAATATACAGATAGGCAAATAGAAAAATAGATAGACAGACAGATATAAGATAGACACATAGATAGATAAATAAATAGAAAGATAGACTGATAAATAGATTGACAGATAAATTGATAGATAGATAGATAGATTGAAAAATATATAGATAGACAAATAGAAAGATAGGCTGATAGAAATATAATCAAATAGATAGATAGACAGATAGATATATAGTTAGTAGACATATAGATAGATACATAGAAAGATAGATTGGCAGATTACACATAGAAAGAAAGATACATCGATAGATAATTAGAAAGATAGATATATAAATCAAGAGATAGACATATAAATAAATAGATTAATTGATAGATCCATAGTTTCCTTATAATAATATAGACATATAAATAGATAGACAGATAGATATACAGATATAATGATAGATAGATAGATAAATAGATAGACATACATATAGATAGATAGATAGATAGGCATATAGATTGAATAACATATAGCCATATATCTAGATAGCTAGATGTGTAGATAGCCATATATATAGATAGAAAGATATATAGATTGATAGATAGTAGAAATATAGATAAATAAATAGATAGATAGTTATTTAGTTAGTAAGACAAATAGTCATATAGACCTATACATCAATAAATAGATAGACATATAGATAGATTTATTGATGATAGATAGATAGATAGCTAGCTAGATAGACAAAGAAATAAAGAGACAAATAGACAGACTAACTGACAGATATATGGATAGATATACACATTGACACAAAGAAAGATATAAAGTTAAATAGATAGATAGATTTATAGTTAGATAGATAGATAGAAAGCCAGATAGATTGACAGACAGATAATTAGATTGATAGTTATATAGATAGATAAATAGATAGATAGATAGAAAGATAGACATATAGACAGATAGACATATATAAATAGACAAATATAAAGATAAACTGATAGACAGATAAACAGAAATACTGATAAACAAATTGACATATAGATAAATATAATGATAGAAAGAGAAATAGATAGACCAATATATAGATATACAGATACACATATAGATAGATAGATTTAAATATAGATAGGCAGATAGATACATAGAAATAAAGAAAAATAGATAGATATAAAGATAGAAAGATAGACATTTATATAGACAGATAGACATAATAATAGATAAACAAATAGACAAATATAAAGATAAAGAGAGAGACAGATAGACATTTAGATAGATACATATATAGATAAATATACAGATAGACATATTGAAAGATTGATAGATAGACATATAAAAATATAGATAGATAGACATATAGACATATAGATAGACAGACATATAAACATATAGAAAAATAGACAGATAGATAGATAAACAAATAGAGTGATAGATAGACATATAAATTGGTAGAAAAATAGATATAAATATAGATAGAGAGATACATAGATGGAAAAATATGCATATAGAAAGATAAAGATATTGACAATTAGACAAATAGATAGATTGACAGAAAGATATATAGAAAGATAGATAGATAGATAAAGAGATAGATAGATACACATAGATAGATAGATATATATACAGATAGATAGAAAGACAAATGGACTGATTGACAGACTAATATTTAGATAGATAGATAGATTAACAAAATGATAGATTCACAAATTGACACATCGATAGATAAATATATAAACATACAGTCAGACAGATAGATAGAAAGATAGAAAAATAGTCATATAATTAGATATATAGTTATATATAAAGTTAGATAGAAAGCTTGAGAGTCAAATAGGAAGATTAATAGATAGATAGATAGATAGACTGACTGACCTGATAGATAGATAGATAGATAGATATATAGAAAGATATATATATAGATAGATATATCTATCTATCTATCTATTAGATATAGATAGATAGATATATAGAAAGATATTCAAATAGATAGATATATAGATAGATATTCAAATAGATAGATAGATAGATATATAGATAGATATAAAGATAGAAAGATATATAGATATACAAATAGAAAATAGATAGATTGATAGATAGACAGATTGATAGATAAATAGAATATAGATATACATATATACATATAGATAGATAAATAGCTTGGCAGATTTATAGATATAAAGATATAAACATTGATAGTTAGATAGATAGATATACAAATATACAGTTAGACAGATAGACAAATATATAGATTGATAGATAAATAGATATACAGATAGATAGATAGATAGATAGATAAATAGATAGATAGATAGACAGATAGATGGATAAATAAATAGATAAATAGATAGAAAGAAAAAGAAATAGATAGATATATAGAAAGATTAATAGATATATATACCGATAACTAGATAAATAGATAGACAAATAGATATAAAGATAGAAAGAAAGAAAGATAGATAGATAGAATATAGATAGACAAATAGACAGATAGATAGACTGATAGATAGGTAGGTAGATTTACAGATATACAAACAGAAAGATTGATAGATAGTTAGACAAATATACATATATATAGATAGCCAGATATACAAATATAGAGATATACAGATAATTAGATAGCTGGATAAGTAGATACACTAATAAACAGATAGACAGATTGACAGATTGACAGATAGATAGATAAATAGATAGATAGATAGAAATATAGATCGATAGATAGATACATAGATAGATAGATCGATCTATAGATAGATAGATAGATAAAAAGATAGATAGATAGATAGACATTAGACATATAGATAGATAACGATATAGATAGATATAAAGATAGATAGAGAGATAGATAGATTGATAGATTGATTGATAGGCAAATATGAAGAAAGGTAGTTATACAAATAGATAGATAGATAGATAGATTTTTAGATAGAAAGAAGGATTGATTGATTGATAGATATATAGATAGATAGATAAAGAGATACAAAGATATACAAATTTATAGAATGTTAGAAAGATAGATTGAGAAATTTATAGATAGATAATTAGATAGACCAATACATAGATAGATAGAAAGATAGATTGATTGAGAGAGAGAAAGAAACAAAGATAGATAGATAGATGATAGATATATAAACAAGTAGATAGATAGATAGATAGATAGATAGACAGATAGATAGACAGACAATTTGACTGATTGATAGATAAATAATGAGAAAGATAGACAGATTAACAAATTTATAGATTTACAATTTGACAGATTGATAGATTGATGGATAAATAGATGGATAGGTACATAGATAGATAGAGAGATAAAAATTTAGATAGATAGATAGCTAGCTAGCTAGATAGCTAGATAAAAAAAAGAAAGAAAGATTGATAGATAGCCAGATTGCTAGATAAAAAGAATGATAGAAAGATATATAGGTAAATAGTCATATAGATACAAAGATAGATAGATTGATAGATAGATATAAATATATATAGATAAATAGATAGATAGAAAGATAGATAGATTGATTGATTGTTAGACAAATATTCACATATACATATACATAAATAGATAGACATATAGATAGATTTATATATAGATAGATAGATTAATAACCAGATAGACAGTGTGACGGATAGAAAGATAGATAGATATATAGACATATAAATTGATAGACATAGAGATGGATAGATAGATAATTAGATAGATAGATAGATAGACAGATAGACATATAGATAGACATACATACATATAGATAGACATATAGACAGATATACTTTTTGACAGATAGACACATTGAAAGATAGACAAGTAGACAAATAGATAGATAGACAGATAGACAGACATATAGATAGATAGATAGTAAAAAGATAGACAAAAAGATAGATAGGTAGTTAGACATAGACATATAGATAAATAGATAGATATATAGATAAATAGATATACAGATAGACAGATAGATAGATAGATAGACAAATAAATAGATAGAAAAAATGACAGATGAATTGATAGATAGACAGACAGATAGATAGATAGACAGACAGATACATAGATAGATAGACAGATAGATAGACAGATAGACAAATAAATACATAGGTAGATAAATAGATATATAGATAGATAGATACATAGATAGATAGATAGTCAGATAGACAGATAGATAGTTATATATAATACATAAACAGATAGACGGATAGAAAATTAGATAAATAAATAAATAGACAAATAAATAGATACATTGATAGACATATAGACAAATAGATAGATAAATAGATTGATGTATAGACATAAAGATTAATATACAGATAGATAGATAGACAGATATACAATTAGATAAATAAATAGATAGACAAATAAATTGATATATTGATAGACATATAGGCAAATTGACAGATAAACAGATATATAGATAGACAAAAAGATTAATATATAGATAGATAGATAAATAAATAAACAATGAGTTAGATAGATAGATAAATAGATAAAAAGATAGACTGAATGATAGATAGATAGACATATAGTTAGATAGACAAATAAACATATAGATATATATATATAAATATATATATATAGACAAATGGATAGATAGACAGAAAGACAACTAGTTTGATAGACAAATATCCTGATAGCTAGATAGCCTTATGGACAGATACACAAACTAAATGATAGAAATATAGGCAGATAGACAAATAAATAGCTAGACTAATAGACAGATAGATATATGGATAGATAGATAGATCGATAGTTAGATTGATTGATTGATTGATAGACAGAAAAATAGATAGACAAATAGAAAAATAGATATATATACAGATAAAAGTTAGTTAGATAGACATATAGAAAGATATATATATAGACTAATAGATGGATTAACATATAGCCAGATATCAAGATAGCCAGATGGGTAGATAAATTGATACATAGATAAACAGATATATAAATAGATAGATAGATAAATAGATAGTTAGTTAGTTAGTTAGATAGATGATCATATAGACATTTCCATAATTAGATATATAGATAGATAGATAAATAAATATATATATATATATATATATTTATAGATAGACAGATAGATAGATAGATATATAGCTAAATAACAAAAAGATAGATATACAGATTGATAGATAGACAGATAAATTGATACACAAGTAGATTGATAGATAGAAAGTCTTATAGACCGACAGACATATAGATAGACAAACAAATAGATAGATAGATAGATAGATAGACTGTTAGAAAGTTAGATATCTAGATAGATAGATAGATAGACAAATAAATAGATAAAAAGATAGATAAAAAATTAGATAGGTAGATAGACACTTAGACAAACAGATAAATAGATAGATAAATTGGCAGATAGATAGATAGATAGACAGATAGACAAATAGATAGAATGTCAGATAGTTTGATATAAAATAGATACATAGACAGATTGATTCATATATAGATAGATATATAGATAGACAGATAGATAGATAGATAGATAGATACACAGATAGACACAATGATACACAAATAGACAGATAGACAGATAGATTGATTGATAGATAAACATATAGATAGATAAATAGATAGATAGATAGATAAAAAGATAGATAGATTTGTTGATATACACATACACAAATAGATAGACAAATATATAGATAGATAAATAGACAGATAGATAGAATTATGTAAAATTAAAATTAGGAATAATTAAACATATTTCACAAAGTAATAAACATACAAATTATAAATTAGAAATAATACTAATTCTCATTCATGCTCACTCATATAGTTAGATCCACAGGTGTGTGTAGATATGTCACTACCCTCCCCATCCTGCTCTGGCAATGATTTCTGCTCTATTTATCACACCTCTTCCTATAATCAGGATCTTCTCAGCCGCTTCGCCACTCCTTGAAAAGATGATCTGGGACACTCTAATCATTTTTTTCTTCTTCAACCATTTATCTTTGATCTCGTACATGGTCTCTGGCATCATGTTTGTAGAACACACTTTTAACTACCTCCTTTGGCTGTGTCCACCAGTAAACTTTCTACAATTATAATTTAAAAATTTTTAATCAGTGAACAAAAGAATAAATAAAATATCTTAAAATTGTTTGATAGTAATATTTACCTTAAATTCTTTCATTGGTCTCTATGTGACAATGATTTCCAATTATGTCCATTAGGTTTAAAGTACTTCCTGAAAATTGTCTTCAGAACCCTAGAAATGGAAACAGATGGCTCTAACTTCATCCTGTAACCCAAAATTTATTAGCAAGTAAGAAATAAATTAATAAATTATATAGATATGTTTAAATGGTATTGTTAGTAGTGGGTATTATATATGTTGGAAGTCTGTGCTATTTTTCTGGAAGTCTGTTTTATTAAGTGTGTGTTGCTGGTAGTCTATTATTTTAAAATGGGTGTTGCTGGAAGTCTATTTCTGTTGTATGTAGGAAGTCTGTATTAAAAAGGTTCAATCTGTAAAAGTTAAAGAGGACACTGAAGGAATGAAAAGCAAAAAGATGGAAGAAAGTAGAACATTTCAAATAAGTCTGAACAGCAATGGAGCTGTACCTGATGCATCAAGCCAAATTGATAATTGGTCTGAACAGGGAAGGGGGGATACATGGTTTTAATTATGTGTATGATAGAATTGATATTGTACAGGAAAAAATTGCAGGTGAATGATTAATCAAGATATAAATAACAGCATTCAATAATAATTACTTGGGAGGACATCTTATAAAGATGTTCAAAAACCTAGCTACCATTATAAGACAGTGGAAGGAAAATATTAAGCTAAAAATTAAAGAAGGCACGAGATGATTCAAGATTCGAGTTAGCTAAAAAATGCTGGAGGGAGAATCATATTCAGATTTAAAAGAGATAAGACACTGTAGAAGCACCGAAATATAGAAAGAAAAAAAATAAAGCTTATTATACTCATCGAAAGATCGTTAAAGCAAGACAAGGGATAAGCTACCATTATAAGGATAGTCATTAACTTTCAGAAGGAATTTATCCTTGGACAAAAAGGTAAAGATAGGAGTCATAGATTAACATAGCCATAGCACAAATAAAATTACATTTTATTAGATTGGTTAAATGTATTTTATTTTTATTTGAAGAATGGGTGTAAAAGGGCTAAGGGTAGATGATAGTTTGTATTAACGGTATTCTTCCGCCAAAAGAGAGGGTTATTATTAATAAAATAATATTTAAAAAAAATAATAATAAATTGATAAATCATTTGTTAAGTTTTATATCTTATGGATTATCAATTGTCGGATCAAACTGAGTAATAGGGAGTGTCTTGTATGTAGGGTGCTTTAAGGAAGACTCTCCAACATCTCCCTCCTCTCCCTTCCTCATCTCTTGATCATTCATCAAAATCATAGACCATTATATGGATCAGTCAGCTGATGCTATTGTTGTGGTACATTCACAACCTTCTCTTTCTACTCATGACCCTCTACCATTTTCAGGCATCCATGAGGTCTTGCTACTTATACCATAACTGGTATGACCTTACTACACGCTATCTCTACTTCGTCCTCATGCCATATCTTTTAAAAATACTTAAGGCCATGAAAATAAACAAAAATGATTAACGATTAAATTAACATAAAACTCACCGTCTGCTCATTCTCATCATAACCATCCAAATCTAGTTTGACTTCTTCTTCAGATATAGTAACATCATTTTCAAACTCCTTTTCATTACTCATATCTTCCTCATAATCAATTAAATTTTCATCAGCATATATATCCCCACTTGTATCCATCTCAGAAGATGTAACTAAAAGTACATCTTCATCCCCCACCATAGCTTCAATTATAATATCATTGTCATCATTTTGAAAAGCTAGTTCTATGAAATTAGTATTTGGTGATGTAGGGATGTCAATTTGAGCCCTTACTTTGATCTTGCACATAGCTTTCGAATACTTTCTAGGATCGGTCCAACCCAGATATTCATAATAATAAACCTATGATGCTTGTACTGCTAAGAAAAAAGGTTCATACTTGTTGAATCATTTTGTATCGTGCACATCGACAATTTTATATCGAGGATGGACAATGATACCAACATGTGGTGTTGGTTCGAACCATTCACATTTGAATAACACAGTTTTTTTAACCATGATGCCTTCAAATTCTAACTCGATCACTTCGACTAGAGTCTCATAATAGTCATATTCAGTTTCATTATATACAGATCCTTTAATGCATACTCTCAAATTGTCTGTTGCTCGGTAACTACCATATTATTTAGTGTGAAATTTAAAACCATTCTCAGAGTAACCATTCTACTTTTTAACCTATCTTAGGGGACCTCATTCTATATTTTGAAGATAATGATTAGAAATTTTATTTGCATTATTATGAAACTATAATCAAAATTAAGTTGATTATTATAATTATAAATTTTTATTAGAACAATATAATTGTTTTGTGATTTTCATTTTAAGTAAACATACATATTTTATAAAAAATAATGGAAATTCTTGCTCCATCACGGCATTGATAGCTTGATCATTCATGTTTGGAAACTCTTTACGTTTATCTGTAACAAATCACTAAAAAAAGATATTATAAATATTTGATACACTGATAGGAAATTATAAATTATAATGCTAAATAGATCTGATTTGACTTTTAGGAAATACTTACTCAATGAATGGTCGAACCTTTAGACAATTCATTAGGATTTATAGATGAGCTATAGTATATTCATAGACTGCAAGATACCTTTTATCTTTACCACCAAATGCTTTACCCAGAGGCTTGAAAATTTCAAACATATCATCATCCACATTATCATAAAGATAAACCTCATTCCACTTTTCCTTAGGTGGAAAAGTTGGATCTCCTTCTATGAAATAGAATGATGTAGGTTTGGCAACCTCATCCATAATATAACCTATTGATATAGAACCTTCAACCTGAGCCTTATTCATTATTGTATGCATTATTTTTCTCAAGTATCTACAAAAAGATTATTGAAAATTACATGTCATTTTTGTGTATATATAAATATAAATATTGGAAAACAATTGGTTGAGTGAATTAATATTATCTTTCTAGATGACACATCAAATGATAATGGACAGAACTTGCAATCCATGCTTCGTAAGCCAAGTGAAGTGAAAGATATTCCAATGAGTCAAAAAAACTTGGAGGAAAGATTTTCTCAAGATTGCATAAGATAACACTAATTTGTTCATCCAGATTTCTCAATTCTTCTTCAGTCAAAGAAGAAGAAGTCAGTTGCTTGAAGAATAAAGAAATCTCGGTTATTGGCTTCCATATTCTATTAGGCAAGAATTCTCAAAGAGTAATTGGTACCAATCTTTGCATGAATACATGATAATCATGACTCTTCATGCCAAACATCTTAATTTTTTTTGCATCCACACTTCTCCTCAGATTAGAAGCATACCCATCTAAAAATCTTAAGATTTTTTACCCACTCCACACAATTTTCTTCTGTTATTTATTCAGAACAAATAGCACATTAGGGTATTTATTGGTGACAAGATTTTTGTAAATTGAGGACGACAACAATATTTATTCAACACATCTCTTGATTTGTACGTGTCCTTAGTTTTCCCTAGATTTGTTAAATACTATATTGAAAATTTTTTCAAACACATTATTCTCGATATGCATAACATCAAGATTGTGCCTGAGCAAGTGTTCATGCTAGTAGGGAAAATTTTAGAATACTTCTCTTATTCCACTCACAAGTCTTAGATATAGCTACATTCACAACCTCAACATCAACATCTATCTCCTTCCTCAACCCTCTGTTATTCAATTCCTATAAAATTTTATCCCCATTTCTAACCCCCAGGAATTGTTTAGTAACCTTTCTATTCTTAATGAAGTCTTGAGTGTTACATCGATAAGGATGATTAATGGGCAAAAATATCCGATGGTTGTCGAACCACAATGATTTTTCACTCTTAATTAATCTAAAAGCATCATAATCTTCTATACAATACGGACATGCCAACATACCAGTTGTTCTCCCCCATATATCATAGAATATGCTGGAATGTCATTTATGGTCCACATGATGGTAGCACGCATCTGAAAATTTTGCAATTTAGAAATATCATAAGTTTGAACACCAACACCCAAAAGACATTTCAACTCCTCTATCAATGGCTGCAAGAAAACTTCTATCTTCCCCTTTGGATTCGTAGGCCCGGGCACTAACACAGTCAAAAACATAAATTCCTTATTCATACATAAGTCTGGAGGCAAATTATATGGTGTCACTTCCACAGGCCACAAAGAATATTATTGTACAGATTGACCAAACGGATTAAAACCATCAACAAATAAACCCGACCTAACATTTCAAACTTCAAAAGAAAAATCAGGAAAATACCCATCAAAATGTTTCCAAGCAGGGGCATCAGAAGGGTGACACATCTTACTGTCCTCCATATGATGCTCTGAATGTCACCTTATTTCATTAGCTATTGCGGTTGATACATACAATATCTGCAACTTAGGTATTATTGGAAAATAGTGCATCTTTTTATACGACACCTTCAACTTCTGTATATACAATCTATTTTTAAAACCCCTAACCTTTTTCTTGTACTAAGCATGCCCACATATTTTACAACTATTAGGTTAACCATCATCACCCCAATATATCATATAGTTATTCACACAGCAATGAATAACATGTAGGGGTTATCCCTAGTCTCTAACTAAGTTCTTCATGCTGTAGAAATCCAATGGTATCAGATTATCTTGTGGCAATAATTCTTGAATGAAATTAGACATATCATCAAACTATGCCTGTGAAAACCTATGTCTGCACTTTATTTCTAACAACCTCATGGCTGCAGATAGTTGAGTATGCTTGGAATTTTTCTCATATACAGGTTTGTCATTAGCTCGAATCATGTCATAAAAATTCTTTGCCTCGCCATTGGGCATTGGGTTCCTCATTCGGGTTGAATTCAGAACCCATAGCATCATAAACCATTCTATGGTATGTCGTGTGATTATTATCCGAGACCATCTGATCAGTTTCACTTGCTTTCACTCGTACTAAACCTGAACACCTCTTGTGGACTTGCTTCTCACCATGGAATATCCAAACATAGTAATCCACCACACAACCATTTCTATACAAATACATCTTCACAGTCTCAACATTCAAAAAATTTTTATTCTGAAATTTAACTAGTGCAAGGACACCTTATATCTATTCCACCATTCACACACTTAAGATGTCTCAGAGCAAACTCAACAAATTCATCAACTTTATCTCCTCATTCATTAGAGAACATTTCATTCACTATTCGACCCTAGTACATCCATTCACGATCGTCTTCCATAACTAGTTAAAAAAATCAATTTATTTAAGAAACACGAATGTCTCTAATTATAGATATATATAATTATATAGATATTTATTTAGTTATACAAATATTTATATATAGTTATGTGCATATAGTTTAACATAATGTTGTATGTTCTTATACATGTAATTATAAATAAAGTTACATGTGGGTATACATATAGTTACACATATAGTTAAACATATATTTATACATGTAAGTTTATATATTTATTTATTTAATTTTATATATTTATACATATAGTAATGTGTATAAATATAAATATAGTAAAATATTTTTTTTATATACTACTATAACAAATAAATATTAAATATAAGATGTTAATTTAATATTTAAATATAATTATGCATAAAACTTTTATAGGTATACATATAGAAAGATACAATTATTTATAGTTATATATTATTTTACATATATATATATATAGTTATAAATAGTTATATATAATTAAACATATAGTTATATATAGATATATTCATATAAGTAGTTATAATTAGTTATACATATATATTTACAACGTTATAAACAAATATTTATATTTAATTATATGAATACGTATATGTATATATAGTTACAACAATAGTTATATATAATTATATAGATATTTATTTAGTTATACAAATATTTATATATAGTTATACACATATAGTATAACATAATGTTGTATGTTGTTATACATGTAATTATAAATATATTTACATGTGGTTATACACATAGCTATACATATAGTTAAACGTATAATATTAAATGTAGGTTATATATTTGTTCATTTAATTTTATATATTTTTACATATAGTAATGCATAGGTATAGATATAGTTATATACTTTTTTTATATACTACTATATACAAATATATATTAAATATAAGATGTAAATTTAATATTTAATTATAATTATGCATAAAACTTGTATAGTTATACATATAGTAAGATACAATTATTTATTGTTATATATTATTTTACAAAATATAAATATAGTTGTAAATAGTTATATATAATTAAACATATATATATGTGTGTGTGTGTGTGTGTGTGTGTGTAGTTGTAAATAGTTATATATATAGTTGTAAATTTAATATATATATATATATATATATATATATTCATACAAGTAGTTATATGTAGTTATACATAAATATATACACCGTTATAAACAAATATTTTGATTTAATTATATGAATACATATATTTATATATAGTTACAAATATAGTTATATATAATTATATAGACATTTATTTAGTTATACAAATATTTATATATATTTATACACATATAGTTTAACATAATGTTGTATGTTGTTATACATGTAATTATAAATATAGTTACATGTGGTTATACATATAGTTACACATATATTTTTATGCATATTTATAAATGTAGGTTTATATATTTGTTCATTTAATTTTTATATTAATACATATAGTAGTGTATTGGTATAGATATAGTAAAATTCTTTTTTATATACTACAATATACAAATATATATTAAATATATGATGTAAATTTAATATTTAAATATAATTATGCATAAAACTTTTATAGATATACATATAGTAAGATATAATTTTTTATAGTTAAATATTATTTTACATATAATATATATAGTTATTAATAATTATATATAATTAAACTTATAGTTATATATAGATATATTCATACAAGTAGTTATAAGTTGTTATACATAAATACATACAATGTTATAAACAAATATTTTGATTTAATTATATGAATACATACATACATACATACATACATATATATATATATAGCTACTAATATAGTTATATATAATTATATAGACATTTATTTAGTTACACAAATATTTATATATAGTTATACACATATAGTTTAACATAATTCTATATGTTGTTATCTTGTAATTAAAAATATAGTTACGTGTGGTTATACATATATTTACACATATAGTTAAACGTATATTTATGAATGTAGGTTTATATATTTGTTCATTTAATTTTGTATATTTATACATATAGTAGTGTATGGGTATAGATATACTAAAATATTTTTTTATATACTACTATATTCAAATATATATTAAATATAAGATGTAAATTTAATATTTAAATATAATTATGCATAAAATTATAAAGTTATACATATGGTAAGATACAATTATTTATCATTATATATTAATTTACAAATAATATATATAGTTATAAATTGTTATATATAATTAAACATATAGTTATATATATATATATATTCATACAAGTTGTTATAAGTTGTTATGCATAAATATATACAATGTTATAAACAAATTTTTTGATTTAATTATATGAATACATTTATGTATATATTGTTAAAAATATAGATATATATAATTATATAAACATTTATTTAGTTATACAAATATTTATATATACTTATACACATATAGTTTAATTTAATGTTGTATGTTGTTATACATGTAATATTAAATATAGTTACATGTGGTTATACATATAATTACACATATAGATAAATGTATATTTATACATGTAGGTTTATATATTTGTTCATCTATTTTTATATATTTATACATATAGTAATATATAGGTATAGATATAGTAAAATACTTTTTATATACTACTATATATAAATATATATTAAATATAAGCTATAGATTTAATATTTAAATATAAATATGCATAAAACTTTTATAGTTATACATATAGTAAGATACAATTATTTATAATTATATATTATTACATATAATATATATAGTGATAAATAGTTATATATAATTAGACATATAGTTATATATAGATATATTCATACAAGTAGCTATAAGTAGTTATACTTAAATATATACAACATTATAAACAAATATTTTGATTTAATTATATGAATACATAAATGTATATATAGTTACAAATATAGGTATATATAATTATATAGACATTTATTTAGTTATACAAATATTTAATATAGTTATACACATATAGTTTAACATAATGTTGTATGTTGTAATACATGTAATTATAAATATAGTTACATGTGGTTATACATGTGGTTACACATATAGTTAAAAGTATATTTATACATGTATGTTTATATATTTTGTTAATTTAATTTTATATATTTATATATATAGTAATGTATAGTTATAGATATAGGAAAATACTTTTTTTATACTACAATATACAAATATATATTAAATATAAGCTGTAAATTTAATATTTAAAATTAATTTTGGATAAAACTTTTATAGTTATACATATAGTAAGATATAATTATTTATAGTTATATATTATTATACATATAATATATATATTTATAAATATTAAATATATAATTAAACATATAGTTATATATAGATAAATTCTTACTAGTAGTTATATGTAGTTATAGATAAATATATACAACGTTATAAAAAAATATTTTGATATAATTATATGAATACATATATGTATATATAGTTTCCAATATAGTTATATTTAATTATATAGAGTGTTAAATAGTTATAAAAATATTTAAATATAGTTATACACATATAGTTATAAATATGTATTTAGTTAAGTATATAATTATATCTAACATTTTTATAGTTATACATTTAGTAAAATAGAATTATATATAGTTATATTTTAGTATACATATAGTATTTTTTAGAAATATAGTTATGTAGAATTATACATATAGTTATACATTATATAGTTAAAAATTAGTAATGTAAAGTTATAAATATAGTTATAAAAATAGTTTACTTTATTATATATAAATTTGTAAATACTTTTATATAAAATGGCATATAATTATATAATTAAACATGTGTATCTATATAATATTTGTGAATTAAATATATGTATAAATGTTACATTAATATTATTATATTTATATGTAACACTTTTATACATAATATATACTATATATATCACATTTATATAAACATTATAAATATTCTATATTATTTATTTATAACAATATATGTTTATATAAATAAATCAATATTTATTAATAATCTAATACGTATATATATATATTAAAGTATAGACATTGTACATAATGGCATACGATTATATAAATATATAATAGTTTATATATACTATTACATGTTTATAATTTATTCGATACAAAAAAAAATATAACATATTAACAATAAGATTAGTTTTTCTTAAGTTACAGAAGCATATAAATCAATCATTACATATTTTCTTTAGTTACAGAAGGATAAAACAAAATGCAAACATTTTGTATTTTAAATCAAAATCAATAAAACCCTAAAAATCTAAATAGTAGAAGAACAAATATCACACTGAAAAAGTATAGTTTAATTAATTGTATAGAGTCAAAATAATATTGGTTAAATGAAATAGAAGCAAAAATGAAGAAATTCAGACGAGAATTAAAAAAATGCTAATACTCAATTAAACTGAAAAAATGAAAATCGATTGTCCTAATAAAATTCAGAGAGAAGGAGAATTGTATAAGTATTTTGAAGGAGAAAAACAAAGAAACAATTACTTGGATTCAAAAGAAGAGTTAAAAATTCATCAAATTTATGGTTGCAGTCGCGTATCGCATCTGTTTCTAAAAATGGCAGAGATAGGAATGTTTGTAGGTGTTAATGACTTAGCAAATGAAATTTAAATCAAAAAATTAAACCTATGAATTACCGACCAAAATTATGGTCGGTAAATGGTTAGTAAGTATAAAGTTATAAATATATGGAATGTCAATTTACCTACCAATTTTAATGATAATATAATTTTGGTCATTAAATAGTTGGTAATTTGTCGGCAATTTCATATACTAATTTCATCCTAATTTACAGACGAATTTCCGACCAAAAATATTTGGTCGGCAGGTATGGTTGGTATATGTTTGGGAATTTGGTTAGAAATATTTTTTTCCCGAAACCACAATTTAGACTCTAAAAGGTCGTGAATTGGTCTATAATTACTGACCTATATATTCAGTTGCTAGTTTGGTCAGTAATTATGACTTTATAAATATATTTGAAATCCACTTTACCGACCTATTTTCATGGTAATATATTTTTTATCGATAAATGGTCGGTAATTTTCAACAAATTTTTTATCTCTAATTCCCTCCTAATTTACAGACCAATTTCCGATAAAAAATATTTGGTCGGTAATATATGGTCGTTATTTGGTTAGAAATTTGGTCGGAACTATTTTTTTTTCGATGCCCCTCTTTGGAACTCTATATGATCATGAATTGGTAAGTAATTATTAACCTATATATTTGGTCGGTAAATAGTCGGTAAGTACGAAGTTATAATTAATTTGAAAAACAACTATACCGACCAATTTTAATTATAATATATTTTTGGTCATTAAATGGTCGGTAATTTGTCGACATTTTATATTCGATTATTCTATCCTAATTTACAGACTGATTACTGACCAAAAACATTTGGTTGGTAATTATGTTCGATCTTTGGTCAAAAATTAGGTCGGAAAATTTTTTTGACACCCAATATTTGTCTCTATTTGGTCGTGATTTGGTCAGAAATAACGACCTAATTTTTAAGTCAGTAATTTGGTTGGTATTCTCATTATTTTTAGTAGAGATATAGACAAATAGACAGGCAGATAGAGAAACAGATAGATAGTTAATCAAATAGATAGATAGACAGATAGACAGACAGATAGATAGACCGACAGATAGATAGATAGAAAGATAAAGAGACAAATAAATAGATAGATAGATTGACAGAAAGAAAGATTGACAGAAAGAAAGAAAGAAAGATAGATAAATAGCCAGATATCTAGACAAGTAGATAGATATATAGATAGATAGATATATAGATGGATAGATAGATATATAGATGGATAGATAGATATATAGATAAATAAATAAATAAATAGATTGATATATATATATAATGATAGATAGATAGATAGAGAGATTGATTGATTTATTGATTGAATGATTGATTGATTGATAGATACATGAATAAATAGATATATAGACAGACAGACAGACAAATAGATATATAGATTGATTGATAGACAAATACACAAATTCTCAAAAAGCCATAAAGATAGATAGATGGATAGCCAGATAGTCAGAAAGTAATACAGATAGATAAACAGATAGACAAATAGATATATTTACTTATACACACATATATAGTTAGGTAGATAGACAGATTGACAAATAGACCGAAAGATATATAGAAAGATACATAAATATACAAATAGATAAATAAATAGATACACAAATCGATAGATAGACATATAGATAGATAGATAGAGATACAAATAGATAAATATATAGATAGTCCGACGAATAGACAAATAGATATAATGATAGATAGATAACCAGATAGATAGATAGATAGATAGTTAAATATGTAAATATAAAGATCGATAGAAAGACAGACAAATAGATAGATAAATAGACAGACAGAAAAATAGATAGATAGATAGTGAGACAAATAGATAGATAGACAAGTAGACAGACATACAGATAGATAGACAGATAGATAGATAGTTAGACAGATAAGTAGATAGATAGATAGATTTATTGATTGATTGATAGACAGATTGACAAAAAATCATATAGATAGTTAGTCAGTTAGTTAGATAGTCAGATAGCCATATAGATAGATAATGATAAACAGATTGACATGTAGACATAAAAACAAATCGACTGATAGGTAGATATATAGATAGATAGATAGATAGACATATTGATAGATAGATATATAGATAGATAGTTAGACAAATAGAAAGAAAGAAAGATAGATAGATAAACAGATAGATAAATATATAGTTAGACAGATAGACAGATAGATAGATTGAAATATAGATAGATAAATAAAAAATAGAAAGATAGATTATTATATAGATAGACAGATAGATAAATAAATAGAAAGAAATATAGATAGATAAATAGTTATATATATATATATATATATATATATTGATAGTTAGACATATAAACAGATAAACATATACATAATAGAGAGATAGATTGAGTGATTGATACATACCTAGATAGTTAGATAGATAGACAGATTGATAGTTAGACAACTAGATAGATAGATAGAGTGTTAGATTGATAGACAAATAGACAGATAGACTTAGAGAATGATAGATAGATAGACATATAGATAGAATGACATATAGACTTATAGATAGATAGAAAAATATACAGATAGTGAGATATGTAGATAGGTAGATATGCAGATAGGTATATAGGTAGATAGGGAGATAGACAAATAGACAGACATATTGATTGATTGATAAATAGGCAAATAGACAGGTAAATTGATAGATTGATAGACATATAGTTAGAAAAATAGATAGATATACAGATAGATAGATATACAGATAGATAAATAGACAGATAGAATGATAAACAGATAGACAGACAGATAGATAAATAGACAAATAGATAGATAGATAGATAGACAGGTTAATAGAAAGATAGAAAGATAGATAAATAGATAATTAGACAAACATATAGATAGATAGATAGACAGATATATAGTGAGATCATTAGATAGATAGATAGAGATAGGCAGATAGATAGATAGACAAATAGAATGATAAATAGAATGATAGATCAAAAGACAGACAAATACACAAATAAATAGATATATAAATAGATAGACAGATAGATAGATATAAATATATAGATAAATAGATATATATATATATATATATATATCTATTTATATCTATCTATCTATCTATCTGTATGTCTATCTATAAAGATATATAAATAGATATATAAATAGATAGATAGATAGATTGACAGATTAACAGACAAACAGATCGACATATAGACTTATAGACTTATAGACATATAGACAGATAGACAGATAGATAGATAGAAAAATATACAGATATACAAAAAGATAGATAGGCATATAGACATATAGATAAATAGACAGATAGACATATATACACAAAGAAAGATAGACAGATAGACTGATAGATTGACATATAGACAGTAGATAGATAGACATATAGACAAATAGTCAGATAGATAGATATATAGATAGACAGATTGAAATATTTTCACATAGATAGATTGACAGATAGACATATAGACAATATATAAAGATATAGATAGATAGACTAGATAGACAGATAGATAGAAATATAGATAGAGAGATAGATAGTTAGATAGTCACATACAGAGATATAGAGAGAGATAAATTGATAGATAGACAAATAGATCGATTGAAATATTGACAGATAGTCAAATAGTTAGATAGAAAGATAGCCAAAGAGCCAGATAGCTACATAGCCATATAGCAAGATAGATAGATATATATATATATATATATAGAATGATAGACAGATATAGATAGATATATGGAGAGTTAGTCTTATAGACATATAGACATAAACAATAATTGATAAATAGACATATAAATAGAATTATAAATTTATAGATGGACTGATAGACAAATAGACAGATTGACAGATGTGCCGATAGGCTGATAGATAGATAGGTAGATAGGCAGATATGCAGATAGATAGATAGTTAAATAGATAAATAAATAGATAGATAGATAAATTGATAGAGAGATAGATAGTTAAATAGATAGACAGATAGATAGACAGATTTACAGACAGATAAAGAGACATACAGGTAGATAAATAGATAGATAGATAGATACCCTAATAGACTGATAGATTGATATACTAAAAGACTAATAGTCTGATATACTAATAGACTGATAGACAGATAGTTTGACATATATACATATATACAAATAGACATATTGATAGATAGAGAGATAGATCGATAGATATACAAATATATAGATACATAGATAGCCATAAAGATAGATAGACAGAAAAATAGATAGATAGATAAATAGATAGACAGATAGATATATAGTTATATAGATAGTTAGATAGATAGATAGTTTGATGGATTGATTTAATAATTGAATGATTGATTGATAGATTGATTGTTGGATAGATAGATAGATAGATAGACAGACAAATAGACATATAGATACATAGAAAGATAAAGCGATAGATAGATTGATTTATAGATAGATATATTGATAGACATATATAGAAATATACAAGTAGATAGATATATAAAGATATACATATAGGCAAATAGATAAATAGATAGCGAGATAGTTATATTGAAAAATATATAGACATATACACATCTATATAGATAGACATATAGGCAAATAGATAGACTAATTGATAGATAGACAGATTGACAAATAAATAGAAAGATTGATTGTTTGATTGATAGCTAAATAGATAGCAGATTGAAAGAAAGATAGATAGATAGATTGTTGAAAGATTGATAGATTGAAAGATAGACTGATAGACAGAAAGATAGATTTACAGATTGATATTTTTACACATTGATAGATTGTTAGAAAGAGCAATATATAAAATAGACAAATAGAAATATACATAGATAGAATGATTTATAGATAGACAGATAGAAAGAAAGAAAGATAGATATATATAAAAATTGACAAATAGAAGATAGACATACAAAGAAATCCATATAAAGAAATATAAGCAGAAAGGCAGATAGGCAGATAGACAAATAGATAGATTGGCAGATATACAAATAGATAGATAGAAAGACATATAGATAGATAGACAAATCGAAAGATAAAAAGATAGACAAATAGGCACATCAACAGATATAAGATAAACCTATAAATAGATAGACAGATAGACACATAGATATATTAACAGATTTACAGAATGAAAAATAGAAAGAAATAAAAGATTGATAGATAGACATATAAAAAGATACACAGATAGAAGGATAAGCAGATACTCAAATAGACGAATAGGAAAATACACAAATAGACAGATAGATTGATTGATAGACAAAAATTTATATAGATAGATAGATATGTAGATAATTAGATAGTCAAATTGACATATAGACAGAAAAAAAGATAGATAGATAGACAAAGAGAAATATAAAAAGATAAACAAAGAGACAAATAATAGATAGATAGATAGATAGACAGATAAATTGATAGATAGATAGATAGGAAGATATACAGATAGACAGATTGATAGATATATAAATAGATAGAGAGACAAATAAAGACATAAATAGATAAATGGATAGACAGATAAACAAATAGACAGATAAACAAATAGACAAATATTCATAAAGATAAATTACAGATAGATAGTTTGACAGATAGATAGATACATAAATAGATAGATAAACAGAAAGATAGATAGACTGATAGTGTAATAGCCAAAAGCCATGTGCATAGATACACAAATAGAAATATAGACATTTAGCCATATAGATAGATAGGCTGACAATAAAATAGGTAGATATATAGATAGACAAATAGACAGATAAATAGATTCACAAATAGATAGATAGATAAACAGATAAAGAGGTAGACAGATAGACAGACAGATAGATAGATAGACAAATATACAGATAGACAGGTCATTAAATAGACATTTTGATAGAAAGATAGTTATTCAAATTGATAGATAGCCAGATAGCTAGATATCTTTATATATAGATAGACATTTAAATAGATAGCCATATAGACTTATAGACATATAGGCTAATAAGTAAATAGATAGATAAAAAGATAAAAAGATAGATTGATTAATAGATAAACAAAAAATATAGATAGACAGACAAACAAATATATAGATAGAAGGATAGTTAGATAGAAGGATAGATAGATATAAAGATAGATAGATAGATAGATCGACATATATATATATATGACAAAACGACATATAGACAAATAGACAAATAAATAGAAAGGTAGATACACAAATAAACAGATAGCCTGAAAGCCAGATAACCATATGGATAGATACACAGATAGACAAATAGACATATATACTTATATATAGATAGGCAGATTGGTAGATAATTAGATATACAGATAGATATATTGAAAGATTGTCATACATATAAATAATTAGACAAATAGAAAGATAGATAGATAGGCAGATTATCCAAATTATAGATATACAAATAGACAAATAGAGAGAGATAGAGAGATAAATAGATAAACGGATAGACAGATAGACAGATAGACTGATCAGATAGATATATGGATAAATAGATAGACATATAGACAATAGATAGATAACATATAATATTATAATAGACAAATAAAAGATAACATAGGATAGATAGACTATCAGATAGTAGATAATAGATGTATATTTATAACAATGGATATATAGATAATAGTTAATATAGAATAGACATTACATGCATATGGGACATACCCATAGATAGATAGATATTACAGTATATAAATTTATAATTAATGATATTAGATATACTTATATCCTGATAGCCTATGGATATAGAGACATATAGATTAGATAGATTATTATATAACTATTAGTAGACAGATAGATAAATAGGTACAGATCTATAGATTGATAGATAGATTGATATTTAGACAGATAGATAAATAGACAGATTGATTTATAAATAATAGATTGATTGATAGAATACAGATAGATAGATAG
>JAREIK010000099.1:29875-44875 GCA_029783825.1 Sapria himalayana
ATAGAAATAAATAAAGATAGATAGACATATAGATAGATAGACATAAATACATATAGATAGATAGATAAATAGACAAAAAAATGATAGGCAGATAGACCAATAGATAGATAGACATATAGTTAGATAGGTAGATAGACAGATAGACAATTATATAGATATACAAATATACATACATAGACATATAGATAGATTGATAGATAGATAGATTGAAAGATAGACATATAGACCTATAGACATGTAGATTAATAGATAGATAGAATGACATATAGATTAAAAGATAAAAGGATAGTTAGCTAGATAGATACACAGTTATACAGATAGACATATAGATATATACATAAATAGATAGACAGTTATAGACATAGATATATACAATTAGATAGATAGATAGATATATAAAAAGATTTATAGATAGACAGATAGATACATATACAGATAGATAGATAGTTAGTTAGACAGATAGATAGAAACACAAATAGATAGATAGATAGATAGATTAGATAAATAGAACGGAATATAGGAAACAAATAGTTAGATAAATTGATAGATACACATATATAAAAATAGACAGATAGATAGACACATACACACATTGACACATACACAGAGAGGAAGATAGCCAAATAGGCAGATAGATAGATAAAGATATTGATAGATTGATTAATAAATAGATAGATAAATTGAAAAATTGACAGATAGATAGACAGATAAGTATATAGACAGATAGATAGATAGATAGATAGACAAATAGATAGAGAGATAGATAGATATATAGATAGATAGATATATATATATATATACACTGATAGATAGATAGATAAATATTTAGATAGATAGATAGATAGGTTGAAAGATATACATATTGAGCGATAGACATAGAAACAAATAAAGAGAAAGATAGATAGACAGAAACACATATAGTCAAATAGACAGATAGATAGATAAATAGATAGATAGATAAAATGATAGACATATACGTTGATAGAAAGAAAGATAGACAGGTAGATAAATAAATAAATAAATAAATAGTGATATATATATATATATATAGTTAAACAGATACATAGATAAAAAGATAGATTGACAAATTCTCAGATATATAAAAAGAAAAATATATAGATAGTTATATAGTTAGACATATGGACATATACACAGATATACAGATTGGTATATACACAAATTTATAGATAGACTTATTTATAGATAGAGAAATAGAGTCATAGATAGATAGATAAGATATAGATATATAGATATATATATATATAGATATATAGATATATAGATATATAGATATATAGATATACATATAGATAGATAGAAAGATAGATAGATAGGCAGATAGAAAATAGACAGATAGATAGATAGACATGTAGACATAAATTTTAGATAAACAAATAGATAGATAGAAAGATAGTCAGATGCATAGATAGACAAATATAAAGATAGAAAGATAAACAATTAGATAGATAGACATATTGGTAGAAAGGTAGATAGGTAGATAGGCAGAAAGGTAGATAGAAAGATAGACGGCTAGATAGTTAGATATATAGTTCGATAGATAGACAGATAGATAGATATAAAGATAGACAGATAGACATATAGATAGATAGTTAGTTAGTTAGATATATAGACATATAGATACATAGACAAACATATAGATATATAGACGGATAGAAAGATAAACATATAGACATATCGATAGATTGACAAATAGACATATAGATTATAACACATAAACAGATAAACAAATAGACATAGAGAAAGATACAAATATAGACAGACAGATAGATAACATATAGACAAATGGACAAATAGACAAATAGATATATAGAGAAATAATCAAACAGAAAGTTAGATAGATAGATAGATATATAGATAGATAGGTAAATAGATAGATATACAAATAGACAATTATATAGAAAGACAAATAGATAGATAGACACAAAGAAAAATAGACATATAGATAGATAGATAAACATATAGACATATAGACATATAGATAGATAGACAAGTTGATAGATAAAGATATAGATCATAAAATAGACAGACATATAGACTGATAGAGAGATAGACATATCGATCATATAGATATGTAGACAGATAGAAAGATAGACAGATTCACATATAGATAGAAAGACAAATAGTCATATTGTTAGATAGATAGTTTGATAAATAGATAGATAATTAGACAGATAGACATATAGATAGATTAACAAATTGATAGATAGTCATGTAGACATATAGATTGATATACATATAGATAAATAGAATGATAGACATATAGATAAATAGAGAGAAAGACAAATATACATATAGAAATAAAACACATAGACAAAAAGATAGATAAATAGATATATAAACAAATAGATAGATAGAAAGATAGTTACATAGATAAACAGACAGATAGACAGATAGAAAGATAGATTGATTGAAAGATAAATAAATAAATAGATAGAGAAATAGACATATAAACACAATGATAGATAGAGAAATAGATAGATTGTCAGATAGACAGATTTATAGATAGAGAGATTAACATATAGTTAGATATATAGAGTAACAGATAGATATATAGAAAGATAGTAGATTGCTACATAGGTAGATATATAGTTATATCGAAATATTGGCAAATTAATTGATTAATTGATCGATAGATAATTGATATATAGATAGATAGATATCTAAAGAGATAGATAGATAGATAGATACATAGATAGATAAATAGAAAGATCTATTGATAGAAAGATAGATATATAGAAAGATAGATAAATAGATAGATAGATATATAGATTGATCGATAGACAGAAAGACAAATATATAGATATATAAAAAGATAGATAGATATATAGATAGATAAACAAATAGACAGATAGAATAATACATACACAAAATATAGATACAAAGATAGATAGATATATATATATATATATATATATAGACAAATAGATAGATAGAAAGAAATTTAAATATACATATAGATAGATAGATAGTTAGTTAGTTAGATAGATAGATAGATAACAAATAAATAAATAAATAAATAGACATACATATAGATATACAGATAAATAAATAAAAATATATATAGATAGATAGACATATAGATAGATTGACAGATAGATAGATAGACAGATAGACAGATAAATAGTTACATATAATGAAATATAGATAGATAAATATATAGACAGATGGATGGGTGGATGGATAGATAGTTAGTTAAATAAATAGTCAAATAGATAGATAGACAAATACATAGATAATAGATATATATATATATAGCTAGTAAGATAGATAGATATATATACAGATAATTAGATAGATAGATAGATAAATCAATTTATATATAGATATATAGATATATAGACTGATAGACAAATAGATAGATAGGCAGATAGACACATAGATAGATATATAGATAGACAGATAGATAGATAAGCAGATAGACATTTAGATATATAGATAGATAAACAAATAGACTCATAGATAAATAGACAGATATATAGTTAGACAAATAGATAGAAAATAGAGAGACAGATAAATAAATAGATAGATAATCAGATAGACAGATAGATAAATAGACATATAGATAGATAGTCAAATAGAAAAGTAGAGAGATTGATAGATAGATAAATAGACAAATAGATAAGTAGACAGATAGAAAGTTTAGTGATTCACTGATAAACAAATAGAATGATAGATAAATAGCCAGTTAGCCAAATAGGTAGAAAGTTAGATAGATAGGTAGATTAATTGACTAATATACAGATAGACTGATAGATAGATAGCCAAATAGCTAGATAGGCTGATGGATAGATAGATTGATAGATATAAAGATTGATAGATAGATCGAAATATAGATACACAAATAAACATATAGAAAACAGATAGAGAGATAGATAGATAGATAGATAGATAGATATATAGATAGATATATATATATATATATATATACTGATAAACAAATAGCCATATAGATAGAAAAATACATTGAATGTTAGATAGATAGATAAACAGATAGATTGATAGACATATTGATATATAGATAGATAGACAGATAGACAGATAGACACATATACAATTAGACATATAGACAGATAGATAAATTGAGAAATATAAAGAATATTGATAGACAGATAGACAGATAAATAGATACTCAGATAGAAAAATAGATAGATATACAGAAAGATAGAATAATAGATAGATAGATAGATAGATAGACAAAGAGGTAGGTAGATAGATTTTTAGATAGAAAGATAGATAGATAGATAAACAATCAAATAAATACATATAGATAGATATAAAGATAAAAAGTTAAGTAGATATATTTATTGATAGATAGACATATAGATAGATAGATAGATTGGTCGATAGATATATAGATAGGCAAATAGACAGATAGACAGATAGACAGATAGATAGACAAATAGACACATAGATAGATACATAGATATATAGGTATATAAAAAGGTATTTAGATAGATATATAGATTGATAGATAGATAAATAAATAGATAGATAGATCGACAGATAGACATATTAACAAATATATAGATAGATAGATAAAAAGATATACCTTTTGAAAAATAGACAGATTCACACATAGATATTTGGATAGATAGCAAGATAGCCATATTGGTAGATAGATAGTTAGATTGAATGATTGAAAAATAGACAAATGGATTGATATACAAATAGTCAAAAGCTAGATATGCAAGTACATAAATACATTAATAGATAGATAATAGATAGATAGAAAGATAGGTAGATAAATAGATAGATAGATAAATATAGAGATAAATTGATAGTTGCATAGATAAATCGATAGATAGATAGATAGATACATAGATAGATTGTTAGATATATAGATTGATAGAAAGTAAGATAGATAGATAGATGAATACATTGATAGAGAGATTGTTTGATAGATAGATTGATATATAGCAAGATAGACAATTACATGGATAGACATATACTCATATACATAGATAGATATATAGACATATTGATAGATATATATAGATAGATATACATATAGATAGATAGAAAGATAGATAGATAGACAGATAGACAGATTGATAGATATATACTCTAATAGACAACAAGACATATAAGCAGATTGATAGATAGACAGATAAAAAGATACACAAATAGACATATATGTATATAGACAAATAGAAAGATAGCTAGATAGACACAAACTAAAGACATTTATACAAATTGAGAAATAGACAGAATATAGATAGACAGACAGAGAGGTAGATATTAGATAGAAAAATAGACATATAGGTAGATAGATAGATAAATATAGAGATTGATAAACAGATAAATAGATAAATAGATAGATAGATAGACTGATAGACAGACAGACAGACAAATAGATAGATATACATATATGCAGATATAAAAATAGACAGATAGGTAGATAGACAGATAGACAAATAGACACATAGATAGATAGACAAATAGATAGAATTTAGATAGATAGATAGAAAGAAGGATAGATACTCAGATTGACAGATATATATATAGACAGGCATACAGATATATATATATATATATATATATATATATATATAGTTAGATAGATAGACAGATAGACACATAGATAGATAGATATATTCATTGATTGATTGATAAACAAATACACAAATAGATAGATAGACAGATAGACAAATTGATATATATATATAGACTTATTAACAGATAAATTTATATGAAGAAAGGTAGATAGAAAGATAGACAGATAGACACATATAGAGATAAACAGATAGCCAAATAGAGAGATAGATAGATAGACAGATAGTCACGTATAAAGAAAGACTAATATATAGATAGACATATAGACAGATAATCATATAGAAAGATAGACATATAGAAAGAATAGATTGATATTAGAATATAGATAGACAGATATCCAGATAAATAGTTACTCATATAAAGTGATAGACAAATAGATAAATACTCATATAAATAGATAGATATATAGATAGATAGATAGATAGACATATAAATAGATTCACAGACAGATAGATAGATAGACAGATAAACAAATAGATAGATTGTCATATAAATAGATAGACAAATTGAAAAGTAGAGTCATTGACATATAGATAAATATAAAGATAGATAGATAAGCTGACAGGCAGATAGGTAGATAGATTGATTGATAGATAGATAGGTAGATTGATCGACAAATAGAGTGATAGATAGATATATAGATAGCAGATAGCTAGATATGCTGATAGATAGATAGATCAATATAAATATAGATAGATAGATAAATAGATTGATAGATTGATAGATAAATAGATACATAGATAGATAAATAGGTTGATTGATAGGTAGATAAATATATAAATAGATAGACAGATAGATAGATAAACTCATATACAGATAGACATATAGACATATATACACATAAATAGATAGATAAATATAAAGAATATAGATAGACAGATAGATAGATAAATAGATACTCAGATAGAAAAATAGATAGATATACAGAAAGATAGAATGACAGATAGATAGATATATAGATAGATAGACAGATAGATAGGTAGGTAGATAGATATTTAGATAGAAAGATAGATAGATAAACAAATAAATAAATACATATAGATAGATATAAAGATAGAAAGATAGTTAGAGATATTGATAGATACATAGACAAATATATAGATATACAGATAGGCAAATAGACAGATAGATAGACAAATAGACACATAGATAGATACATAGATAAATAAGTAGATAAAAAGGTATTTAGATAGATATATAGATTGATAGATAAATTAATAGATAGATAGATATATCGATAGATAGACAAATAAAAAAATATATAGATAGATAGATAGATAAAAAGATAGACAGATAGACCAAATGACAATTACACAAATTCACACATAGATAGTTAGATAGAACTATAGCCATATTGGTAGATAGATAGATATATTGAATGATTGAAAAATAAACAAATGGATTGATAGAAATATAGTCAAAAGCCCTATATGCAAGTACATAAATACATAGATAGATAGATAGATATATAAATATATAGATAGATAAATAGATTGATAGATGCATAGATAAATGATAGATAGATAGATACATAAATATTTAGATAGATTGTTAGATATATAAATAGATTGAATGTTAGATAGACATATAGACAAATACATAGATAGATAGATTATTTGATAGATAGATATATAGCAAGATAGATAGTTACATAGATAGACATATTTTCATATAGATAGATAGATATATAGACATATTGACAGATATATATAGATAGATATACATATAGATAGATAGAAAGATAGATAGATAAATAGATAGACAAAAAGACAGATAGATAGATATATACTCTAAAAGACAACAAGATATATAGGTAGATAGATAGATAGATAGATAGACAGATAGAAATATACACCAATAGACATATAGGTATATAGACAAATAGAAAGATAAGTTGATAGACACAAACTGAAGACAGATATACAAATAGACAAATAGACAGAATATAGATAGACACACAGAGAGGTAGATAGATAGATATATATACAGATAGACAGATAGATAGATAGACAAATTGACATATAGGTAGATAGACAGATAGATAGAGAGATAGATAGACAGATAAACAAATAGGTAGATAGATATATAGATAGATTGAAAGACATACAAACAGATAGATAGATAGATATACATATATGTAGATATACAAATAGATAGATATATAGATAGACACTTAGATAGATAGACACATAGATAGATAGACAAATAGATAAAATTTAGATAGACAGAAAGATAGAAGGATCGATACTCTTATTGACAGATATATAGATTAACAGACATACAGATATATAGATAGTTAGATATATAAATAGATAGATATATAGATAGATACATAAACAGATAGACACAGATAGATAAATAAATATTTTGATTGATTGATTTATAAACAGATATACAGATAGACAGATAGATAGATAGATAGATTGATATATATAAATATAAATAAATAAATAAATAAATAAATATATATATATATATATATATAGACTTATTGACAGATAAATGTATAGGAAGAAAGGATTATAAAAAGATAGATAGATAGACACATATAGAGATAGACAAACATAAAGATAGACAGATAGATAGATACATACATATAAAGAGAGACTAATAGATAAATAGACATATATAATTTTTTTTTAATATAGATACACACATATAGATAAACAAATAAAAGCCATAGATATTAGAATTGACTAATAGATATATAGACAAATAGATACACACATATAGATAGATAGATAGATAGATAGAGAGATAGATAGACAGATAAACAAATAGGTAGATAGATATATAGATAGATTGAAAGACATACAAATAGATAGATAGATAGATATACATATATGCAGATATACAAATAGATAGATATATAGATAGACACTTAGATAGATAGACACAGATAGATAGACAAATAGATAAAATTTAGATAGACAGAAAGATAGAAGGATCGATACTCTTATTGACAGATATATATAGAGGTGTCAAACGGGCCGGGCCGGCCCGGCCCGGCACGAGGCACGGCACGGTTCGGCCGTGCCTGGGCCGGCCCGGCACGATAAAAAAACGTGCCCGGGCCTGGCCGAACAAACCACGTGCCTGAGTCGTGACTCGTGAGTCGCGACTCACGAGTCACGACTCACGACTCACGGTCACGACTCACTGAGTCGTGACTCGTGACCCAACCGGGCCCCGCCCCCGGTAAAAAGACCGCGGGTCGGGTCCAAACAGACCCGCCCCGCCCCGCCCCGCCTGCCCTGCCTTGCCGTGCGCCCGTGCCCGAGCGGGCCGGCACGGCACGGCACGGCCTTGCCGTGCCCACGGGCCGTGCCGTGCCCGAATTTAAAAAACCGTGCCGTGCCCGGCACGGCACGGCAGCACGGCTGGGCACGTGAAAAACGGGCCGTGCCGTGCTGGGCCGGCCCGTTTGACACCTCTAGATATATAGATTAACAGACATACAGATATATAGATAGTTAGATATATAAATAGATAGATATATAGATAGATACATAAACAGATAGACACAGATAGATAGATAAATATTTTGATTGATTGATTTATAAATAGATATACAGATAGACAGATAGATAGATAGACAGATTGATATATATAAATATAAATAAATAAATAAATATATATATATATACTTATTGACAGATAAATGTATAGGAAGAAAGGTCTATAAAAAGATAGACAGATAGACACATATAGAGATAGACAAACATAAAGATAGATAGATAGATAGATAGATACACACATATAAAGAGAGACTAATAGATAAATAGACATATATAATTTTTTTTAATATAGATACACACATATTCTATTTTCATATTCTTATAATTTTCAGATTCTCCTACACAGCAGCTACTGGATTTTCATATTCTATTTTTTCTGTTAATAATACCCTTCCTAAATCTTAAATAAGGGAAGGCCTTCTTGTCCAATTTCGCTATTCCTTTTATTTTTTCTGGCATCGAAACCTCATCAAATTCATGTTCTCCTCTTATCGAACCTAATCTTGCAAGGCTATCCGCCAAAGTATTGGCTTCTCTATATATATGTAAGATTGATGCATTAAGCACTTTAATGAGGTTCAAAATAATTTCTATTTCTTCCTCATACCTCCAAAGAATTATTTTTCCACTTACTAAATCTACCAAAAGCATAGAGTCTACTTGAATTTGTATATTTTCTAAATCTAATTTTTTACAGACATTTAATTCTATATTCAAAGCTTTTATCTCTGAGTGGAGGGCTGAGAATGCTTCTGTAGCCGATGTAAATGCTTTTATCACATACCCATTTGAGTCCATTCTCCACCTGCTATACCAGTGTCCCTATTGAAGCTACCATCCGTGTTTAATGATATTTTACCTTTCGGAGGCCTATTCCAACTTATACTTTTTACCCATCCATGTTTCGTATTTGTAATAGCGAGGCCCCATAACATTCCAGCTACCTTATTTAAACAAGAACCATCAACTTTTATAGAGTTTATACTTGATATATTCCTGATTTCTTTAACTATATCTTTTATAATTTCATTTGAATTCATTCTTATACCCTCAAATTTACTCTTATTACGAGCTTTCCATAGGCACCATATTGCTATATGAGGTAGATTCTGAGTGAGCTAATTTTTGATGTAACTACTAGGGTTTACATTTCCCCAACTCTTAATCTATCAATTATTCTATCCTCTTTTTTACTTATTTGTAACTGGTCTCCTAATTCCCTCCAGACTACTGCAGCGATTCTTCCACTTGAAAGTAGATGATCCATTGATTCTTCTTCTGCAAAGCAACATTCACATCTGGAGGTCATTTTAACACCATTTCTTTTCATATTAGTGTCCACAAGCAGTGCATTTACCAGAACTTTCCATGCCAGCGAGCACATTTTCAGTGGAATACCTGCTCTCCAGGCCCATTTAAATAAAGATTGCACGAGTTTTTTTCTTCTTATCAATTCTTTTGCTGACTTTAACGTAAAATTACCTTGTGGATTAAGGGTCCATTTCCATCCCGATTTTTTCAGTAATGAGTGAGCATCTACTATTTCCTTTTGTTTTTCCAATGCTTTCCAGCTATTTGATTTCTGCTTAATGCGATTATGTTCTTGTTCTAGATATTTTGCTCGCATATATTTTGCCCAGAGGGAATCATTTTCTTTTATCCTCTACCATCCTTTGCAGTCACAGGCAGCCACCATGTCCTGTAAATTAATGATGCCTAAACCCGCTTCCGCTTTAGGATAACAGATGTCTTTCTAATTTTTCCAGTGAATTTCTGCTTTTCATTTTTTTTCCCCAAAAAAAATTTGCCATTTCCATCTCTAGTTTATTTGTAAATTTCTTATGTGGGTGTATGACTGATATAATATGTACTAGTGTACTTTGAATAACATGGGAGATTAATGTAATCCTCCCACCTAATCCTAATAGATCTACTTTCCAACCTGCTATTTTCCTTCTCATTTTATCATGTAAAGGCGTTAGATAATTTTCTTTCAGCCTTCCTTCATATATCGGACAACCTAAATATACTAAAGCATCTTTTTTATGTTTAAAACCCGTTATATTTTTAATTTTTTTTATCACTTTTTCATAAGATTTTTTTTCTAACATAAATTGACTTTTATCCTTATTAAGGGCTTGTCCTATTTCCTTCTCAAATAATTGTAGAAGTTCCATCAGGTTTTTCAATGAACTTTTATTCGCATTTGTGAAAATTATAATATCATCTGCATAAGCTAAACAACTTATTCTCGGAGTGTTTTTTGGCTGTCTAAAGGGGATTATTTTGCCCTCTGACATTCTTTTATTTAAATCAACAATTAATAATTCTAAGTACATATCAAATAATAAAGGCGATAATGGGTCCCCCTGTCTCAAGCTACGTTTAGGTTTGAATTCTTTTCCTTTCATTCCATTTACAATAATTCTAACCCAAGTGCTTATTACACATCTATATATTAAATCAATACATGTTTCAGAGAAACCAAATTTTCTCATAACGAAACATAGTGTATGCCATTCTACACTATCAAATGCCTTAGATAAATCTAGCTTAACTACTAAGTTACTTCCCCTCGTTTTAAATGCTATTTCTTTCATCATTTCTGATGCTAATCTAATATTTTCAATCATTAATCTATTCTTAACAAATCATGTTTGTTCCTGTGATATTATAAATGGTAAAATATTACTAAATCTGTTTTGAATAATTTTAGCAAGGATCTTATAAATTGCATTACATAAACTTATAGGCCTAAAATCCTCACATTTTTTAGGTGATTCTTTTTTGGGGATTAGCACTATGAAAGAGTTTGCCCATGCCTTAGGAATGTCAGTGCCTACAAAAAAACTGGCAATTACAGGAACCAAATCTTTTTTGATAATGAGCCAGTTAACTGAAAAAAATAATTATTCCAACCATCTGGCCCTACTGCACTATCCTTATCCAGATCAAACACTGCATTTTTAATCTCTTCTTCCTCCGGGATCTTCTCCATCATTTGATTTTGTTCTAGTGAGATGACTGTGTTGATTCTTCCATTAATGAGTTTCCTACTTGGGGAGCCTGTCTGCATAGATGGCTTTTAAAAAATTCCTCAAAGAGGAATCCTATCTGCTTTTCTTCTTCAACCCATATTCCCTCCTTAGTTTTAATTCCCTTGATTTTATTTTTTTGAGCCTTTATTTTGTACATGTTGTGAAAGAACATAGTGTTTCTATCTTCATCTTTCAACCATTTAATTTTTGAACATTGTTTCCAGTATACTTCCTCCATATGCAACTTAAGCCTCAAGTCCCCTTTAGCCTTATTTAGTTCCTATCTCTTTACCTCTGTGTTATTATTATCGTATTCTAATTCTAGTTTTTCTACTTTTTCCTCTTCTTGCTTTATTATTTGATTTAGATTTTTGAATACTTCTTTATTCCATATTTTTAGATATTTTTTTAATCTATGAAGCTTAACCATTAATACTTGCATCGGTTTCCCCATTGCTGGCTCCATCCAGGATTCAGTTACCAGTTTTTCAAAGCCAGCGTGCTTTTCCTACATATTCTGAAATTTAAAGTTACCTGATATTCGATTATTCTTATAGATTGTAATAAGCAATGGGCAATGATCCGAACAGGTTCTATTTAGATGTCTTAGCCCTGTAGCCCCATGCAAAGCTAACCAATTAGCATTACACAGTACTCTATCCAGTCTAGCCCAAATTGTGCTTCTTTTACTCCTGTTGTTACACCAAGTGTAACTTGAACCTGTGAAATCTATTTCTATTAATTTCGAGTTTGAGATCACCTCATTAAATTGTGTCATTGCTATTGGATCCGGGGTTTTACCTCCTTTCTTTTCTTGATTACTCCAGATTATGTTAAAATCACCTTCTATAATCCAGGGTGCATTCCTAGATGCGATATTCTACATTTCCTCCCACAGTTCTAACCTTGATTTTTTATCATTTTTAGCATATACAATCGATATTATTTCATATGTTTCTTTATTTATTTTAAAATGTACTACCTGATCTGTATTTTTTAAAATTTCAATGTCCAAATAATTATGCCACATTATCTAGAGTTTACTATTTATATTAGCATATGCGTTGTTAAACCCTAGTTTTTGGCTGTAGTTGATTAATTGATCCTTCTGGATCATAGGTTCCACAATGACTACAAGAGAAATTTTATAAGTTTTAATTAATTGTTTTAACCTATTTATCGAGGGATTATTAGCAATCCCTCTTATGTTCCAATAAAGGCATCTATCCATTAATTCCTAACTTAGTTTGGGATCTAGTTGTACACTTAGTCTCATATTTTATGTTTAATTGTTTTTTCTTATTCTTTGGGGTTTTAATTGCATTCGAGTTTATTTGTATTTTTTCATAATATTTATCCTGCCACCCAAGCTGCATTGCCATTATTTTTATGGCTTCCTTTGCTTGAGTTCTAGTGAGCTTTATCCAATCTTCCTCATAAATATCCAAATCATCCTTCCCCTTTTCTATATAGAATGCATGTTCCTCTTCTTCTCTACCTATTGAAGGACAACTAAACACCTCTGCATCCTCCTCTAGGAAATCCAATAGGTCATCCTTTATCCAGTTATAGTCATCCAGTTTTTCTTTTAAGATTATTCTGGTTTTAATTTTCTTGTTCCTCTTCTTTCTACCCTTCACCTCCTCCATTTTTCTCCCTCCCCAAGCTTATCTCCTTCCTCCATGCTTCCATCATGATATACTCTATTACTAGCCTCTCCCTCTCCTAATAACTTACTCACTTTCTCTCTCATATACTCCCCTTCTTCTTCCATTAAACCTGCCTCAGTTATAGGTTTTTCTCCAGCCCCTCCCTCCTTCCTAATCGATCTTTCTACCATTCTTTTTCTACCTTCTAACCCTTGCACATTTTCTGATTGTTCTGTACCCAACTTACACACCCCCGATTCGTGCCCTAGTCTCTTACATTTTATGCAATAAGCAGGCAGATTTTTGGGAATAACAGGTTGCCAAAACCCATTATTCTGCCCATCCTCTCCATTACCAATCCAGATCAAATTAGGTGGCAGAGTGAGTAGGTTACACTCAACACACATGTGAGCCTTGCTTTGCCTTGTCATAGAAACAATAACTTCCTCACGAATTACAGATTTACCCAAACAAGATGAAATTGTGTAGAGAGATAGTGAGTTAAACAAATATAATGGGAGATTCGGTAAGGAAAACCAAACCGGGGCTAAAGGCGCCTCCTCCAGTGGATTGAACTCCTTCGTCCACCTCAAAACACGCATAGAAAAGCCATTAATTTTCTATAGACCTCTATGCCATAAGCGATAGAAGTCCTCAATCATAAAACACTACAGGAAGACGTGCTTCGCGTCGTAGTCAGCTAGCTTCACCCTTCCCGTAAGCTTTAACGAGGAGATAAACTGCTGTATTTCTTTCGGGCGAGGCCTTCCATGTGAAAACTTACCAATAAGCATATATTCAAAGTGCTACATGAATTTGTGCATCTCCTCTATTGAAAAAACAATCGCGGGACTCCCGTGTTTGTTACCGAAGCAGCATGAAGGATGCGCGGGCTCTCTTAATATCGATGCAAACGACTTATTGTTTAGTAATAAGTATATTTGCTCCATATTTAGCTTGAGAGGAGCTTGATTCGGGCAGTAATGGCGAGATTCTCTCTCTAGGAATTGTGATTTTTTTTCTCTTTATCTATCTATCTATCTACATATCTAATTCTTTATCAATCTATCTATCTATCTAACTGTATGTCTATCTATCTCTATGTTAATCTATCTATCTATTAATCTTTCTTACTATCTATCTGTTTATCAATTTTTCAATCAATTTGTAAATCAATCAATCAATCTTTCTATGAATATATCTATCAATCCATCTGCATGT
>JAREIK010000099.1:49875-56431 GCA_029783825.1 Sapria himalayana
TGTTTAAATATCTATCTATATATCTTTCAATCTATCTATCTATCTATCTGTATGTCTATCTATCTATCTATTTATCAATTTATATATCTCTCTATATATTTGTTTTACCTATCTTCTATCTATCTATTTGTCTATCAATATGTCTATCAATATATCTAACAATTTATCTATCAATCTATCTAAAAATCTATCTTTCAATATGTCTATCAATATATCTATTAAATTTTCTATCATTTTGTTTATTTATTTATCTTTCTATCTATTTATCTATCTATCTTTTTGTGTATCTATATGTTTATATTTCTATATATCTTTCTAGATCTTTATCAATTTATGTATCTATCTGTCAATCAATCAATCTATATGTCTATCTATTTGTCTATCTACCTATTTATCTACCTATTTATCTACCTATATATCTATTTTTCTATCTATCTATCTATTTGCTTGTCTATTTGTTTTTTTGTTTGTTTGTCTATCATTATGTGTGTCTATTTGTTTTTTTTTTGTTTATCTATATGTCTCTTTAACTACCTAATTGTCTGCCTGCTTGATGTTTGCATGTTTGTCTATCTATCTATATATTTAATTTATTATCTATTTGTATATATATTTGTCATCTATCTATCTGTCTGTCTGTCTATCTATCTATCTATCTATGTATCTATCTGTCTATATATATATTTACATATTTTTCTATTTATCAATCTGTCTATTTATCTGTCTATCTATATATCTATCTATATGTTTATCTATCATTCAATCTATCCATCATTTGTTTATCTATCTATATATCAATCTACCTATCTATTTATTTATTAGTATATGTATTTGCCAATCTAACTACCTCTCTATTTATCTATCTATCTATCTAATTATCTATCTGTATATCTATCGATATATCTATATTTCTATCTATTTGTCTATCTTTCTATCTATCTATCTATTTGTCTGTATGTTTGTCTGCATATCTATATATCTATCTATCAATATATCTGTCTATCTATCTATCTGTCTGTCTGTTTATGTCTTTTTATCAATATATCTATCTATCTTTCTGTCTCACTATATATCTATCTTTCTATATGATTATCTATCTGTATATTTATCTATCTATCAATATGTTAATCTATCTGCATATCTATCTATTTAATTATATATATATCATAGTAAATATCTATTTAAAAATCTATCAAACTATTTGGCTATCTATTTATTTATCTATATGTCTACCAATCAATATATTTATCTATCAATCTATCTATCTATATATCTATCTATCAATATAATCTTTCTATTTATCTATATATATGTCTATCCATCTATCTTTCTATCTACCTATCTATTTAATATCTATTAAATTTTTCTATCTATATATCTATCAATATACCTATCTATTTGTCTATGTGTCTGTCTATTTATCTAATAATCTATTGATCCATTTATATATTTATGAATCATTTTATATATCTATATATCTATCTACCTTTATGTTTATAATCAATCTATCTATCTATCTATCTATCTATAAAAATGTCTATCAATCTATCTATCAATATTTTTATCAATATGTCAATATATCTTTCTATCTATATATCTAACACTCTATCTATCAATCTTTCTATTTATTTATCTATCTATCGATATATCTTTCTATCTTCTACCTATCTGTCTATCTATCAAACTATCTATTAATCTTTTTATTTATTTATTTGTCTATCTATCCATATATCTATGGCTCAATCTCTCTGTCTATCTAAATTTTCGCCTATCTATCTGTCTAGCTATCTATATATCTTTCTATCGATCAGACTATTTGAGGTTCTATCAATCTTTCTGCATATCTCTCTATTTGTTTGTCTATCTATCTATTTATCAAGGTATCAACTTGTCTTTCTATATATCTATCTAACTACTTATCTATCTGTCTATCTATCTATCTATATATCTATCTATATGTCTATATATCTATCAATTTATTTGTATATCTATCTATTTATTTGTATATCTATCTATCTATTTGTCTATCTATTTCCCAATCAATCAATCTATTTATCTATCTATCTTTCTATCTATATATATGTCTATCTATCAATCAATATGCATGTCTATCTATCTATCTATATATAAATCATTATGTCTATATTTCTTGTTGCCTATCTATTTGTATATCTCTATGTTTATCTATAAGTCTATCTACTTGTCTTTCTAGCTAACTATATATCTATCTATCTACCTCTCTATCTATCTATCTATCTATCTATCAATATGTCTATTTAACTGTCTATATATATATATATCAGTCTACTAATCTATTTATATATCTATCTAACTCCTTAACTATCTGTCTATCATTATGTCTATCAATCTATATGTCTATCTATCTATCTATTTGTCTATCAATATATTTATCAATCTATTTGTCAAAATGTGTATTAATATGTATATCATTCTTTCTAATAATTTGTATATCTTTCTATATATATATATATATATATCTATATATTTATTTATCTATATTTCTATCTATCTATATATATATATATCTATTTGCCTATTAATTTGTCTATGAATCTATCCATCAAACTTTATATATATATATATATTAATATATTTGTCTGTCTATTTGTCTATATCCCTGTCTATCAGTGTGTCTAACTAACTAACTATCTATTTATCTGTATGTTTGTCTATTTGTATGTTTGTCTATCTTTATATGTGTATATTTATTTGTTTTTCTTTGTTTTTGCATACCTACCTAATTATCTAGCTGCCTTACTACTTGCTTGTATGTCTATCTATCAAATATATTCATCTTTTTATTTTACAATATATTTGTCTATTATTTATCTGTTTGAAAATCTATTTGTCTATCTATATATCTATCTATTTATTTATCTGTTTGTCTGTCTATTTGTCTATCTACTTGTTGATTTATCTATCTATTTATCTATCTATATATATATTTCTATATATATGTGTGTGTGTGTGTGTGTGTGTCTATCTATCTGTCTATCTATATATCTATCTTTATGTTTATCATTCTGTCTAGCTTTCTATTATATACTTGTCTATGTATCTATTTAACTATCTATCTATTTATCTATCTATCTATTTGTCTATCTAACTGCCTAACTATCTAACAATATATCTATCTATATTTCTATCTATTTGTCTATCTATCAATATATCTATATATCTATCTACATATCTATCTATCTATCTATCTATCAATATGTATATCTATCTATCTATCTCTCTATCTTTATGTATTTTTATAACTCTATTTTTTTTCTTTCTATCTATCTATATATCTATCTATCTATCTATCTATGTATCGATCTGTGTCTATCTGGCTATTTATATGTCTATCTATCAACCTATCAATCTGTCTATCTTTCTTTATATCAGTCTAATATTTTTTTTATATCTATTTATCTCTATGTCTATTCTTTTGTTATCTATTTATCTACATATCCATCTCTAAATATATCTATGTATCTATCTATCTATAAATATGTCTATCAATTTTTCTATCAATATGCCTATTAATCTATCTATCAATATGTCTATTAATCTATTTATCAATTTGTCTATCTTTCTATTTATCAAATTGTTTATATATCTATCAATCTTTCTATCTATATATCTATATATCTATCTATCTATATGTCTAAATATTTGTCTATATATCTATCTATCTCTCTATTTATATATTTATATATCGAACTTTCAATTTGTCTATATATATGTCTATCAATCTCTCTATCAAACTATCTATCTATCTATATAAATATCTATCTGTCTGTTTGTCTTTCTATGTATCTGTATATCTGTATATCTATATATCGATATATCTGTCTATTTGACTATATGCCAGTCTATTTTTGTGTATGTCTATTTGTCTTCAAATTATATGTCTATTTGTTTGTTTGTGTGTCAATCTATCTGCCTACTAGCGAGATTGTATGGCTGCCTAACTACTTGCCTATCTGTCAGTTTATCTATCTATTTATCTAATTATCTTTTTGTCTATATGTCTGTCTATCTATCTATTTGTTTATCTATCTATTTATCTATTTGTATATCTATCTATCTATGTATATGTCTATCTATCAAAAAATTTATCTATCTTTTTATCTTTATATCTATCTGTATTTATATCTTTTTATCTTTCTATATGTATATCTATCTATCTATCTATCTATTAATGTATCTATAAATCTATCTATCTATATATCTAAATGTCTATTTATATATCTATATATTTATCAATCAATCTATCATCTATCTATATATATATCTATTTTTTTATCTATCTATCTTTCCATCTATCAGTCTAATAATATATTGTCTATCAATCTATCTATCAATATATCTATAAATCTATCTTTAAACTATTTGTCAATCTATTTAAAAATCTATATATCATTATTTCTATTAAATTATCTATATATCGATCGATCACTCTATCTATCTATCTTTATATATATCTATCTATCTATTTATTTATCTATCAATATATCTATCTGTCTGTCTGTATGTATATCTGTCTATCTAACTAACTAACTATCTATCTATCTTTCTATCTAACTTTCTATCTATCTATTGATCTATTCGGTAAACTTTTTATCTATCTATCTATTTATCTGTATGTATGGATGTCTACCTATCTATAAATTAGTCTGTCTATCTATCTATCTATCTATCTATCTTGCCTAACTACTTTCCTTCCTGCCTATCTATCTATCTATATATCTATCTGTTTGACTATCTATTTGTCTATCTATCTATATTTTGTCTATCTGTCTGTCTTTCTATCTATTTGTCTAAGTTTCTACATATCTATCTATTTATCAATCTTTTTATTTATCTGTCTATCTACATGTCTACTTGTCTATCAATCAATCAATCTATCTATCTATCTATGTGTCTATCAATTATTTTATCTATATATCTATCAATCAATAAATCTATCTATCTATCTATTTATCATTATATGATTTTATTTTTCTATCATTCTTTCTATCTATCTGTCTTTCTATCTACCTACCTATCTATATATTTATCTAAAAATCTATATGTCTATTTATCAATTAATCTATTTATCTAACTATTTGTCTATGTATCTATATATTTGTGTATATATTTGTCTATATATCTATATGTCTATCTATATATCTATCTTTTTGTCTATATATATATATATATATATATATATCAATCTATCTTTCTATGTATTTGTCAATCAATCTATCTATCTATCTATCTTTCTTTCTTTCTATATGTCTACATATTTGTCTATCTATCTATCTATTTGTCTATCTATCTATCTATCTATATATTTGTCTATATATCTATCTGTCTGTCTGTCTTTCTTTCTATCTATCCATATTTTTAAATATCTATTTGTCTATAAATTTTAATATTTCTAGGACTATCAATATATGTATAAATATATCAATCAATCAATCTATCTATCTATCTATTTATCTATATGTCTATATGTCTATCTGTCTATCTATCTATATAATAATCAATCTACTAATCAATCATTCTATCTCTCTATCTATAGTTTTGTCTATCTATCAGTCTATCTATCTATTTTTCTATCTATCTATCTATATATCTGTCTATCTATCTATCTGTCTATCTATCTGTCTATCTATCTATCTATCAATCTCTCTATCATTTGGCCTATTTATTTTTCTGTAAATTTATTACTCTATCTATCTCTCTCTCTATCTATCTTTCTATTTTTTTGTTTATCTATCTATGTATATATTTGTTTATCTATCTATGTTTATATTTATTTATATAATTCTTTATCTAACAGTCTATATATATATATTATTCTATCTGGCTATATTTTTATCTATCTGACTATCTATCTATCTGACTATCTATCTATCTTTTTATCTATCTATCTATTTGTCAATCTATAAGTCTATCTAACTATTAAGCATCTATCTTGCTATATATATATCTGAATATCTATTAGTTTATCTATCTTATTATCATTTTATCTATCTCTCTATTTATATAGCAATCTATCTATTTTCCTATTTGCATATCTATTTGTCTATCTATCAATTTATCTATCTAACTATTTGTCTATCTATATGTCTATCTATCTATCTATAAATATAATTTTTAATCTATATGTGTAATAATCTTTTGTTATATCTTTCTAATAATCTGACTAGCTGTTTATCTATTAATATATCTATCTATCTATGTATTTATCTATCAATATATTTATATATCTATCAATCTGTCTATCTATCTATGTATGTAACTGTCTATCTATCAATCAATCAATCTATCTGTCTGTCTGTCTATCTGTATATCTATCTATCTGCCTATCTATATGTCTATTCAATTTTCTATCTGTCTATCTATCATTATATCTATATGTCTTTGTATCTATATATATTTTTGACAATGTATATGTCACTCAATCAATCAAATATATCTGTCTATCTATTTGTCTATCTTTCTATTTTTCTATCTTTCTCTCAATCAATAAATCAATTTAACTATCAGTCTATAATTC
>JAREIK010000100.1:0-63142 GCA_029783825.1 Sapria himalayana
TGTATATGTACATATATCGATATCAAATGGATTGATATGATACTTAGATTAGATTACAGTGAATTAAAGCTAGGTCATAGATATATACTTAGATTCTAGATTTTTTTACTTTTTTATATATGATGATATTTTCATTACTATTGTCACAGAATTATACCTATCTGTGGTGATATTTTCCCTAGATAATTTTTTTCCTGTGCATTTCAATTATATATCCTTAATTGTCTAGATGACTTATGATGATGTGGTCATAATAGTGTTTGTGTTTTTGGCTTCATTAGTTCCAAACTCACATCAAAATTCATATAAGAGAAAAATGACCATAGTGATGTCAATTTCTATTAATAGAAATTTCATTGTGTATATCTGACTTACCTATCATCATCTACTATTGAAAACACATGACTCCCAAGTTGGCGAAATCATAGGCTAAACAATTTAAATAATCCACACCATTATTGGGTTAAACATTGTAAAGATACACAAAAATATAGTCATAAATATGGTCGATCTTTTGTTTTTGTTATCATCACACTTTTATCAATAAACTTATATTGACTTTTGGATTTCACACATGAAACAATCACACAAGAAGGAAAGTCAAAAGGCTATCAATTTCTATTAATGCTTGTTGGTATTTAAATTACCAAACATTCGTATATATTTTAGTAGATTATGATGATGTGTAAGCATGAAAGTGAAGATATATGGATTGATTTGATGACTTTAAAGTTTTAGCTAATTTTGATGAATAATCAAGAAATAATTATGTTTTTAGAGGTGTTTAGTTGAGGCGGTATAAAATTGAGTATTGCATAGTTTTGACATCCATTTGGCTAAAACTATACTTATGGTTATAAAAATCTTTGTATGTCATGATTTTGCCAACTTATTAGCATAATTCTTCTATTGTACAACACATTCTTAATTATTATGATATTATCATAGAGTTAAAAATATACTTATCTCATACAATTTAAATGGATGAGACATTAATTATATATCATAGTAATGAAGTACTCCACTAGTAGTCTAGTACTCAATGTTGAAGTCAATTTCAAACATTGTAATTTTATCTTTGATATGACTCAGAAATCAAGTAAGAGTCATAGCTTTTTTATAAAGCTACAGCTTGTAAGCTATATAAAGTTATAGAGTCAAAACTACATAGACTAAAGGCACAGAAATTATTTAGCACTAAAACTTTTGGGATACTAAATATTATAAAGAAAATTACTCAAGAATAATCATCCCTAGAGGTATCAAACATGTCATGTCATGCCGCATTACTTGTTTTTTGGTGGCCCAATTTGGCCACTGTGATGTGCTAGGCATGACTTGGTAAGGTAGTTATGTCATACTAGGCATGACACAACTTGATTAAAATTGATCTGGCATGACCGAGCTAGCCTAAGTCTTGGTAGAATAAGGCCTAGTCATGTCGTGCCTTACCAGGCCATGCCGAGTCGTGCCTAGAGGCTATCAGCCTTGTCGATTATTTATTGGTCACTTGTTTATGATTTTAAATATTAATTTTACAAATTTGAAAATCTAAGTTATCATTCATGAGTTACGACATAATTTCGCATAAATAATAATAAAATAAAATTATTAATAAAGAAAAATTAAAAAAAATTCATCATCCAATCTAACTAAAAATAAAATAACATAACATTATAATCGTCAATCATAATCAAGCTCAATCCTAATGCCAATCAGTATAAGTATGTAAATTATCATCAACATGTAAGCATCTAATGATATTACTAGTAGTGAGCTCAACATCCTCAAAGTCCCTTGAGTCATCATATGTCAAGAACTCCTTCGCTCATGTTCTAGTTCGATCCTGGATGCCCAACCTCGAATCCTAAAAAACTTTCATGCATTCTAGTGCCTCAAAGATATCTTGCCATAATCTCAATCTTCTATCTAAAATGATATTGGCTAAAATAGAAGAAGACTCTAATGTTATGCTCAACACTAAAGGAGTCAATAGATCTTATGTCATCTTAGGCAGCATGAGATAAGTAGACTCATATGATTTTCACCATTGTAAAATATCAAAATTATTATTATTATTATGTGATAGGATTGATGAGTAATCAGTATCTAAATAGAGAAGTCATCATCTATGGATATGATGGCCATGTCCTTGCTTAATGCCCGGCTATAACTACTGCCATCTCTAGTGTAATAGTATGTAAATAACTCAGTCAATTTTTAATGAATGAACTCTCTAGGTTTGTGTTCCAAGCTCATGCACACAAATATATATATATATCAAAATATTTTCTACCTCTTCGATATTAACACTAGGATCCATACAGGTAGCCATACAATAAAGAGATAGAATGTGGACCAATAATTTAAGTACTTAGTTTTCATCTCAACAACCATGTCATAAAATATATGGTCATCTCTAAACTTCATAAACATGCCACTAATGTTGCATATGCACTTCTCGGTCTGATCTTCTTGTCACAGTACCCATGCTAGTGGACCATGCCAACGGACCAAAAACCTGGGTCGTGCCTACCCTAGGATCCTCTGGCCCAGCACGGCATGAGCCGTGCCTTGGGCCAATATGACCCAGGTCTAGGCACGATTATAGACCATGGCGTGTCAGGCCATGCATGGCTTAGTCAGGCTTGGCTCAGTTGGTCATGCCTCGTGTCGCACCCAGGCAGCCTAACATACTTGCCACATCTAGTCATTCAACAAGGTTATGACTCTTTTCCTCAAAGGAAAACAAAGTCATGACTTTTATGCATGGGCTAATTACTAGTATCATAGTATTATTACAATGCCATAGTGAAATGATATATGAGAGAAGTGAATACTAGTATTTCAGCCACCCATAACACCATGGATAATTATGATATATGAAAAGCTAATTTTGTGTCATAGCTATTTCTCAATGTCTTAGCCAATGATACACAAGAGAGACTCAAACTTTCTCTGTACATCAACTATTTACTAATGTTATGGCCCTATAGTGATTGAGAAAGACCGATGTCAATACTATGACTATTTCATAGTGTTGTAGCCATATAACAATATGTGAGGCCCTTCACAATGTCATGATCTTTCCTAACATTATAACTCCTTAGGAAGAATAGAAAGAAATGCACGAAGTTGTGGTCATATCATAGCACCATGACTTTGTATTACAAAGATTTTCATGGTCATTGCTCGACATTATAACGTTGTATTATAAAAAATTGAGTTGTATTCCAAAGTCATTGCCAATTTTTAGAGTCACAGCCTTAAGCTTAAGAAATAAAAGACAAAATTATCACTTACTTCTAAAATAAATGACACAATTTCCATCACCAAAGTATAGATGTAAAAGAGAGAGGAATTCAAAAAAAAAACTTAGTTTCGTCTTCCTCTCCCTTATGAAACAAGCAGAGCAATAAAAACTACCAAACTTTAGAGGTAAATTTCATACTTCTTAAGGGTTCCATAAGCAAGAAAGTGATATTAGACTTAATGCAGTCCTTAGAGTCAGGAGAGTAGCTCTCAAATCCCTCTCTCTATGGTAGATTTGGGAATTTTTATCAAAATAACATATGGTTTAGGATTTATGTAAATTGATATATGTGATATAAAAATAATTTTTATTTAATAGTGAATATGTTTGATTTATATTTTTTTATGGATATTAATAGATGAGTGATTAAATAGATCTTGAACAAGGATTTTGAATATTGGCATGTTTGTCCAAGATTATTATTGTGAATGATGATAGGTAAACTATGAGGCTCACTCACATAAATGGTAAGAAAGAAATGATGGCCCTTTTGGCTATGATACATGAGTTAAACTGATATATTGAAGCTCAAAATTTGGATGTGTTAATTAATATGAGTATGGTGCTTTTCAAGCTAAAATTACAATTACTTTTATATGCTAATTTATTATGCATATCTTAAAAGAAATAGTTTTCAATTAGAATGGATATTTCATAGAATATTTTTCTATGGGTTTCAGCTCTAGTGAGGGAGTCATAACATCACTAAAAAGGATGGTAATAAACAATCATTAGGTTATGTATAAGTATGTAATGACTCACAATATAGTGATACCTCTTGTAAATTATTTTTCCTCGCTTAGTTCCCATTGGTGAAACATGAGAAAGACATAATAATTATGTTAGTATGGAACTTATGAAGCTAAAAGTATAAATACTTACAAATCTTGTCAATCCTTAGTATATATGATACCTAATACTAGAGAATAAGAATATGCATGTGAAGTTACTATCAAAGATTATTGGTAAAGTTGCTTGAAAGGTATGAGATTGTGAATGAATCTCACATAGAGATGATTTGTTGTCTAAGTAGTAACGTATCAAGGAGATAACTATGAGGGGTCACCATTAGGATGGACTCAATAGTAACAACTACATTGTATACTATTAGAATAATAAGTTATTACGCAATGCTCTAATATTCATTTTGTGTCTACACATAATAAAATAGAACTAAGATTGTTCACAATCTGAATATCCATTTCATTAGAATTAAGTTATCTTACTTTTGAATAACCAAACTATCAATAAAATTCATGTGGAATCAAATCAAGATGAATTTTTTTTTTACTAATTATACAACCCATGCAATTACTGATCTATGGTGATCAAATATTTTCATTAACAAAAGAATATTACCTAACCAATAAAGTTATATGACATAACAAAGTTGCAATAATGCTCACCTCATGCATGTGTCCTATAATTTTTTTGTCATTATCCACCATAGCCAACATGCATGGATCCATAATAGTGCAACCCTAAATCAATATTTTAAGAAGTACTCATATTCATCAACATTCAAGTATAACAATACCACAATTATTCATTACAAACCATATAAAGAATACATAATTATGTAAATCAATCATATATTTCTAATTAGTCTAACATTGAAAAAGAATTTGAGTGAGGCTATATAAAAATCATATCTTTGAATCTTTGATCCCCAAGAGAAGTTGGCATTAAGATCTAAATTTCAAATATAGTCCCTAATCTAATTTGTTCATGTTCGGCTTGAGATTCCTCCCAATTTGGGGTGACATTCGTGCCCAAGAAAAATTTCTAGTTCTTCCCCTCTAAATCTTGAATCTGAATTTTTCATTCTTTCCCTCAAAACTTGTTTTTATATCTTTATTTCCCATCATTCACTATATAACTTTATTGAATTTAAAATTATGGCATTTGGTTGAAGTTATGACAATGAATAACTTAAATCGCTTATGTATCTTTATAACATGAAATCTCATGAAAAATACCATGACATCATATGAATGCATGATGAATATGTCACGATGCTGGAATATGTTGTGATTCATGAATTTACATTTTTAGCTATAATGTCACTATGCCAAAAACAACATGACTTAAAAAATTACTCTCTAGAGTATAATTTCATGATATCAAGAAAATGTCACGGCATAAAATTGTATTATCATATATGATTTTGATTATGTAATGAATATGTCATAGCACAGAAATATACCATGACTTCACGTGTCAATTAAATACTTGGTTACCATGACGTAAAAATAATATCATAATTAAAAATATGTTTTAGAGCAAAAATGGATATGACTTCAAAATAATGTCACAGCCATGATGTCTTGACATTAGAAATGTAATAGCTAATTCTCCTTTCTTTTCTACCATTCAATTCTACTTTCTATGAAGTCCATCTTTTGTACTTGATTTATAGATGATTTCACAACTTTTATTATATTCCATCAAAATACAATTCCATGAAATAGTTATCTTTAGAGCATATTTCTCATACAAACACATCATTACAAAAAATAAAAATAATCATAAAAACTAGACCCATTGTGTGTCGAACAAATCTCATAATTAAATAATTACTTGTCCTTGATGAAAGAAAATCCTTCTCTTCAAGATATTTTGTCTAGTAGGAGGAAGAGGAGAAGAAAACAAATAAAAACAAACACAATGCATTATGATGGAGAAGAAGATTAGTAGTTTGCTCGCTTCTTAGCATTGAACTCCTTCAATGAAAATTGGGCTTTAGATGGCTCAAATTGTGGCATGAATATGAAGGCCATCCATGGATCTCTCTTGTCGATTACTACCCAATATATCATTTTGGAAATAATTCTACAAAATTCATCTTATATCTTCTTGATTGAGTTGAGGATCTCCTCAAAAGACCCCTATGCTAAGTATATATTTTTCTGGTTTCTATTGTGCATTTCCAATTCATCTATCCATATATTCTTTCTAATGTTGACAAATGCTTCAATCACCACATCTATGTTCTTTATGATCCGATACCACTCATTGGAGATGGATTGGTAGAGTGTGCCAAAGGCTTCAGCAATTTTATCACACATGCCTTCATGCTTTTCATATTATCCTCCAAGGTATTGATAACTATTTGTCTGAACTTTTCTTGGGTGAACACAAAAAGAACTTGTTTATTTAGATGTATTCTCGCCAATACATCATCTTTATCAGCTCTTACCTTGTCTTTCTCATCTTTTTTTTCGCATATTCGTCCTAGTGGCTATCTCTACTTTCCAACTATGTTGCTAATGAACTATGCATCCTTTGTAGCATTCCCTTCAGTCAAAATTCCTTATCATCAACCCTCAACTTCATAATTTTTTAGTAGGGTGATAACTTCTTCCAAGTCTCATGCCCTTATTCCCTTTTTGTAGTCATTTTTTGGGGGCAATTATTCTTTTAATTCTTACTAATTTCTTCTCTGTCTTTAAATTCATCTTCGGGAAGGATATCACTTCTTGCCCATTGTCAACTAGTTCATCTCCTTCAAAAATTAACTTGTTTTAGCTCATTCAAGTCCTTTTATAACAAAAGACAGTGTCAGAGGGTGTCATTTTCATTGATATAGTCATCTTAATCTTCGGATAATGGAACTACTTTAGTAATGCTAACATAGTAATGAATGAAAATTTTGGCCAGAATATCCTTCTCCTTGATAATCAAGGATTTATTTCTCTATAATCTTTCTTTCAATTAACATAATGCCTTTCTCTAGGGTAAACAACATGATTTTCATGCCTTGGTTGATGACAAAAAGATGGAGAGTAGATTGCAAGATTGAATACATAAAATAAAGCCAAATCTTGCTCTATTTAGTCTTTCCTGCCCTTGGTATGTGTCTATGAAGATCCTTAATTTGATCCTTTATATTTTTTTCCATCAATCGAAGCTTTTGAAATTAATCTATAATTGAGTTGGGTTTTATGGTTTTGAGTACCACACTATATGAAACACCCTTCAAACTCAAGATTTTGGTGATTAATTCTCTATCAAAATGCACCCAAACTCGTCATACATAGTATTTTTTTTCTTGCATGTTTTTGAGGTTCGAATAGAACTCTTTCATTAATGTCGCATTTCCTCTTTAAAGACATTGGCAAAACATCTCTCAATTTGTCTTCTCGATTATCAACTAAAAGGCGTGATAATTTCTCCAAAATATTTTTTACATATGAAATATTTCTTGGTTATTATGATGATCATCCATTTCCTCCCATTCTCCATGAAATATAGTGCATTGCTTGGTAGAAATGGGTGGCAGTCAAGTTGAAGCTTGCCTTGGCTTACATTCTCTTCACCTTCCGACTAATATCAGCTTTTACTAATCTTCTTCTAAGTGTTGAAATCAGAATGTATTCATCCATCATAGTGTTAATCATACAATTCAATCATCATAGAGGGAAGGTCAATGGTGGGAGTAGAATAAGAGTTGTGAGATAAAATTAAAGTTTGTAGCTTTTTATAGAGTTTTTGATAGATGTCATGACTTGGTTTGAGCATCGCGACTCTAAAGATTAATTAATGCATGTGGAAAAGTCATGATTGGGTTTGAGTATCATAACTTCTTTGTAAAGTTCATTCTCATGGAAATGTCATGACCAAGGTCTTATGTCTTGACTTATTTTAGTTGTTGAGAAGTCATGTAAAAATTCACAACTGGGATTGGGTGTCAAGACTTCTTTTAGTTTATGAGAAAGTCTATAAATCCATGAAAATATATATATATATATAAATAAAAAATAGGATCATACCAGCAAGAAAAATAAATGCATTGGTTGCCTCCCAAGAAATATTATATTTAATATCTTTAGCTATACTAATTTTACGGTCTATCCTCTCCATTGTCAACTTTAGTCATCCAAGTAAACATATTAGTGTAATATATGTCCTTCTTGCATCTAGTTTTCTCTATATATTCTTTCAATAGTTCAGGATGGAAGGTCACCTATATCTCCTTTTTTTTTCTAGCTTAGTATATCCTTTAGTATTTCCTTCAAATTTTGGCCTTAAGTCATGTTTCTTCCTTCTAGATGTACATCTTCGGATGGAATGACTTTATTAAATTCATGGCATCATTGGATGTTTTCTTTTTCACTTGTGTCAAGACTTTGAAAAGTATCTTGACATCTTCATCCTTGGTTGTAACTTTGCAAAATGTCATTATATTGTCTTTTGTAATCTAGAGTAATCATGTTGCAACTTTGAAAAATGTCACAACTTCTTCATTTATCTTTTATTCTGCCAATGTTATGGCTTCTTTAGCTTCCATCATGACTTTTTCTTTATTGATTTAGCGTTGATTGTCATGACATTTTCTAATATCATGAGCTCTTTCAGCATGTCAACCTCAGTCTTTTTTCATGTACATTGTTTCTTCTATATTTTTTTCTACATTGTGCTTCAGATCTTCATTAAAATATGTTTCAACATTATCTCTTTCATAATCCACCTCATCAATGGGTAGTAAGACGTATTCTTCTATAATTTCAGGAGTCCCAACATCAATATTTTCATCTTCACATGAAAATGTCATGGGATCAATAATATTGATCACAACATCAACACAACTTATCTTCTCTTCCCCCTTTATCATGACTTTGAAAAATTTCATAACATCATAGCATTGTCTTCTTAAAGGCATGTAGGGACTTCTTGTTCTAGAACCTTTTAATTTCCTAAATTCTTTAGTTTCTTGGGGTCAACAACCATCTAGAAAATCCTTTATTCTAAAATCAAAATTTTAGTTTTTTTTTGTGTAGTTGAGACTATCTATTCCCTAGTAGTGTTTCTCATTATTATCTAGAATTTGCATCTTTTTATAAAGGTTGAACTTCACTTCTTCTTCACCCACCAAAAGTAAGAATTTGCATCTTTTCATTATGACTATCAATGATTTTCTAGTTTCTAAAAAGGATCTTCCCAAAATCAATGATGAATATGAGTCTTCTTTCATATCCAACACTACATAGTCAGTAAGAAAGAATAAAGATGGGTTTCTTGACTTTGACTACTGACTAGTATATTTTTAATGATACCATATGAATATTTGATCAATCTATTAACCATTTGTGGAGAAATAGTAGTTGAAATAATCTCACAAAGATTCAACCTTATACTATGAACAAAAGTATCAAGTTTACACTTGATCATGAGTTACATAAGGCCTTTTGGAAGGTGTACACCATAATAATGCATGGAATAATAAACCTTCCTAAATCTTTGAGTTTCCTCATGAGTTTTCTTTGAATAAATTCATTATATTTTTTGGTCATACTTATTTCATGTTTCTAATTTTTTCTTGCGACTCCTTATATCTTTCATAAGCTTCATATAGTATGATATCTAAGATATGACTGATATAAATGGTATATTAATTTTTATATTTTTTGAAAATATTGAGAAATCTATTGAAATTTTCATCCAATTAATCCTTTCTAAACAACTATATAAATGAGGATTAGGGTGGAGAGAGTCTAAATGTTGATTTTCACATCATCCTTCTTTTTGTTGTTATAGTTCATTCATTTCTTTCCTACTTCCACTCCATCATGCATAATTATTGCTGTAATACATTAGGAAAAGAGTTTGATTGTGTCATGACATTGGATGTCACAATTTATGGTGTGGCAACATTAGATGACATGACATTGGATATTGCAACATTTTCTATGACAAAATTATATCTTGCATCAGCTTCTCCTTTCTTTTTTTTACTATTTTCTAACCTTATTTTTATTTTTCACTCTTTATTATTATGGACATGAATCTCTTTGGATTTTTCTTACTATTGCTAGGCAATCTATTGATTCTCCACTCTCACTTTAATGCAAGTCCAGTTTGAATCTCAATATTTTTATTGTTACTTCAGTGTGATCTAGTTTGGTTTGCATCCATTCTGTTTGTTTCTCTTATTCATTATTTCTCTTCTTTGTCTTTGTCAAGAGTCCAAGGATTTTATCTTCTAATGAAGGCTTCTCTGCTACCTTATATTGGTTATAATTAAAACTTGAAGATCCTTGTATTTGGTACCCCATCAAATTGCTCCTAACTTTTTTTGATATTGAACCATGTTTTGCTATTAATTTTGTTGACCCAAATATGATAGATTTTCTTGATTTTTTAGGGGTTGATAATAGTGCGTAGGGATAATGTTCTTAGGTATGAAACCACACACTTTACTATGTAGTACTTTGGCTTTCAACTTGATACAAAAAGTCAAAATTGGTCACTTCTTGTTGTCGCAACATTGCAAAGAAATATGTTCATTTTGTCTCTATCACTGTCAATCTATCCAACTGCATAATTACAACTTGTTTCCTTCCACTTGCTCTTTTTATCAGAGTTTTAAAGTTACTTTTTACTAATTCTTCAAATAAAAAATAGGCATCCTCATGTGACTTGTTCATTATGGAATCGCATGAAATTGTATCTAGTATGCATGTGAAATCCTGAAAAAAATGAAGAAATAAATAATATGATTTTGTTTCTGGAAAAAAATGGGCAAAATAGTCATATTACAATAAGAAAAATAAACTAAAAATTTTAGAACTCTAATGATAATATGAATTTCATTATTGAATTCATCTTGGAAAATATAGCTACATTGACAAATTTCGTCAAATTCTGAGGAATTTAGAATTTAGTTATTTATTTAATTTATTTAAATAATTAATAGAATAAATAAGAAAACGAAAAAACATTTATTATTATTATAATTTTTTTATATTATTAAATAAAATATCGGGAATCCATAAAATGGGATGATGTGGAAAGAAAAAAAAAATACTTAGGGGGAGAAAGAGATACATGCAAGGAAAAAATAATAATTTATCCATTAATTTTCTTTTGATTGTAATGGTTTATTTTGAACTCGGAATATAATAGTCCAAGAACTAAAGTTACTCCATGTGACAAGATTTCACATTTGATATATGAAATTTTTCGGAAGGTAGTGATTTTTTCCTATCGGAATTTCTTTCTATTTAAAGGCTATAAATGATCATATTTATATTTCAATTCAAATTACTAGAAATTTCATTAGAAATAATTAATTGGTGAAACATTTTTGTGTTTCATTGTATAAAATTTAGTGCAGGATGAATTGGATTTGGATTGTTATAACTGTGTCTAAAACATCATTCAAATCGAAATTGGCATAATTGTATTTCATGTGCATAAAAACATTACATATAAATGAGTGGGTGCAAGATATATATATACATATAAAGGTATATGTATTATATTTGGTGAACTCAAATTGGGACAACGTCAAGATTGAGTTGCATAGTATTTTTTCTGGAGCATGGCTAATATAAATATGCGAACTCGAATTGGGACAAAGTCCAGGCTGAGTTATGTGGTGGTATTTGGAAAATATCTAAGGAAAAACATATTTTATCAGAAAATGTCTAATATGTTTTTCAGATGATGTTCATATTTCTTGGAGTATATCCAAGAGAAACATATTTTGTTTAGAGGAATGTTGAATATGTTTTTTGGGGGTCTAATTTTTCAAAATAATTCCAAAAAAGTAATATATATATATATATATATATATAATGTCATGCTTGGCTTTGGCATGTGTGAGAGTGTCAACTCAGGAATATGGGCATATAAATATTTCATCCATAATTGTATTCATATAAATATTATACTTGAGTAAGTATTGATATATGTGCATGATGTTTTATGTGCACTTAGATTGGGAGTAGCCCTGTAGGAGTTTACCTTTACCGAGTTTTGTTCACTCCATTGTGGGACCCATTTCAGGAACATGTCTAGGATAGATAAATCGATCTACATGCGGAATCGAATATGGGAAGAGAAGCTAGTTGTGGCTTAAATAATATATTATGTGTTTTTTTATTCTGCTGAGCAAATAAAAAAATGTGGATGCTATATTTGAAAAAAATTTATTTTATTGCACATTTTGTTGTGTGATGAAATGGAATGGGACCCCTTGATCGATGAGGTATCACAATGCATCTCTTCAAGTAATTTAGCCTGATACAGAATGTTTAGGCTTGGAACCATAATTAAAATCAATATTAAGGGCACATCTTCAATAAATATTTAAATTAGTCTAGAGTATCATATAAAATCTTTTACTTTTCTTGTATGAACTGATTAATCTCCACCCTTAATTGTGAAGTAATTTGAAGTGGGAAGACCTTGTTTGGAAATAATTAGACAACTCATCAAAGCTCTACATTGATTCTCTAGATAGGCATTAAAACAATTCATTTCCTTTTCCATGAAAAAAAAAGAAAGAATCTCAACTTGTTCATATATGAGCTAACTTCATTCATCTTTATCATATTGAACAACTCCAAAAATATCATGATATGACTATTTGGGTCTTCTGAAAAACATCCTTAATAATGATGTTATTGTATCATGGTTGTTTAACACAACTTCAACTCAAAGTGATATATGTGAATTAGTTACATCTGGATCCTAGAGTAGTTGGTCATTAAAAGTAGCATTCCAAAATCCCCAAGCATTTGGTAGGAAATAAGTTTTTAGATAGCTTTTTTACTACCATTATAAAAAATGATTGTTCTCTCAACTCTTTATCTCAATAGTTATCTTTTTATTATTTCTATTTATTGGTCCATAGGTAATAGCTCATCCCCATATCTATGATGCTTATATTGTAGTAGCTACAAAACAACAAAATATTATAAAAAACACAAAACAATAATAGGTATCTAATCAACAAAAAAATAGAACTACTATGTATAGAAGTAGTTGGGTCAATTCAAGACTACTTATTTAAAAAACACAAAATAATAAAAAACAAAATAAAATAAAAAACACAAAGAAATAATGGTGCAAACACTTATTGCGACTCTACAATGATACAAAAAAGTCAATGGTTCTCGGCATAACACGGATCTTATTGGATGTGTATCTATGTCCAACAAAATTCTATAAGTATAAGAGTCATTAATTAATAAAATAAATATAAGTCTAGATATTAATGCCATAGTGATTGATTTGACACTTTGATAAGATTTAAATAATTAAATAATTATTCTAATGGGGCAGATAAACCTAGGTATTAGATAAATACTTAGATTTTAGGGTTAGTTTACTTTTTTTATATAATAATATTTTATATTATGTTGTGGCAATGTTATACTTGTTTATGAGATGAAAGGTAGGAGAATGTGAAATTTGTCATGCTTTGTTATCATTCAAGAGATTTTTCACCATAGACTATCACCACCATGGATGGTCCTCTTGAGGTTATGCCTTTGGTATACCTATCACCGTACACTAAAGCTCCTCATATAGTTATTTACTGGTCACCCCATATTTCTACTCCTCTTAAGAGATACTTAATTAACATTCATCACCCTTAAATTTTACCAATGAAAGTCATATAAGAGAAAAATGATTGCAGGGTTATCACTTTCTATCTATATATGTCTGCTTGCATGTGTTTCATAGCTTACATTTCATTTTCTACCACATCCAACACATGATTACTAAGATTAGTGAAACTCCATGCTAAATGTTCTAAATAACCCCCAAACCATTCTTAGGCTAATCCTCCTAGAAGATATAAAATGATATGGTCATTGATATATTTGAAGATTTTGCTGTATAAGCATCATAGTAATATCAATTAAAATTACAACGACATAGGGATTTCTTATATGAATCCATTACACAAGGAGGAGAATCATAGTTTTGTCACTTCCATGCTCATCTTGTGTGTGTGTGTGTGTCATAGCTTTCCTATCACTATCCACCATTAGCCAACACACATATATCCATTAATAGTAAAACCCTAATTTAATATTCTAAAAATAACTCACATCCATCAGCATTCAAAGCATAACAAAGCCACATTTGATCATTATTAACCATATCAAGTATACTTAAATAGATAAACCATTGATAGATTCCTAATTAGCCTAAAATTGGAAATAAATTTGAATGAGGAGATATAAGAATCAAATTACCCAACTTTGATCCACAAGAGAATATGACATTATGATCTAGATTTCTAGTTCCTAATCTACCTTGTTACATGTTCATCTTGAGATTCCTTTTAATTGGGGAGGCATTTGTGCCCTCGAATGATCACTGATTCTTTCCTTCTAAATCTCAAATCCGAATATTTGATTCTTTCCCTCAAATCTCACTTTTACATCTTCAATTCTTGTATTTATTATAGCATTTTAATAAATTCAATGTCATGATATTGGGTTGAAATAGTGGCATTGAATACCTTGAAACTCTTATGTATCTTTATGTTATGAGATGTCAATAAAAAAATGTCACGACATCATATATGCATGCATGATAAATATGTCACAACATTTAAATATGTCATGATTAATAAATTTACTCTCTATGCTATGATGTCACGATGTCATATATTGTGGCTTAAAAAAGAATTATATGGAATGTAAGGTCGCAATATTGAAAAATATCATAACTCAAGAAATTACTCTGTAAAATAGAATGTCATGACTTTAAGAAAATATTGTGGTTTATAATTACCTTGTGTCATGTAATTTTTGTTGTATAATAAATATGTCACGGTATTGAAATATGTTCTGACTTCAGATGTCAATAAAGCACTTAGTTAACATGACTTGAAAATGATATTGTGACCGAAAAATATTTTATAGAAAATATAACCATGACTTCAAAATATTATCATGATGATGAAGAATGTATTGCATAATAGAAATATGTTGTAAATAGATGGTAGAGCCATGATATACAATGAACATCCCAACTAATTTATAGAGCCACGACCAAAAAAGTTTTTCTATGATTTGTTCAAAGCATTTGCTTTTATATAAAATATCATGACATTAAAAATGTCACTACTTTTCCTTACTATTTTATCTCAGATCATGAGTTTTTCATTTAACTTGGGTAGTCATAATATCTTGCTAGAGGCCACTTATGACTTGTAGGATTAAAATGTGATTTTGGCATACTACCAATGTTAATTAAACCTATAAGGTTGCACATTAAGAATGAATAATAATAGTTATGGTTTTTTACTCTCTGTAGTAATTTAAAAAGATATTATTTTAAATTACAAATAACAATTAGTTGTTATTTAAATTCGAATTTAATTTTGAGAAAGTTAAAATTCATGATTTAAACAAATAATTGATCTCTTATATTTTTTTAAGATAAGGAAATAATCTGTAAAGGGTTTTTAAAAGAGTTTTAAATATATAAATTCATTTCCTTATTTAAAAGAGTTTTTTAAGTATTTAAAATCTAAATTGTATTATTTAAAAGTGTTTTAAATATATAATAATATTAAATTTAATTTTGACTTAAACCCTAGAAGACCTGTGTGTGTGTGTGTGTGTGTGTGTGTGTGTGTGTGTGTGTGTGTGTGTGTGTTTGTGTGTGTGTGTGTGACATATATGAAGTAAGCCATCATCTTTTACTCAGAGAATATTCAAAAAAATAAATGAAAAACCCTAATTTCATTTTAGAGAAGAAAAAACTAAACTAGCATTCAATAATATCATTTGTTATTTGTTCGCGTGTGGATACTTATAGAGGGTGGTCACTTTTTAGAAAGGTAGCACCTTTGAAGATCCAAATAAACCAAGACACAAATATAAAGGCTTGATGAATCGATCTAAAAGAGGTTTCATTTAACCTTTCTTCATGTTTATATGAAACACATGTGATCCTTGGTGGATTATGAAAAAAAAAACATTATAAATTCAACAACATTTATGATCCAATCGGATTGAAAATTCTGCCCATTTCCCTACAATAGCATTGGAGGAACATTTGTTCTCATAAAAAATGATAATGCCATATTTAATCATTGTATGTGATGTATATGATTCTAACATGATTTGCATTTTGAATATATGTGATATTATGGTGTTTGCAAATGACATAGTTAATATGTTTTGTTAAGGTATTAATTAATTAAATCCGAAACTAAAAATGATTCGTTAGTATGATTAAGAATCCAAATAGGATATTGGCATTTAAAGTGTTTAATAGCAAGTCATATGATTCTGACTTTGTCTTAAACAAATTAATATATGGACTAAATTCATATATCAATTCTAATTTATTAGTAATTATTTATGGTGGTGCCAAAATAAGCCTTATGTGTAATGAGATTAAATAATATACTATTTTAATGTGATTTTAATAGCTTTTGACTTATTCAAAAAAAATATATTGATGAGATCAATGATAATTTATCGATAAGTTCAATGAAAAATTATAAATGAGATCAATGAAATTTATTGATAAGATCAATAAAAATTTATTGATGAGATCAATGAAAATTTATTGATGTGATCAATGAAAATTTATTAATGAGATTAATGAAAATTTATTGATGAGATCAATAAAAATTAAATTTTTTTTTTCTAGGGCACTACCCTGACCTCACGAGGGAAACCCTTTCGACCCTGACAACTAACTAGCTAGTGGAACCACCATAATAGATTTACATAGCACCTTATAAGTTTAATTGGTTTTAAATACATGCCTATTATAATGTATTTCTTTTAATGCAAATTGTTTATGCTATATGATAATATTATATATTTTACATGTTGTGTTGCTTCACATGGTGCACAATATGCCCTTTTTAACCAAAGTGTTTTGTAGATCATTATTATTGTTTTTACAAGGGTTGTAATTATTAAATATGGTTTGCATACTTTTTTTTATTAATTGTTGTAATAAAACAAAAGACAATGCAAGCCATTTGAAGTCATGTAATCCAATCATGATGATGGAAAAGATAGGTGTTTGCGCAAGTTGGTGGTCAAATCGACATCATAGAGCTGCATATTACTACCTAGGAATGACTATTGATCTTCATCTTAGCTTAAAGAGATCAATCTAAATTAAGGCCATACAGTGACATGTTTATTATATGCATTTATGAGATGATTTATATGATGTTACAAGAGTATGTGAAACTAGATGTATGATTAGCTCTATTAATTGAAAATTAAAATCTATCAAGAATCCTCACATAAAATTTAAAGTTAACATGTCATCCATATATAAACACTTGTCAAACATTTTATCACATTAATGTGGGTACTACCAATGTAAAACGACGTTAGGTTACATTAGCAAGACAAGATGAGTAATGGTGCTGCCCATATGTCTAAAACTGATTTAACTTTATTAGATTATCAAAAAGGTTTTGGGCATAATGGCATTAGATGTGATTTAAACATACCAGGACATATGATGTCAAAATATCATAGATATCTAAAAATTGCATGTAATGTAATTGGTAAGAGTTACCTACCTAAATAACTTTTTTTTAAGTATCATGCCAAAGCTGACTTAAAGTTGAGTAATATATAAATCTTAGTTTATTAGATTAATATGATTATTCTTGAGGGTTGCTAATTTAGTGAGAATTTTTCATAATCAAAATTTTTATCATACATTGCATTCATTATATATAGCCAATAATAACAAAAATTCTAATATGTCACTATGATTGGTCCTTGTGAAGGATAAACTTACTGGGACTAACTTCCTTCACTAGTTTCGAAATTTGAAAATTGTTCTCATACAAGAAAGAAAGCTTTATGTCTTGGATGAACCTCTCCATGAATAACCAGCTGATAATGCTCCTAAAGTTGATAAGAATACTTATGAGAAGTATCATAATGACTCTATTGATGTTGCATGCTTGATGCAAACTACCATGAGTTATGAACTTCTTAAGCATTTAAAAAATATGGAAGCTTATAATATGATCTTCAATCTTAAAGAAATATTCCAGCAACAAGCAAGTCAAGAAAGGTATGAGACTACTAAGGTGTTGTATTCTTACAAGATGGCTGAGTGTGCTTCAGTCAGTGCTCATTTTCTAAATAATAAAAGGCTATATTGAGCACCTTGAATGGGTTGGGTTTCCATTGAGGCAAGGATTAGCAACTTATTTGATCCTGAATTCACTTCATGATAGTTATGGCCAATTTTTCATGAAATATAACATGTATGAAATAAACAAATATATCTCTGAGCTACATATGATGCTTAAAACTACTAAGTAAAATTTTAAATCCAAGTCTGGCCATGTTTTGATGGTTCAAAATAGAAAGGACTTCAAGATCAAGGGCAAGGGAAAGGGCAATGGCAAAGTAAAGTCAAATGCTCAACCCAAACCAAAACTTGAACCCAAGGGTAAAGCCCCAAAAAAGGGTGTTTGTTTCTTTTGTAATGAACATGGTAATTGGAAGATAAACTACAAGCTATATTTATAGGAACTAAAGAAGATGAAGAAGACTAGTTAGATTAGTTCTTCAGGTATTTATTTTATAAATATTAGTTTTTTTCTTTCTTGTTCATGGGTATTAGATATTGGATGTGGATCACACATTTGTACAAATGTGTAGGGACTCAAAAGGAGTAGACACTAAAGAAGGGCGAAGTTGATCTACAAGTAAGTAATGGAGCAAAAGTTGCCACTTTTAATGTAGGAAGTTATGAAATTACTTTGCCTAGTAGGCTTTTGTTAGTTTTGGAAAATTACTATTATGTTCCTACAATGTGTAGATATATTATTTCAGTTTCTTGTTTAGATAATGATGATTTTTATTTTATTTAAAAGAATAATAATTACTCTTTTTTCATAAAGACATGTACTATGTAAATGCCTAATTACAGGATGGTCTTTATGTTATGAACCTTTAAAAATCCAATAATTTTCATATCTATAACATAACTACTAAGAAATTTAAATAAATGGTTTAAATTCAACCTATCTTTGGCTTTTTTGCCTTGGTCATATAAATGAGAAATGCATCTCAAAAATCCAACAAGTTGGACTTTTGAATTCATTTGATTTTGAATCATATGATAGATGTGAATCTTGTCTATTGGGTAAGATGACAAAGGATCCCTTTACTAGACATAGTGAAAGGGCCAATGAATTATTGGATCTTATACATATAGATGTATATGGACTATTAAGTTATGATGAAAGAAAAGGTTATAAGTATTTCATTACATTTACTAATGACTTTAGCAGATATGGTTATGTCTACTTGATGAGACATAAATCTGGATCATTCGAAATATTCAAATCTTTTCAAAATAATGTACAAAATGAACTTGACAAAAAAATCAAGGCACTTCGATCTGATCGAGGTGGAAAATAGTAAGCCAAGAATTTATTGACCATCTTAGAACTTGTGGAATCATTTCACTATTAACTCTCCATGGAACACCATAATGGAATGGTGTATCTGAGAGGAGGAAACAAACTTTATTAGATATGGTTTGATCTATGATAAGTCCTACAAATCTTCCATTTATCTTTTGGGGTTATGTACTTGAAATAACTGTGGTCACACTAAATTGAGTTCCATCCAAAGTAGTTTAAAAGATACCATATGAGATGTGGACTAGTAAAAGACCCAATTTGTCTTTTCTTGAGATTTGGGGTAATGAGACTTTTGTAAAACATCAAGTTTCAAATAATATGGAGCCCAAATCTGATAATTGTCTTTTTGTGGGGTATCCTAAAGAGATTAAGAGATACTACTTTTATAATCTAATTGGAAATAAAGTATTTGTAACTCAGAATGGTGTCTTTCTAGAAATGAAATTTATTTCTAAAACACTATTGGGAGTAAGGTATAGCACAAAGAAGTTTGAGAACCACAAGATAATATTGAACTGCCAGTGAATACTCATAGTCAGCAAACTATTGTTGACATGCCTCCTATAGCACAAAATTCACGTAGATCTAATTGAATAAATCATGAGCACGAGGGATATGGATTTTTTATGATTAATAACTATGATGTATTATTAGTGGATCAAAATAAACCCACTAAAGAGACTATGTTGGATCCAGACTCTAATAAATGGTTAGAAATCATGAATTCTCAAATTCAATCCATGTATGAAAATCAGGTATGGACCTTGATTGACCCACTTGAATATACAAATACCATTGGCTGTAAATGAGTTTTTAAAAAGAACACTAACATCAATTACAAAGTGCGTACTTAAAAAAGAAAGGCTAGTTGCAAAGGTTTCAAACAAACTCATTGTATAGAATATGATGAAACTTTTTCACATGTAGTTATGCTTAAGTCTATCATAATTCTTATTGCTATTACTACATATCATGATTATGATATTAGGCAAATAAATGTTGAAACTGAGTTTCATAATAAAAACTTACTTGAGGATGTGTATTTGACACAACCTGAGGATTTTGCATAACCTAAGAATTCTAGTAAAGTATGCAAGCATCAAAGATCCATTTATGGTTTGAAGCGGGCCCCTCGGAGTTGGATCTTCATTTTGATGAATCAGTCAAATGGCTAATTGGTCTAAGTCAAAGTACTTACATTAACAAAGTACTGAAATGGTTCAGTATTAAATATTACAAAAGCGGATACTTGCCCATGTCTTATAGTATTCCTCTTAGCAAATCTTAGTGTCATAATACTAAAGATGAGAGAGAGCATATAAGTAAGATTTCTTATGCCTCAACAATAAGATCTATCATGTATGCCATATTGTGCACTAGACCAAATGTATCTTATGCTTCAAGCATAACAAATAGATACCAGTCATATCCTGATGAGAGTCACTGGACAACTATCAAGAATATTTTTAAGTATCTGATAAGGTTTAAAGGTATGTTCTTTGGTGTATGGAAGATTGGAAGATGATTTAGTTTTAAATGGTTAAATAGATTCAAGCTTCCAATCTTATAAAGATGATTTTCGATCATAAGGATATTTGTTTTGTTTAAATAGTGGTGAAGTTAGCTAGAAAAGTTAAAAGCACAGCACTATTGCTCATTATATAACTAAAGCTGAATACATTGCAGCATCTAATGCAACACAAAAAGTTGTTTTGATCGAGAAGTTCATTATTGACCTTGAAGTGGTTCCTAGAATTACAAATCCTGTTGATGTTTATTATGAAAATAATGATGCTATTGCACCAGCAAAAGAACCTAGATCACATCAGTGATCCAAACCCATTTTTAGGCGTTATCAACTTATCATCTCATTTGAGAAATCATTGAGAGAGGTGACATTAAGATATAAAGAATTCCAACATATAATAATGTTGCCGATCCATTGACTAAACCTCTACCATAAGCAAAGCATGATCATCATGTTAGGTTCATAGGTATTAGATACATTGATGAATGGGCCGAGTGCAGAAGAAGATTGTTAGCAATAGTGCTTTAGGCATATCATATGGAAATGGTATTTTGAGAAGACTAATCTGAACTAGCAGTCAACAAGATCGTTCATTATTTGTTTATGTGTGGATACTTGTAGATGATGGTCATTTTTCAGAAAGACAACACCTTTGAAGATCTGAATAAATCAAGACACACACTTTGAAGGCTTGAAAAATCGATCTACAAGTGGTAAGTTTCGTTTACCTTTCCTTCGTGTTTTTATGAAATGCATGTGATCTTTGGTGGGTTAATGGATAAAAAATTATAAATTTTCCTCTGTTTATGTTCCAATTAGATTGGATATCTGCCTGAAACCCCAACATATATATATGTGACATATATGAAGTAAGTTGTTATCTTTTACTCACAAAATATACAAAATAGGGAAAATGAAAATTCCTAATTTTATTTTTGAGAAGACAAAATTGAACTAGCATTCAACAAGATCATTTGTTATTTGTTCATGTGTGGATACTTGTAGAGGATAGTCTCTTTTCAGAAAGGCATTACCTTTGAAGATCTGAATAAACCAAGATGTAGAATTGAAGGCATGATGAATCGAGCTACATGATATAAGTTTTGTTTACCCTTTCTTCGTGTTTTTATGAAACACATGTGATCCTTGGTGGATTATGGAATAAAAATTATAAATTTCGTTGCATTTATGTTCCAATCGATTTGGAAAATTTGCTCATTTTCCTACAATTATTTTGTGACAATTTGTTATGTGTATTATATAATTATAGTAGAAAGTAGTGCACACAAAATGCCAAAGCTTTTTCATCCAAGTAGGCATTGCATATCGATCCCTCAACTTTCATTTTATTTTGAATATTGTTTTTAAATTTTATAAGATACCTGAAATATATATATATTAGAAAAAAAAACATATGTCGGATACATTTAAATTTTTAGATTAACAAATAAAAATTATATAACCTCTCAAATGGATACATCTATATGCATTGCACAATGTTTGCTATAATGGATTGATAAGGAAAAAGGACTAGAAGATATTTTATGGAGTCGAAAAGCTATGAGGAAAAATATGCTCAAGTCTGCATAAAATAATGAAGATGTCATTTTGTAATTGCTCCAATTTTCTTTTTTTATGCCATTACAAGTGAGATTCTTAAAAAAAATACTAATTTCAGTCAATACTTTCCAAATATTTTTTTAAAGTAATTCATACAATGTTATGGGTAATAGTCTATGCCTGAACACATGGAAACCATAACTTTTTATCCTAAATAACTTATGCTTCTTCATATCAAATATCTTCCCATGTTAGATACATAATCATTAGGAAACCCGAGTTTCATCAACTATTTGTACAAAGCTTATTCTGCATCATTGTTAAGACTATAATAAGCCTTAAAAAATTTATTTGTTAATTCATCCCTATATAACTCTAGACATGAATAAGATTCTTTCATATCCTTTCTTGATTTAGTATTATCTTTTGTTTTTCCTTCAACATTCATGATAGCAATAAAAATATTATCAAAAGAGTTCGTCTCAATGTGCATCATATCTAAGTTGTGCCTAATTAGGTTAGTTTTCTAATAAGATAGATTCCAAAATTACTTCTTTTCTTCCAATCATAGTGTTAATTCTTTAAAATTTGTGTATTAATGCAATCAGCATCAACATCCACAGTATCTTTGAATCCATATCTTTCAATTAGATTTAATATTTCGTAACTTGACTTTAAAGGTGGTGCACCTTTTACGACTTTATGGTCTTTCCTAAAGGTATCAATATTCATTCAAAATGGATGTTCCACAAATAAGGACTTCTGGTGGTTATCAAACAAAGAAGTATATTCTTCATTCTCAAATAAAATTCATCCGAGTCCTCCATGCAATAAGGACAACAAAAAATTTCTATAGTAATTTATCTTGAAAACATTGAATATACAGAAAAGAACTTATAGTCCACATAAGTATTGCTCACATTTTGAAGTTCTACTTTCTAGATATATCATATGTTTCGACACCATCCTCCTTCAAAAATTTGAGCTCCGCTATAAGGGGTTATAATAAAACATTCAATTTTTCTTTTAGATTTATCGAACATGGCATAATAACACATAAAAATATGTACCGATCTTTCAAGCATATCTATGGAAATAAATTTTAAGGTATAATAATAACCGACCATGAGTAATATTATTATCTTATTTGTCCAAATAGCTGAAATCTATATGTGCATAGCCCTAATCTAATATTTTGATTTTCATCTATAAAATTTTGATGACTAACATCAAAATATTTCCAAGAAGGAGAAGCTGAGCATTGACACATTATGCCATCTTTAATAACAAGCTATTTATGCCAACTAATATTATTAGTAGTAGTTTAGATGCAAATGAGGAGTCAATGAAAAATTATACATCTTCTTATGATGAATATTTGTTTTCTACCTTTTACATGCTAAATTTCTTTTATGCTGATAATAGTTATAAAAATTATATGTAATTATTTCATTGTCTATGCTTTAATATATTATGTATCCAGTAGCCATTAATGCAACAATATATTTTTTACATTAGACAAACTCAAATATTGCATCAACTTCTTTATGCTGTAAAAACTATATGCTATGACATTATTCTTTGGTAACAATTCTAATAACAACTAGCATATTTCATCATAACACCTTTATGAAAAAATATATTTTGCCTTTAAATTCAATAGTCTAGCCATCGTAAATATTTTTGAGTGATCATAGAGTTTACCTAGCCAAACCTCTTCTTTTGAATCCTTTAATATTTTATAAAATTATTTTGATGATAATAATATTGGGATATCATCAATGACATCTGGATTTAATGAAAGACCAATAAAATTTTTCAATATTACTTCATATGCATCATTTGGATTAGTATATTTTATTACAACATTTGAATCAACCCTTCTATGTACATAATTCTTAGTTATTTGTGGAACAACTATATCCACATATTTATACCAAACATAATAGTCTCTAACAACTTCATTTTTTACAAGGTAATATCGCACTGTGTCTACATCTTGGAATCTCTGCTTTTGATATTTATGGTCATTACATGGGCATTTTATTTTCATTTCATTCATAAATTCAAGTTGTTTTTTATCAAAGCCAATAAACTCCTCAATCCCCTCTATAAACTCATTAGTCAAAATTTCATTTTTAGTCTTACATTCATCCATTGATGGTCAATTCGTATAATATTTTCAATTCTTATAACACAACACAAATATTTTTTGAATTTTAAAATGTAGATAGAGACTTATTTGTAATAAAGATATAGTAACATATTTATGACATTACATAAATCTAATAAAAAAATTATAATATCATTATTAGATAATTTTAGATTAAAATGAGAAGGTTTCTTCAATGTTTTAAATATTTATCAAAAGTCATAAGTTGTAATTTTGTCATCTACATAAAACTAAATATTTGAAATTTATTTATATAGGATGAAATTTCATTAATAAAGAAAAAAAAAGAAAAATTTGCAATGCCATAATTCCTAATTTCTAAATTATTATTCTGCATTAACTAATCAGACAAACATATTTTATATAATAGATATATTTAAAAAATTGCAATGTCAATGCATTTAAAAAATATCAATGAAAAAACAACAAAAATATTTAATAATAATATTTAATTATATGAAGTATGTAGTATAAATAGTTATATAGCATATGTGACATGTAATATGATTTTTTTTTAATTTTAAATAAAGAGATGTGTTATTTATTTGATTGTATCTTTAGTGAAATGTAGATCAAGCAACTCTATAAATTTTAGAAATTATAATTTTTGAAAATTATATGTAAATGAGCATATAATTTTTTTTAGTTTATACTTGTTCGTTACATTCATCCTTCCAATTGCATACCCTCAAAATTTTTTTATATAATTCATTGTTATTACAAATTAAGTATTAGTATTTTTTGTAATCTTTATAAATTGTTCATTGTAAAAGTTGTCATTAAAATGAGTTGTTCTTTTAAAAATTATTACATTTCATCTAATCCTAGTAAGAAAATAAAGTCCAAATTAATTATTATGATCAAAACTATAGGTCAATAATAAAATGCACAAAAAATTTTTACATCAATTAGGTAACAAAAAAACATAACAAATCTAAGTATGTGAAAATATAAAATAAAAGAATAATTTTATCATTAGAATTATAATTATAATAATATAAAATATATGAGATAAAATGCATTACATCGAAATATAAAATTTAATAAGATAAAATTTATCATTAGAATTATAATAATTCAACAAAAAAAAGAAGAGAGAACCTAATAAGAAAGTTAAAAATAAAAACAAACTATACATTACATCAAAATGCACAAATATAGCTATTCTTTAATACAATACATATGAGATAAAATGAAATCATAATCATATCTCAATTATGGATGAATTGCAAATCGATAAATAATTAGAGGAAAGTATAAATCCACAAACAATTTTGATAAACTCAAAATCTAAATAAAAAAATTCTAAACCATAACTTTGTTCAAAGTTTTGAAGTGTTATTCGATAAATTAATTATCATAATTTAGCAATGAAATTTATTTCTGTTTCTAAATTTAACAATGGAATATTATTCTGTCGCTAAATTTTTTAAAATGATATAGTGACAAATGGGTATGATGTTTTTCATTTAGTGAGATTAATATATTCAGATGCTAAAACTAGAAATGAATAAGTATCTCATTTCTAAAATACATTGATAAATAAATTTCTATCACTAAATGTCATACTAGCATATCTTCACCCCACTTCATGTCATAATTAGCAGCTGAATTGAAAATCATATAACAATCCTTCATAAATTAGTGATGGATTTTTTTTCCATTTCTATATATTTCATTATTTTTCATTTATATTTCTAATCTATTTCAAATCTATTCCTAATTTTAGAAATAGAATTAGGCATTTCTAATTTTCACGAATAATTGCTTCTTTACTTATAATGCATGTATATATACACACTTACTACATCAAATCGATACTTATATGGTATATATGTGTGTGTGTGTGTGTGTGTTTGTGTCTGTGTATACTACTATACATATAATTATATATATTCAAGTGCATTCAACTGTATATATATGTCAATACATATATATATATATATACACATTTATTCAAGCTATATATGGCTATATATTACTATTTATATATTATATATATATAAATATATTACTACTATATATAACTTCATATTAATTATATTTCTATCATTACATATATCTATCAATACACATATATACACATATATTCAAGTAGGTATATATATGTGTGTGTATTATACTATATGTCCATAAATACATAAAAGTATACATTGACACACACACACACACACACACACATATATACCATATAAGTATCGATATATACCATATATATCAATCTACATGTGTATATGTATGCATTTATCTATACATATATACATAAATACATAAATACATATAATATATATGTAAACATATACACACATGTATATCAATATACATATAGGATATATATTGTATATTGCACAATAATTGTTTATATATTGTTGTTTGAAGAAAAAGACTCACATGATACACACACACACAATTAAATATACAAAACACCATATAATATCATAAAAGCTAAAATAATTCCTCATAATTTTGAGATTTCACATTTTTTTTGGAAAAACTTTTGGTAATTGTTGAATTTGGCAGTCAATTGCTTGTGTTGGAGGAGATGAGAAAAAATGAGTGCTGATAGGATTTACTCGAGGGGATAAAAGGGCAATGAGAGAAATTGAAATGTGTCTTTTTTTTTATTAAACACAATACCCATGCCACATGTGTAAGATATAAGATTATATGTCATTTTTTAAATGACATGGGAAAAGAATATAAATTCCTAATAATAATTCAGAATGTCTCAAAACATAAATATTTTATGTGTTGTAGTTATTTTTAATAAAATTATTTGAAATTAGGACTACATTATAAATATTTTTTTATTGTGATCCTAAAACATAATTTTGCCAAGATTTTAGTGTGAATCATGAAAAATATTCTAGAATTCTTTTCTTCAACAAATAATGCTAACTTGCATTTCTAATTTTTATTTGCACAATATATTCCATAACTAACTATGATGGCTTATATCACTATTTTTTCGCAACATACATTTCTAGTAATGCATTATGTAACTAATAGTGACTCCTAGGTCCTAACATATATTAATTTTTTATAAAAAACAAAATGGTTATTTGTAGCAAAAACTATTAGTGATGGCTTACATTAAAATGCTTTTGCAAGATGTGAGATTTTAGTAGGAAATATATTGAAAATGGAAAAATGAAATTTCAAAAAAACGTTTTCAAAAAGCAATCAATAAATTTTAAAAATATTTTTCTGACATTTTTGAATTACCATTATGACTATCACATCTAATATGATTTTTTTTTTGAGAATTAAAGAAGTACAAAAAAAAATCAATATTTTTTATTACTAGTAATTTTTTAAAACTTTTTGATTTTTCTTATTCATTTTAAAACTTCTATTTTCTCAACACTATATATATATATGCCCAAAAACAACATGCGGATGGAGTAGGCCTTATTTAATATTTAGTTCGTAGGGCTGATTTTTTAAAAACTAGTCGTGCGAGCATGTGGTCGTGTGGCCGTGTCACTTGCTGTGCATACGTGCCTGGCATGACATGAGTCTTTCCATGGGCCGGCACCACCATGGTCCAGATGTGACCACTGACAGAGCAAATCTTTATTTAATATTTAGGTCACATGATTGATTTTGTTTTAAATCAATCATGTGAATATGCAGTAATGCAATCATGTCGCGTGTCGTGCTAGACACGACACGAGTCATGCCTCAGGCCGGCATCACCATGGTCCAGGCAGATTTATGAACCATGTCGTGCTGGGTTTGACATGACTATTTTGGGTGGTGCCTCATGTCATGTTTGGGCTGCCCAGCCCACTTGATACATTTATTATTACATCCTAATATGGTGTTGATCTTCTTATTCGGAGGCATACAAAATTATTTTGGTAATATTTAAATTGATTAACTTATTATTCGTAAATTAAATCATTTGGTTTTTGTTGTTTGTTCATGTAAATGAATATGTATTTAATAATATTTTGTCTCTTTTAATTTAATCCATATATTTTTACATTAAGCCAAGTAATAATAAGATAGAATTTAATCCAAAGATTAGTATTTTAAGTATTTCTTTTTTCATCTTAATAGTCATTTCATTAAAACATGAGTGTTTTTATATTAATTAAAGATATTACTTATGTTATATATATACCTAAGGGCAATGTATATCATGGGTATCTATACCTACAAATAAAAGTTCATTATATCATAATTTTTTTTATAAATTTTAAAAATAAAAATTCAATGCTTCACTTTGATTTATTAATTATTATTTTATTAGTTTTACTATTTACATAGTCAAATATCATTTTTTTGTAGCCAAAATATGAATTTAATATCAGATATATAGAATTCCAATGGTGTTTAATATTTAGTTGGAATTTTTCTTTTTATAAGTTGAATGACTTACATAGCATGTTAAAATTTTGTTATCTATTAGGTGTCATCATATATTTTAATGTATTATGTATTCGTTTTAATGAGAGAGAAATAATTTTAAGCTGATTTATACTATTAGGTTAATTATGTGACACAGATATGAAATATGAAAAATCTTTACTATGAGATTGTCTCTATTAGTTTTCATGAAAATATTTACTATCCTAACATTATTTTAAGTGTCATCAAATATTATGTTAAATATTTTATTTTATATTTTATTTTCCTTAAAGACTCTTGATATACACTCATATATGAGAGGGTCATTATGAGGTTGGAGGATCTCATAAAATCATAATATTTTTTTCTTTAATTTTTAGCTACAAAAAACAAAGTAGTCAATGATGCTTGCAATACGTATTTATCATGATTAATTTATATTCATGTATCATCGAGACTACTCTACTTTATGTTCTAAGTTTGGTAATAACTAATTTTTTTTTGAATTTTATATTTTTTGTTACGTCATTCCTATAGATCGTTATAAGGATCTTATGATAGGTGGGCCGAAAGTATTTCTTCATTAAACAACTAGCATAGCATTTTATGAAAATTTAAGTAGAAAATTCATGCTAACAATGAACCTACCCCATGCTAGTAATGAACCAACTCATGCATTCCTTATAAACTCATGACAATAAATAAATAGGTCATCGAACCTGAAGTTAATCTAAATTCATTAACTCATTAATTAGTTGAGTTTGCTTGAATTTCAATATGCAATGTTTTATTATGTAATGTGTGACATGTCCAATAAGGTGTCTAGTCTCAGGTATTTTTATGAGAGAGAGAGAGAGAGAGTGTGTGTGTGTGTGTACATTATGCTAAATCTTATCCGACATTTCTAAATTTTTTTTTAATAATTTTAAAATGAATCCATAAAAAAGATTCTTGTTATTTTTAGATTATTTGGGTGACGAGGCCATGGTTGATCTATAATTAAGAGATAACCCAGTTTCGGACTTTTTCATCAGGTTGTCATTATTTAAATCAATGTATAGCTCATTTTCATAATATTTATTGATATTTTTTATTTTTAAAAATTTAAAGAAGTTTTGAGGATAAGAAATATATATTATTTATAATTCCAAATATAAGTAGTAAAAAAAATAACAAGAATAAGAAATTATGTATACCTTACAAAATTTTTAATCAGGCTCACTTGAATTCGAAACTGAGATACTACAAGTGTGCAACACGAAAACCATAAGGCTTGCCTGCCAAAAATAATGTGCATGATTATATGTTATATAATTTTATAAAATATATAAAAAAATTACAAATAATAATTAACAATATTACAAAAATTTAAAGAATTTTAGTAAGGAGGGATTTTGATTGAATAAATTATAGTTTGAGTGTGAACAAGCATAAATGTTGTCTTTTTATTTATAGATAATTTTTTAGGGAGTATTTTTGATGTAATATATAAAAAAATTACAAATAATAATTAACAATATTACAAAAATTTAAAGAATTTTAGTAAGGAGGGATTTTGATTGAATAAATTATAGTTTGAGTGTGAACAAGCATAAATGTTGTCTTTTTATTTATAGATAATTTTTTAGGGAGTATTTTTGATGTATCATTCTTACAAAATTTAAAAAAAGGAATCTAACTTTTAATTTTTAAAAAATAGTACACCAAACTTTTAAGTATTTGATTTTTAGTATACTGGAATATATTAATACGAAATTACCCTAAATTTTAAACAAAGTAACCTAGCTAATTCATATAAGTCCTAACTTGAAAACAAGTAATCATGAGCTAGTAATGAGCTCATACGAGCTTGACGAGATTCCAGGAGTTAGTGGAGCTGTATGAGTTTTTAGGAGAATTTGTATGCATGTTGGATGACGAAATGAAGATACTGGAAAAAGACGACGAGAGTATGGACTTTAAAGAATGTATAGTTGGAAGTCAGATTACTTTGTTTAAAATTAAAGTTAATTTCATATTAATATAAATTGGTACACCAAAAATCTATTAATTAAGAATTTGGTGTATAATATTTTAAATATTAAAAGTTAGATTATCTTTATTTTAATTTTTTATGAACGGTGCATTAAAATATAATTCTCCCATTTTTTAAATAAAAAATATATTTTTTTAATTTTATTTTTGTATTTTAGTTGGGGAAAAATCTTATAACCATTTGATTTTTGCTCATGGGGTGAAATCCAACAGGTACTTTGGTGTTTAATTATTATTTTATTTTATTTTTTTTGATATTTTATTTGACCTCTGACTAGACAACAATAATATAAATAAGCATCCGTGGACGTTGTCGGGGGTTTGCCATTGTGGATCGGAGGTAATGAATTTGTTTTTTCTTTAAATGAGACGTGTGCATTTCATGCACTTGATTTAAGAAACAATAATATAAATAAGCATGTGTGACCCATGTGCCTTTTAATATTGAATGAAGCACGAACATAAAACCATGCATGGTGTAATGGTGGTGACATGGGGTAGAACGTATCTTGCCATTTTGCTTGGCACGTCACGATACGGCACAAGCCATGTCATTTTCTGACCCTTGTCGTGTCTTACTCAGCATGACTTTTTTGGACCATGCCTTGGGTTGTGCCTTTGGGGTGGATTGGATTACCAATCCCTTAATGCTTAAAGCCAAAAAAATATGCATTTAACTGAATAGCAGACCCTATGCCGGAAAGTTTTTCAAAATGTTAAATTGGCTAAAAAAAAATTAAATTGAAATCTATCAGTACTTGAAAATTGAAATTGATATTTACTTTTAATTGACACCAAAAATAGTCCCAAAATCTAAAATTGAGTTTAATGAAAACCATAATTATGTTGTTAAATAACAAAAAATTCTTTTTAAAACAAGGATTTCTTAAGAGCAGAGAAGCACAGAAGAAAATAGAGTAGAAGAGAAGAAGAAGAGATAGAGCCGCACAACAGAGAAAACCAAAAACAAATCAATTATCAAAATGTTCAGCCACTAGGTCAAAATAAAAAACTAGAGTTTATATATGACTTTAATAAATGATAAAAAAAATGATAAAAGGAATACTTTACAGCTGCCCACATTTAATAAATATTCATTAAGGGCATAAGAGTAATTTCACTCAAGGCCCATTCAACTATACCGTACAGCCCGTCAACAATCCCTCCCATTTGATGCAGTTGAAATCAGTCCAAGCCTTTCTCTTAAATAAACTAGCTTTTCTCTAGGTAGCGACTTTGTAAATATATCGGCCACTTGCTCTTCGATCCTGCAAAACACCAATTTAACTTCATTAGATTCAATGACATCCTTAATGAAGTGATATTTTAAGCCTACATGTTTAGTTTGACTATACATAACCACATCACTCACATTAAATATAGTTGCTTGATTGTCACACTAAATTTTAGTTGGATGTTTTAGTGGTTTATCTAAATAACCCAAAAGTTTTCTAAGCCATAGTGCTTGAGAAGTTGCAACCGAAGCTGAAACATATTCAGCTTCGGTGGTAGACAGAGTGACTGTGGATTGTTTCTTGGACTGCGAAGAAACAGCCACAATTCACAAGCTAAATATATATCCAGAGGTACTTTTGTAATCCTCTGGACTTCCTCCCCAGTCACTATTGTAGTAACCAGTAATTTCTGTGTGATTGATCTTATTGTATTTCAGACCTAAGTTAATTGTGGCTTTAAGATATCTCAATATTCTTTTGGCAGTACTTAAATGTATATGATTTGCAGCATGCATAAACTGTGATAGTAAGTAGACAAACTACACTATATCGGGTCTAGTTGCAGATGCATACAACAAGCTTCCAATTAAGCTTCTATATATTTTTTTATTTACTAGTCTTCCTTGGGTAGAAAGTAACTTTTGATTCACTTCTAGGGGGTAGAGACATGTTTACAGTCTCTCATTCCAAAGTTTTTCAGCAATAATTTTATGCATGTAACTTGAGAGATGGACACACCACTTGTGTCTTGAGTTATTTCAAGTCCTAAGAATTGTATTAGGTTTCCTAGATCTGACATTTCATACCTAGTTTTCATTTCTCTCCTAAAATTATTAATTAACACAATTTTATTGCTTGTGAAGATAATATCATCTACATATATGGATATAATTAAAATTCCAGAATGTTTATCTCTCTTAATATAATGTGTAGGCTCACTCTTACTTCTACTAAATCCTTGATTTAGTAAGTAAGACTTAATTTGTTGATACCAAGCATGAGAGCTTGTTTCAACCCATACAAAGCCTTATTTAATCTATAAACATAGTAATCACTCCCATTTTTTACAAACCCAGGGAATTTCTCTACATAGATTTTTTTCTTGAGCTTTCCATTTTGAAAGGCTGGCTTTATGTCTAGTTAGAATAAATTCCAACCCTTTTGTCCTGCCAAGGCTATTAGAAGCCTTATGGTTTCTAACCTTGCTACTGGAGCAAATGTTTCATGGTAATCTGTTCCAGGTTTCTGTGAGTAGCCTTTAGCCACTAATCGAGCTTTATATACAGGCTGATTTGAATTAGGTTTAGTCTTAATCATATAGATCTATTTTACACCTATATTGTGTTTATTTGGGGATAAGTCAACTAGAGTCCAAGTGTCATTATTTTTTCAATGACTGACATTTCTGTCTGTATTGCTTTAATCCAAAATTGATGTTTTAGAGCATTTCATAGTTGAGCGACTCAACTAAGACGTAATTACATCTCTAGTAAATATCAGACAGGTCTTTATATTTAAAATGAGTATTTTATTTTGTTCAGTTAAAACAGACATAGATTTTGAGTTAGAGAGATATTCACAGCTATATTCAACAACAGAGTTAGATTTGCATTCAGAACCATATTTAGAAGAAAATTCAGAAGTAAATTCCGAGGGAGAGTTGAAATCATACCTTGGAGTGCTTATTAATTTATTGCTAGCTGTAGCAGCTTCTGTACAACCATTTTTAATTCTAGAATTAACTTCATTAAAGCATTCACCCCATTTGCTATTTTCATCTATCAATATATCTCTACTCACCATAAATGACTTAGTCTCTGGTGAATACAGTATGTAACCCTTGGATTGCAGACTGTATCCTACTAAGATACACTTTAAACTCTTTGAGTCTAACTTGGTTTTTTGTGCATTTGGTATATGGGAGTAACAAACAATCTCGAATACCCTTAGATATTTAACACTTGGTTTTCTGCCAATCCAGACTTGCACTAGAGTAAGTTTGTCCAGTGCTTTAGTGGGGCACCTATTGAGTAGATACACTGATGTGTTCACTACTTCTACCCAATAAGTTTTTGGTCGACATTTCTCATTCAATAATGATCTAGCTATCTCCATTATTGTTCTATTTTTCCTCTCCACAACTCCATTTTGTTGTGGTGAGTAGGCAGTAGTCAACTATCTAGCTATGCCTTTTATTTCACAAAAAATTGAAAATTTGAGGAATTCACCTCATCTATATGTTCTAAGTGTTTTACACTTAGTCCATATTGTCTTTCGATAAGGGATAGGAGCTTCTTGAAGTATTCAAGTGACTCAGACTTGTTCTTCAAGAAGAAAACTCATATGTGTCATGTGCAATCATCAACAAACTATATAAAATAGCTACTATTGCCTAATGATTTAACTAACATGGGACCACATATATCAGCATACAATAGTTCTAAAGGTTCACAGGCTCTCTAGGTAGAGTGCTTAGGAAAGCTCTTCCTGGTTTGTTTTCTCAGTGAGCACTCCTCACAAACAGAATTAGGAATGACAAGGTTTGAAGGCACTCCAGCAGATTATTTTGAAAAATATTTTTTAGGCTTAAATAATTTAACTGCCCAAACCTTTTGTGCCAAAGAGAAGCTACATATTGTACATTCATTGACAATGACTATCTGCTCTCTTAGCAAATGTCAGTGGAAAGCTTCTTCCACTTGACATTTTTACTATCCATGAGGGTTAATCACTTCCATGATCAAATATTTCACATGTATTATTCTCAAATGATAGTTCGTAGCATTTTTCAATTAACTGACCAACACTTAATAAATTCTGGTCCAAGGCAGGAACCATAGGTACATCTTTTATAAATTTAGTTCTAGTGCAAATGGATACTGCCACTCTGTCCTTGGCTTGTGCCTCAACTAATTCACTATTGCCTAATTAAATTTGTGAATTCACAACTTGAAGTAAATCCACAAATATTTCTTTATTTCCAGACATGTGATTTGAGCAACCATTGTCCAGAAACTAGGTATTTGATGAAGATATATTTTCTGTTTCATTTGCATAAAACAAATGCTCTACATAGACTACTCGCTCTATAAAGCTAGTATTCTGTTTAGAGATGTTTTAATAGTCCTTTGAATTATGCTCAAACTTTTTACAGTTTAGGAATTGATTCTGTTTTTGAAACAAACACTTTGTCGTAGTGTGGTTTGATCTCTTGCATATATTGCAAGAGATATGTTGGTCCTTAAGTGAGTCATTAGAGAGTGTAGAAGAAGAGCCAGATTTGATTTTATTTTTATTTTTATTTTTAAAACCATACCTTTGATTTGTTCTTCTATTCCTTATGTCTTTGGATTGAACTTCATCTTTATTGGGCTTGTCCTCCCAACTTGACTACATTGCAGTTTCTCTAGAAATCTCAGCCCTCTTCAATAGTCAGTTTTTATATGATTTTAATGAACTCAGAACTTGCTGGACGGTCAACTTTGAAAGATCCTTGGTTTCCTCTATCACTGCCACAATGGCATCAAATTTATCAGAATACAGATTAATAATTTATCAACTAATCGAGTCTTAGAGATGTCTTCTTCATGAATCTTAAGTTGATTAGCTATATCAAGGAACTGAGTTGAAAACTCAGTAAGAGAATCTGAGTTTTTCATTCTCATATTTTCAAAATCCTTTTTCAAGGAGTGCAGAAGAGCTCCTCGAGCCTTCTTGTCTCCTTAATATTCCTTGATTAGGATGTCCCATGCCTCCTTTGCTTGAGTACATCCAAGTAATCGAAAGATTATTGCATTACTACACCCTGTTTGATGAAAAGTAATGCTTTCGCATTTAACTTTCTTAATTCCTTCTCTTGTAGTAATTCCTTACCCTCCAGAATATAGAAATTTGGGACCTCTACATATCCAGAGACCATAATTTCCCATATATCTTGAGAAATAAATAGGGTTCGCAATTTAACAAGCCAATAATCAAAATTCTCACCATCAAACAAGGGAATAGGAATTGATCCCGAGTTTGATGAGATTTGACCTTTTGAAAACATATTTAATTAAAAAACAACTTGAAAATTTTGAACAGAACGTTAGACTTTTGTAGAAAATATGTTTTAAACACCACAAAACCTTCAGATCTTAGGCAGATATGGTCAGATTTGTGCTAGATCTTAATGAATTCGTGAAAAATAATTAGGGTTTTCAGAGATCGTCTAATCTGGAGAAATTAAATTCGAACAACGTTCGAAGATAATTTCAATCTCAGTTAGAAATGAGGCTCTGATACCAGAATGTTGTTAAATAACAACAAATCCTTATTAAAACAAGGATTTCTTAAGAGTAGAAAAGCACAGAAGAGAATGGAATAGAAGAGAAGAAGAAGAGATAGAGCCGTGTAGCAGAGAAAACCAAAAACAAAACAATTATCAAAATGTTCAGCCACTAGGACAAAATAAAAAAATAGAGTTTTGTTGGGCAATCGCGCTTCCATGTGTAGTGAGATTAAGAACAGAAAACACAGAAACAACACAGAAACAAGCAATATATATTCTCAATCCACAGGTATCCACAACAGAATCAAAACGAGAAATCAACACAGCAAATAACGTGGTTCGCTAGTCGCTCAGTAGGACTAGCTACCTCCACCAGAAAATGCTTATGCGTTACAGATTAAAACCAAGAAATAATGTCTTACAGTATGCAGCACGGCAGTCACGAAAAATCGCTCAGAGAGAGAGGAGAACGAAGATAAACAGTTCAACCGGGTCAAAAAACAGCCGCCCCAAAAATAAATACAAATCATTTTATACAAAATTTAAACAACCGGTTCATTTAACTGAAGCAGGTCAGATCATGGACCGGGCCAGGCTTTGCTCCAAAAATTTCGGCCTCCTGACCGGACAGCGGGACCTCCGTTATTGTGTTACTGCTGTATCCCCGGGTTTTTAATATTTTATTTCTTACACTTACATGAAAATATTAAAATAGATTATTAAGTAAAAACAAATTACATATACATCAAGTTTATATATGACTCTAATAATTGATAAAAAAATTATAAAAGAAATACTTTACAGTTGCCCACATTTAAGAAATATTCATTAAGGGCATAAGAGTAAAAAATAACTCAAGACCCATTCAACTATATCGAACAGCCCATCAGCAAATTAGGTTTCCTAAATTGAGTTTTTTCAAACCTTAAAGTTGGTTTCCCAAATTGAGTTTCTTGGAACCCTAAATTAGGTTTCCCAAATTTAGTTTCTCCACCACATGTGAATCATCGCACCACAACTATATAATTGCATTATTGGTGCTCTAACGCCACACAACCATTATGCCCTTTATGTATCCCTTGTAGTTTTGACTAGATGTGTCAACCGGGCCGGGTTGGCCCGGCCAGGCATGAAATTTTTCTGTGCCTGGGCCCCTGTCATGTCGTGCCGAGGCCAATCGGGCCTTGTGCCATTCTTGACCCGGCACAGTTCGGTGGCCCGTGGCACGACCCATAGGCACGATTGGGGTCACCTTTCACACCCAGCCCGGCACCCGCACTCACTGTCCACCACCCTCATGAGTCATGGGTCACGGTGGGTTTACCGTGACTCAGGACACTCGGGCCAACGACAAGCCCTAAAAGTCCCGTTCCACTTCTCGCAAAAAAGACCGAGGGTCGGGTGCAATCAGACCCGACCCGAGGTCCCCCAACCCAACCCAATCCCCCCCCCCCCCCCAAAGGGAAAAAAATAAAAAATAAAAAAAATTTAAATTGTAGTCGTTAGATCTCGCCTCCAACAGCTAGAAGGGCAGAATCCAATCGCCCTCATGATTCTGCACCATAAAAATTTAAAAAAAATGACTTTTTTTTAAAAATATTTTCTTTAATCTATAAATTCTATCCTCCCCCTCTCTATAATATTTATACTTTTCATAAATATTTTTTCTCTCAAATCTCATATTTTCTCTCTCAAAAATCTTGCTCCCCTATCTCGGGACTCGGGAAGTCGGTGTTTCATCATTTGGTTTGGCTTTTCGAGAATCTCAACTTGGGTTTTGAATTTTGAGCTAGACTGTGGTACACCGTGCACGTGATCGACCTCACTGCTTTTTTGGGTAATTTATTTTAAAATTTTTTTACTTTCTCTCTCTCTTTAGTCTCTCTCTCTAGACCTAAAATAGATAAATTTAAAATCTATCATCTATCTCTAAATAAGTATCTTGACTAACAAAAATCCTAAAAATGACAAATACTAATAAACATATTTAAATTTAGAAAAAGAAAATATACACAGAGGTCTAAGGCTGCTGAAACTTTGGTTTCTCCAGTTGTCTCAATCCAAACTTATAAAAAACAAAAAACTAGGAGGACTTCTGTAGTTTGGACTCATTTTAATATAATAAAACAAAAAAAATGTTTGGGGTGAAGAAGCAGAAATGGCACAGTGCAAATATTATATGAGACTTTTAACATGTAAGAGTTCGTTTGGGACTAGGCACCTTAAGAGGCATGCCGAATTATGCACCAAAAAACATGGTCCATTAGATCCTAGGCAAACCCAACTTGGCACTACATTTTTTGAGACTGGATCGAGTTCAGTTTCAAAGTTTACTCCCTTCATATACTCCAGCTAGTTGGGTAGAGACGGCATGGCCAGACTTATAATATTGATGGGTCTTCCAATCAGATTTTCGGAAGATCCAAGGGTAGTGCGCATAATGCCGACATATTTTCAGCCTGCTTATCGTAGGATTACTAGCTCCATATCTAGGAATGTCATACTAAAATTATATAAGTTAGAAATACAAAAAATAATTAATGAATTAATGGCATAAAATGGAGTGGTGTCCGCGACGTCTGATATCTGGACAAGTCACGATAAATCATCTTATGCATGTCTCACCAGCCACTATGTAGATTCTAACTGGACAATGAATAAAAAAATTTTAGGATTCTCTGAGATTCTTCATCCTCATGATGGCCCGGCCATTTTTGAGTGTATGATGAAAATCTTTAGGGAATATAAAATTCAAAATAAAATTTTTAGTGTCACATTCGATAATGCATCTAATAATATAGTAGTGATTAACATGTTTGTTAGGAATGTTAGAGACGCACCATTGGGAGAGATTTTTCATGTCAGATACATGTGTCACGTGATTAACTTGATTGTTCAAGCGGGTTTGAAGGTGTGTTCCCCCGGATTGGATAATATACGTAATGCACTAAAATATATTCGCACTCCTCGCAGACAACATGAGTTTGGTAGTCTGTGTTTGTTTGCGAATCTTAAGAAGAAATTCCAATCGGATGTGAGACATCTTTAGAATTAAACATACCTGATGTTGGAATCATGTGTTGGATACGAACACGTGATATCCGACTACGTCAATAGTAAGAGTGACGAACTTATTATTGACGACACTGACTAGGCTTCAGGAATTTCATAAATGAAATTCTTGAAGATTTTTTTATGACACGACAAACATGTGTTCATTGGTTTATATGCCCACAACTTGCATTGCACTCCGGTGCATATGCAACATTAGTAGCATGTTTAGGAAGTATCGAGCTGACTCGATACTTAGCCATATGGTTGTAGAGATGGAAACCAAGTACTTGAAGTACTGGTCCACCGTTCCATCTCTTTATTACCTCACTGCATGCATGGACCCTAGGGTTAAGGTGGAAGGGTTAGAAAACAAACTGACTTACATTTCCTCGTGCATGAACCTGGAAGAGCCACCTGAATGGTTCATTCATGAAAAGTTGACTGACTTGTTCACATATTATGATACTAGGTATGGTGGTGGTGGTAGTGAGACTGTGATTATGGACATGGATACCTTGTTCGCAGATGATGATTTTTCCATTCAGCTAGTGAGGAGGAAATATAGAGGCGGACCATCACATAGGAGCGAGCTTTCTCAGTACTTAGATACCGATTACTGTTCAATCCTATCACATTCTGATACTAAGAATCTTGATATATTACAGTTGTGGAAATCATGAGTCCACCTTTCCCGTGCTATCTAGGATGACACAGGATCTACTAACTCCTCCGGTGTCCAGCATAGCATCAAAGTCTGTTTTTTCTATTGCAATGAATGTGATTTCGGATAGGAGATCGAGATTACACCCAGATATTGTTGAGGCCTTGGCTTGTTTGAAGGATTGGAAGGATTCGAGGTTTAGCATCCATGATCGTGCTGGAGTTGGGACTGGGACAGGGACTGCAACCGCATCTACTGTGAAAGTAGAGGAGTTGATTGCTGATGATGATGATCTATTTGATACTGATCTTGATGTTGTGGCTGATGATGCTCAAGATATGTCGATTGACGATTGATGATGATCTGCTATTTTTTGATTTATATGTTTTGTTTTTTTATTGATTGTATGCTTTATTTATACGTTATGTTGAAACTTTAATTTGTTTGGTTCGGACCTTCGGTATCTAATGGCTGATTGGTCATTTTTCATTTGGTTTGCTTATGTTTTTTTTCTTTTTAATTTTTTTTTAACAAAATTTATTGATTTATTTATTTTTTTTGTTTTATTTTTTCATTTAAAAATTTATAACTCTATTATATAATTCAATTAATTATAGAACTAATTTTATTTTACATTATAAAAAAATTTTAAACTCTGTAAATTTAATAAATTTTAAACAATTTTCATTTTATAAATTTATTATATAATACATTATTTATAATTTTATATATAATTTAATGTTTTATATAATTAAACTAAAATTTAAAACTATAAAATTAAAAAAAAATTCTTACCTGGCCCGTATGGCCTGGTTTGGCCCGGCCCGGCACGGCCTACCATGCCGGCGGGCATTGTCGAGCCTGGCTTTTATAAACCGTGCCGGGCCAGGCACGAAAGCACGGCCGTGCTCTGAATAAAAGGGCCGGCCCGGCATAAGCCATTTGACACCTCCAATTTTGACGCAGTGGTTGTCGATACCCTCTTGTCGCACACTTTGTGTGATGACTCTTTGTGTGGCGCACAGTAATTTTGTGTTCTTCTTTCTCTCTAATACATTCTGTACTTGCATTGTGCTATTACATTTTACATATTTTTTTTTCTAGAGTTGGTATCTATCACCCATACATACACTTTAGGATTTGTTTTTCATAGGATATTACTCTGATACCATAGAAAAAAGTAAAGAACATAAAACAATAATAACTCATAATAATATTATGTATTGGAGGTGTACATAAGTTAGGTTGGTTGGAGGAAAAATAATAATTAATACGAACAAATTGGGTCAATCAACTTTACATCCAATTCAACTCTTAGGCCCATAGCAACCCAAGCCAAATCAACCCCATAATAATCAGGCTGGGTTGGGTTTTGTAATCAGATAAGACATCAAATTCAACATAAATTGAAATATTAAATTTTAAATTTGGTCCTATGTTGGATTTACGTCTAAATGTTAATTTTGATTATTTTCAACATAGATTCATATTATCCTTAGCACACTAGTTATGTTTTACTTCCTTTAATTTTACCAAGATGATCTTAAATTCTTAAGTTCATACTAGTTTATTCTTCCTCAAAATGAATGGTGAAATTACTTGAAAAGAAGGAGGTGGTGACTTTGATATATCACAAGAAACAAGTGTATTACATGCTTTTAGTTGACATAGAAGATATTGTTTTTGTTAGAGAAATTTATATATACTAACATGAATTTCATCCATCGAAAAAGTAAAAATATCATTTTAAGAATTAAATCATATTAAGAAGAGTAAATAAAATAATAACTTGACAAGAATAAATAGACAAAATATTAAAATTTTGAAAAAGAGTAAAGAGATAAAAAAATAAATATTTTAAAATGATGTGTACTTCTAGAAGAAAAGGCTAAATATATCTTCTTTAAATGAAGAAAACTCCAATAAAGAAGATGATAGAAACTTACAAATAATAAGATCTTGATCTAAAATAAGGGAAAAAGATAGTAATTAAAATTGAAGAAATGAAATAAGTATAGAAACTTTACATCGGAGCTCCTCGAGCTCCATCGTGGAGCTCGATTGACCTCCATGAGTGAGCTTGTCGAGTTCCACTTCGAGCTGGCTTGAGCTCGATGAAGCTCCACGAAGGAGCTCCTGGAAATGGGTGGGGGGAGAGGGGTGGGAAGAAAGGGGCGAGAGGTGAGTGCATACGGGCGAGGAATGAGGGGCAAGGGGCGTAATGAGACATTCATAGTGTTTTCAATAGCAGACATTCATAATGCTGGTCTCTGATTTTAAAAAATCAACAGCATTGCAATGACCGCCGTTCACAATAATGGGAATTGTCACGCTATTTCCAGATGCACTAGTTTGGGCATATTTTTGAAACTCGCCTTAAATTTTGGATTTTTTATTTTAAATACATTATTTTTGTACAAAACTCAATAAATTAGGCATTTCCATCAATATAATATGGAAAAGAAGAAACTCAATAAAGTTAAAAAATTATTTGAAAAAAAAACTATAACACATATGAATCATACATCATAGTTTTGTTCAATACAATCACATTTAGTTTGTAGATTATTAAAGATATTGCATAATTTAAAGAAATCGATAGTTTGATTTGTGAAGTTTTCACCAGAAGTCACTTATTATGGTTTTCATGTAAATTTCATTTTTTTTCTCTCTCGAGAAAATGAGGATGATGAGTGAGGGTCTCTCAACATTAGATATATCTTTATTTAGTCACAATTCTAAATGAATTATCTTGTGATACTTAGATATTTTTATTTAGGATAGAAGTTATATGCTCAAAGGTAGAGATTATATTGTCACCAAAAAGATATGTAATTGATATTTTCTATAAAGGTTAATTTTTTGGATTATGCTTTAATAGATACTTTGATATAGTTAGATATTAATTTCTTGTATGATATGACTTTTCTATTTCGATTATATAATGTAGAAGAAATTCATATTATATGTAATTTATATAATCAATATAAATTAGTCATATTCTAGATTATCTATGATAGATTCACATAGATATAATTTTTTGTATATTGAGCACGATGCAAATCTTTAGGATTTGGAATTTTTTTTTAGTGATCACAAATATTAATGATTAGATGAGTATTCAAATTTTAGTTATATAAGGATATTAGATGAATTAATTTATTATTGTGTTGTATTTATATTTTTAGTGTTATGGTATTCTAAGAAAAATAAAATTTTAATGCCACGACACCAAAATAAACACCAAGAACTATGGTTTGAAACTGAGAATCTAAAACAAGCATGACCCATTAATGAACCCCCTCTTTTTTTTTTTGCACTACCATGACACTATATTGGTGCTTTCACATGAATCACCATGGGAACTACCATCTGAACCATCGTTAAAATTGCCACACACTTACTAAATTGCCATGAAATTTTCGTTGGAAGCCCATAGCCATTGTGCATGCAACCACGAAAGCACCATTATGCATGAAACCACGGAAGCACCTCTGTGCATGCAACCACTGAAGCAAAACATGTGAAAGTTACCTTATGTTTGGCACTATCATTATCTAAGACAAATACTGGTGCATAGCATATCACAATGCACATAATCATATTTCACCTTTTAATTGTCGGAGATCCTTGGAAATTATGTTGAAATTAGGGTTTTGGGTAATTTAAAGATTCAATTGAGGGAGAGAGGGATAACTCAAATAGGGAGAATAATACAATATTTTTTATTCATCAAAATTAAATTTTAATCCTAGAGATAATAATATATACTCAAATAAGGATGACCCACATGTCATGTGCAATCATAGAACTACAATAAAAAATGAATAAGATATAATAACAAATAATACTAAACCTCAATATTAATGAACTATGGATAACAAAAATAAATTGTAAATTAAAATAAATAATATTAAAGAAAAAAAATATTCATCATCCAAATCTTCAAAATTAATATTATGTCCATTATTTTTCTTATTTCCATAGCCCATTAATTTTCTATTTTATAGCAAATTGATTATATTTTTTTCATTATCTATAAATAAAAGAGAACATGTGATGGTCAAGTTCCAAACTCTCTTTTTTTGATGTAGATACTATGCTAGAGATGCTTTACAAACCTACCTTCACTTCAGTAGATCTTTCGGCATCACTACAATCTAAAATATCATCATAAAATATGAATTCATATTTCGTATCTTTAAGATAATTTTTATTATATTTTTTATAATGTCTTTTAGTCACTTGGTCCTTATCTATGTATTTTAAAAAAATTAAATATTTTGTATTACATTGATTTTATGTTCATACTAACACTTGATTGTGCTTAATGCATACAAAAATATTTAAACATTGATGTATTAATAGATTTATTTGCTCACTATAAATTAACAAAAATTTGAAATTGATGTATTTTTTTAAGATTTTGTTATTATGAACTATCTTCTCTCTATTAATTTGTTTATGCTCTTATCTCTTTCTCTTTCTACCAAGGAATCTATTATCAAACTTTTTCTACCTTTTAAAGCATATGCACATTTACACTTTTGACAACTATCAGACATAGAACAAAAACTATCTTGTCATTGTTGGGGATTTGTCTCATTATAAAGTCTTGGTAAACTTAGTTACTAATGGGGTGAATGAGACAAAATTGGAAGCATTGTCATATTGATTTCATCATTCTATAAGTCTCAACCATTTATTTATTTAATGATATCATAGATATGAGGTATTATAATAAAGAGATGTTTCAAGATTGTAATCCTCCCAACAACTAATACAAAAGGAAAAAACCATTGAAACTAACAACTTGATTGTCTTCCATAACAAAAACAATAACTATGAATCAATTTATTTATAAATTAGTCTCATGTCATTAATCAACAAATATAAGAATAGATGAAAAAAATTATGGATATTAGATGTCCATTGAGAATGTCTTATCTTTTAAAGTTCATAGCGGAATTCTAGAAATATCAGTGTAAAATCTAGTCAATTTATATTATGAAAAAAAAAGTCAAAATTGCATGGAATACAGTATACTATGTCATTGAGTCAACCTAACATACCCTACCTAAACCAATCCAAGTCATGTCAATGTGAAATTGGTACCAACGAGTGTTTATCTTATTAAGCTCATAAAACAATGATTTATGCACCAAAGTAATCTAGACAACCAATCTATCATGATCTAATTTTTTTGGCTTCAATTGTTCCATCAAAAATTTACACAAAAAAAAATTCTCAAATGGTCTTCATTCTATAGAACATAAAGAAATGCACCTATTGTTACAAAAAGATATCAAAATGTTATTGTGCATGGCAACTTTGAAGTGGAATAGTATAATTGGTGAATAGTATTGCTTGTGGTGGCTGGCATAGGTTGAGAATGAAAATAGGCCAAGATGATATCATATGTATCATGTTGAATAAAAATGTTAGATACCACGTTGAATATAAATAGACCATGATGATATCATGTTGAATAAATATAGACCAAGATGATAGTATATGTATCAAAAATCAATAAAAAACAAATATAATGAAAAATAATTAGGAGCATACGATTTTATAGTGACACTCCTTGATTTGTAATGAAGAATAATTCATCAAAAACAACAAAAATAAAAAATTGCTTTAAAAATGTCATATTAAGTATCACTTTTATTTTTTATATAGGAAGTGTACTAATTGAGTTTCGAAGTGTTAAATTCATAATTTTTATTATATATCTATATTTGTATATTTATTTAAGCACATATGAATAAATTTTATATTTTTTCTATTTGCCATTTTTTATATTAACACATTTAAAATTTGTGAATATGAATTAGTGTGTGTGTGTGTGCGTGTGTGCGCGTGTGTGTATTGTTTATGTTGATTGTCTATTTAATTCGAAGAAAAGATAATTTGATCGGAATTAACGACATCAAAATTTTAATATATAATTATTCTTAATGATTAGTATTTATTATTCAAAAAAACAAATTTTAAAAAAGATATAAATAAATGGCGAATATTAGTTATATGAAATATTATTAGATAATTATTAAACAAATAACGATTTTATGATTTAAAATGTTAAGATTACTATGATATATGATATTTATAAGATAATCATTATAAAAAAAATATAATTTTTAAGATGAATATATATGAAAACTTGTTAAGATAAAATTATAAACAAAAATTAATAAGTATCAAGATATCGCATCTATAGAGAATATAATTAAAGAGAAATATATATCATATAATGTGAACATACTAAGCAAATATCACATCATATTTTTTTAACAAAATATTTAGATTGATAATTTAATGAATAATATAGAAGTCAAGATTGATCGTAACATATTAACATTTAACTTAAATAAAAAAGATATGTACAAATTTAATTTGAATGAGGATTTACATAATGTTCATATTGATTAGAGAACTAAAATTCATATGACTGATCCTTATTATATTAGCAATGTGTTTTAATAATATTGATTATCTATTTAATAGGGGAAAACATAAAACTTATGGAGCTTGCACTCTTTTAAATCTTTTTTTTTCCAATGTTCCATCAAAATAAGTATTTCTTTATTTAATTTTATTATCTTTTAATTATTGGTATAAATTATATTTTGTTGTTTAGTGTGACTAATAGATTTTTTTAAAAAAAATGTCCAAGGCCCAACTAGATGATATTGCATTTGAACATGACATAATTGTCTTGATATTTTTGCATTCAAGTAGGTCAGCATGGATGGTCAAGTGCTTAATCAGGGAGATAAAGGGCTCAATGAGAGTGAAGAAGGAAATAATACTGAATTTTCTTCTAGCCATGATGGTGGAGCTACCACCCTTTCCATTGGTATGAGGTTCGATCCTATTGATGTGGCTAGAAATTTTTTTAATGGATACAAGAAGTGTGTAGGTTTTAGTTCAAAGTTGATCAGTTAACCTACATGGATATAATGGGGTAACTATTACCCATAATTTTTTTCTATGCAAAAATGAGTTCAATAAGAAGAAAAGCTAATACTTGTGATGCATTTCTTATAATAGAGTTACAATGTAGTTCTGATAAATGGGTGGTAACTAAACTTGCAAAACTAATAGAGGGGAGTTCACAAAATGTACCATCACCTTCATCCTCACAATGATTCTTTTAATGGTTATATGTTTAAGCCAACGGATGGAAACCACAGGCTCCATAGAATAAATAACATTATTCAAGCTACTCACCAGGAACCATATGATCTCTTGAAGAGGCTGAAGAATTTTGTTAAGTGCTCGCCTGGGAGCCAGACACTAGGGAAGGATGCTCAAAATATGTTGGAATATTTCAAGAAAATGCAATCTGAGAACCAAGGGTTCTTTTATGCAATACAACATGATGAAGATAATTCCATGATTAATGTCTTTTGGGCTAATGCCAGATCAATAACTGCCTATGCTCATTTTGTTGATATAATTACATGCGATGGTTTCATAGGGTGGATCACCATAAGGTCCCATTTACTCCATTTACTAGGATAAATCATCATGGCCATGTGATTTTGTTTGGTTGTGCAATACTTCTAGATGATTCTGATGTTGATTAGGCTATTCAATACAGTTGGTTTGGGTCTTGTGAATTTCTTTTTATATCCTTATTTAATATTTATTAAAGACGCATGTAAATAGTTGTATAGTAATTTTAGTTTATTTTTTTTATCAATTATCAGAGCCCAGTATATAAGCTCTATTTTTTCTTTTACCTAATGTGCAGGACATATTTTTTTATCGAATGCTCCTTTGGTTTTCTCTCTACTGCCGCGCTCTCGGATTCTTTCTTCTTCTCTTCTTCTCCATTCTTTGAAATCCTTGTCAAAACAATGATTTATTGTTAATAAACAATAATCTACTATCAGAGCTCGATATCTATCTGAGATTAAAATTTTTTTCTGAATGTGTGTTAGAAATTAATTTCTCCAGAATAGACAAACTCTTTAACCTAATTTAGTTATTGTGATTTCTTTAGATCTAGCACAGATCTGACCAGATCTATTAAGATCTGAAGATTTTGTGGTGTTTAAATTATATTTTCTACAAGATCCCCAAACTTCTGTTCAAATTTTTTCAAGTTTTCAAATAATTATGTTTTCCAAAAATCAAAACACATCAAACTCGGGGCCAATCCCCATTCCCTTGTTTGTTGGTGAGAATTTTGACTATTAGCTTGTTAAAATATGAATCCTATTTATCTCACAAGATATATGAGAAATCATGGTCTCTAGATATGTAGAGGCTTCAAATTTCTCTACCCTGGAGGATAAGTAATTGATACAAGAGAAAGAAATAAGAAAATTAAATGCAAAAGCATTACTTTTCATCCAACAGGATGTAAGTAGTACTCTATTTCTTTAATTACTTGGCTGTACTCAAGACAAAGAGGCTTAGGACCTCCTAATCAAAGAATATCAAGGAGACGAGAAGGCTCGAGGAGCTCTTCTACACTCACTGAGAAAGGATTTTGAAAATCTAAGCATGAAAAACTCAGATTCTCTTACTGAGTTTTCAACTCAAATCTTTGACATAATTAATCAACTTAAAATACATGGAAAAAATATTTCTAAAACTCGTCTGGTTGAAAAACTATTGATATGTATGCCTGACAAATTAGATGCAATTCTGGCAGTGATAGAGGATGTAAGTCTTGAGCTCACTGAAGTCATATGAAAGTCACTTGTTAAAAAGGGATGAAGACTCTGGAGAACAACAATACAATCGAGATGGGAAAATCAGCCTTCCAAAAATGATACTCAACCCAGAGAGATAAGAAACATTAGAACAGGTCCGAAGTATGCTTCTAAATATAAAAATAAAACTAAAACTAAAACTGGTTCTTCTTCTACACTCTCAGTTGACTCATATAAGGACTCATACATCTCTTGCAACATATGCAAGAGATCTAACCACACTACAACAGAGTGTTGGTTTCAAACACAAAACTAATGCTTAAACTATAAAAAGTTTGGGTATACCTCAAAGGACTATAAAAGTAATCCTAAATAGTATGTTGGTTATGCAAAGAAAGTAGCCTCTATAAAGCATCTGTTTAATGCAATAAAATAAGTGAGCCACATTCACCAAACACTTGGTTTCTGACCATTGGTTGCTCAAATCACATGTCCAGTAATAAAAAAATATTTATGGATTTACTTCTAGTAGTAAGTAAATTCACAAGTGAAATTAGGTAATAGTGATTTAGTCGAGGCAAAAGCCAAAGGTAAAGTGGCAGTACCCACTTGCACTAGAGTCAAACTTATAAAAAATATACTCTTGGTTTCGGTCTTGGATCAAACCCTACTGAGTGTTGGTCAACTAATTGAAAGAGGATACAGACTGGTATTTAAAAATAGTGCATGTGAAATATTTGATCACGAAAGTGATCAGCCTTCATGGACAGTGAAAATGTCCAGTGGAAGAAGCTTTCCACTGACATTTGTTCAAAGAACAAAAAAGGCACTATCCATGAATATTTAGTCCGAAGCCTCTCTATGGCATACGAGGTTTGGGCACTTAAACTATTTAAGTCTAAAAAACATTTTTCAAAAAAATCTTGTGAATGGAGTGCCCTCAAACCTTGTCATCCCCAATACTGTCTATGAGGAATGCTCACTGGGAAAACAGACTAAGAAAAGCTTTCCTAAACACTCTAACTAGAAAGTCACTAAACCACTAGAACGGATGCATGCTGATATTTGTGGACCCATGTCACTCCAGTCATTAGGCAATAGTAGCTATTTTCTAGTGTTTGTCAATGATTATACAAGGCTCATGTTGGTATTCTTCTTTAAGCACAAGTATGAGGTACTTGACTACTTCAAGAAGTTATTGTCCTTTGTTGAAAGATAATCTAGACTAAGTGTATAAACACTTAGAACGGACAAAAGGGGTGAATTCCTCTCAAAAATTTACTAATTTCTGTGAATTAAAAGGGATAAATAGGCAATTGATCATTGCCTACTCCCCACAATAGAATGGTGTTGTGGAGAGAAAGAATAGGACTATAATGGAGATGGCTAGGTCTATTCTAAATAAAAAGTGTTTACCTAGAATCTATTGGGCAGAAGTAGTGAACACCTCAGTTATCTGCTCAATAGATGCCCCACAAAAGTACTAGATAATCTTACTCTAGTGCAAGCTTGGACTGGCAGAAAACCAAGTGTTAAACACTTAAGGGTATTCAGGAGTGTTTGCTACTCCAACATACCAAATGTATACAAAACTAAATTAGACTCGAAGAGTCTAAAATACATACTACTAGGATACAGTCTGCAATCCAAGGGTTATAAACTGTATTCACTAGAAACTAAGTTTTTTCTGGTGAGTAGAGATATATTAATTGTTGAAAATAGCAATTGGGGTGAAAACCTCGATGAAAATAAATCTAAAAATAAAAAAGGCTGTAATGGAAATGCTATAGCTAGCAATAAACAAAAATGCACTCCAATGTACGATTTCTGCTCTTTTTCTAAATCTACTTCTGAATATGCTAATGAATGTATGTTCGAATCTACTTCTAAATATAGTTCTGAATCTGTTTCTAAATCTGATTTTGAGTCTAAATCTGAATCTAAGTCTATGTTGGGTGAATCAAATAAGATAAATACACCTATCAAATATAAAGACATATCAGACATATACTAGAGATGTAATTACGCCTCAGTTGAGTCACTCAACTATGAAGAGGCTGTAAAACATCAATTCTAGATAAATGCAATATAGACAGAAATGACTGTCATTGAAAAGAATAACACTTGGACTCTGGTTGACCTACCCCCAAATAAATACTGTATAGGGGTAAAATGGATCTTTAGGATTAAGACTATACGTAACTCCAATCAGCCTATATATATGTCTCGATTAGTGGCCAAAGGCTACTCTCAAAAGCCTGGAACAGATTACTAACAAACCTTTACTCTAGTAGCAAGGTTGGAAATAGTAAGGCTTTTAATATCCTTAGCTAGACAGAAGGGTTGGAATTTATTCCAACTCGATATAAAGTTTGCCTTCTTGAATGGAAAACTCAAGAAGGAAATTTATGTAGAACAACCCCCTGGGCCCATAAAACAAGGGAGAGAATACTATGTTTATAAATTAAATAAGGCTTTATATGGGTTGAAATAAGCTCCTCATGCTTGGCATCAACAAATAAATATTTACCTATTGAATCAAGGATTCAAAAGAAGTAAGAGTGAGCCTACACTTTACATTAAGAAAGTTAAGAAATCTAGAATTTTAATTGTATTTATATATGTGGATGATATTATTTTCACAAGTACTAAAACTGAATTAATAAATGATTTTAGAAGAGAAATGGAGACCAGGTATGAAATGTCAGTGCTAGTTATCTTAAAATAATTTTTAGGACTTGAAATATCTCAAGACACAAGTGGTGTGTCTATCTCTCAAACCAAATATATAAATTCAATACTAAATAACTTTGGAATGAGAGATTGTAAGCTTGTCACCACCCCTCAAGAGGTAAATCAGAAACTACTTTCTGCCCAATGGAGATTGGCAAATGGAAAAACATACAGTAGCTTAAGTGTGAGCTTAATGTATGTATCTGCAACAAGACATGATATAGTATATTATGTCCATTTATTGTCTCGTTTTATGCATGCACCAAATCACATACACCTAAGTGCTGCCAAAAAAATATTGAGATATTTCAAAGGAACCATAGACTTAGATCTAAAATACACTAAGATTGGTTATACTGAAATATCTGGTTATTGCGATAGTGACTGGGGAGGATGCCCAGAGGATTACAAAAGTATCTTTGGATATGTATTTAGTTTGGGAACTATGACATTTTCTTGGTAGTCCAAGAAATAATTCATAGTTGCTTTGTCTATAACTGAAGCTGAATATGTTTCAGCTTCAGTAGCTACTTCTCAAGCATTATGGTTAATAAAGCTTTTGACTGATCTAGATAAATCATTAGACTGCCCAACTAAAATTCAGTGTGATAATCAATCGACTATATCCATTGCAAGTGATGTGGTTATGCATAGTTGAACTAAACATACAGGCTTAAAATATCACTTCATCAAGAATGCTATTGAAACTAATAAAATTAAGTTGGTTTTTTGCAGAACAGGAGAATAAGTTGTTGATATATTTACCAAGCCTTTGCCTAGAGAAAAGCTGGATTACTTCTAGGAAAAGCTTGGACTGTTACCAACTATATCAAATAGGGGGGATTGTTGATTGGGCTATTCGATACAGTTGGTTTGGGCCTCTTGTGAATTTACCTTTATACCCTTATTTAATATTTATTAAAGATCCGTGTAAATAGTTGTAAAGTAATTTCTATCTATTTTTTTTATAATTTATCAGAGCCTAGCATATAAGCTCTATTTTTTCTTTTACCTAATGTGTGGGACATATTTTTTTATCGAATGCTGCTTTGGTTTTAAATCTACTGCTACGCTCTTGGATTCTCTCTTCTTCTCTATTCTTTGAAATTCTTGTTAAAACAAGGATTTGTTGTTAATAAACAACATCTGAGTCCTCTTTTTCTTGGATTTTAAAGTCATTTCTCACAGCAAAGAATAATAGAAAACCCATCTCGATTGATTATTACAAACAAAAACAAGTCTATACAAGCAACTATTTCACACGTGCTTCCTAAAATCTATCATTACATCAACAAATGGGACATTCTCAGAGAAGGGCAAGAAAAATTGTCTCAAGTTTGTCTTGCTTATCCTACTCTCTAGCAGGATTTATATAACTGTATCAACTATATGGTAACTGTTGATGAATTTGAATCATCATGGAATTATATGTTAAAGACATACAATTTGATTGGAAATGAATTGTTTCTACCAATATATGATGCTCGTTCTTAGTGGGTCCCTGCATACTTTCGAGATTCCTTTTTTGATGTAATATCTTCAAATCATGAATTTGGTTGCTATTTGTTTTTAGATGGCTATGTGAATTTCCAAACTACTATGTAGATGTTTTTTAGAGAGTATGAAAATGCACTATAAATTTGGTTTGAAAGAGAGGTGGAAGTAGATTTAGATACTATCTCCACATTGCCAATTTGAAGATGTCCTCTCCACTAGAAAAGTAGGCACGGATATTTATACAACAAGAATTTTTGCTAAATTTTAAGAAGAGCTGGTTGAAATATCTGTGCATACTACTAACAGGATTGAAGAAGATCATGCAGTTGTCAACACTTTCAGGGTTGCAAAATTTGACCATGACTATAGGGCATACACAGTCATGTTGGATAATCATGAAATGCAAGCAAGTCGTAGCTGTCAAATGTTTGAATTCTATGGCCTTCTTTGCAAACCTATTTTGATTGTTTTCATTATTCCAAATATTCTGACTTTTCCTTCTCATTATTTTTCAAATTGGTGGACAAGAAATGCCAAATGCAGAGCTAGAGTTGATGAAACTTATGGTGAAGTAAATGGTCAAGGGTCTTTTGTATCATGTTACAATAATATATGTCAGGAAGCTATTAAATTTGCAGAGGAAGGGGCAATAACTATAGAAACTTACAATGTTGCTCTTGGTGCTCTACAGAGAGGAGTGAAGAAGGTTCTTTTCAAAAAAAATATTACCAAAGCCTTTTCTCCTAGCTGACAAGTCACAACAACCAATTTTGATGAGAAAAAAAAAATCAATCTACCTTCAGATGAAAATCTACTTTTATGGCCACCGCAAGGGGAACTCACAAGGCACATCAATTTGAATGATACTGAAATTTCTGTTCAATCTGTTGTAAATTTAAATCTTCCTTGCATGGCTCTGATCTCTTTTCAGCAAGATGACCCTCTTGTTAATAGGGTATTGAATATACATATCTTTAGATGTCAATTCTTTAGATATCGTGTTCTGCAACTTGGATATGAAATTAAATCAAGAAACTAACCAGGAAGTTATATAGATGATTCTGGCATATGGAGTTCTTCCGTTTCTTAAAGCAATGACTGGGTGATGGAGAATAACAATAGAATAACACAGGATGAAATTGCAATAATTCAATCTAAAGGTATGCATGTGGACAATTGAATTTTAGTAAAAATTGGAAGTGATTTTTTAAGGGATTGAATATAAAATGTTGCTTTTCAATGTGCAAGCAATTTTCTATGATATCAATTATGATGTTTTTAAATTCATAGCATTGCTTATTAAGGCTTGCTGGATGCATCATCATGAATCTTATTTTTTTGCCGACCAAAAGTAGTTGGGATATTATTTGGTTGATGATGATGATAATTTAATTTTTTTAGTGATATAATTAACTTACATAAGTCGACTACTTCACCGTCAAAAGTTCTAGACGTTGAAAGAAAAATTAATAAATAATAATTAACTTAAGTGTCATATATCCAAGAATTTGTATAGAGAAAAAGGAGAGAATTGTTGTACTTTTCCTTCCTGCATAATTTGTAGTGTCCAATAATTTGGTGCCCTACTCCTTAGAGATTTGAATAATATTTGTGAGTGAACTCTGAGAGAACCTTTTAGTAGGCTGAGCATACTACTTTATAGTCTCTATAAGCTAAAAGAATGACGATACTACTTTATAGTTGAAACAAAATGAGAACTTATCTTGTTGCTCCAATATAACTAGTACAATGAGTGATAATTTGTTTGTCACTCATTGTAAAAAGTATGAATCACTATTTAATGAATTTATTATGAATGGAAAACTCTTGTTCTTGAAAAATCCATGGCCTCAAAACAAACCAATTGTCTATAAGAAAGTGAAAGTTGATGATTACGCTAAATTTTTATCTATATCAAGTGGCCAAAGTAAGATATGTTGTATAGGAAATTGCTATTGAAACTAGTTAAACACTAGGAAAACTCAATATAATGAGTGGATATCATCTTGATCAGTAAAAAAATTTATATTCAAGCAGCTAAAATATAATCGTGAATGTGTGAAAGTTAATGAAAGAATACAACTTGGTCAAGGTGTCTAATTGGTTGTGCTAGATTGGTATGACCTATTTATTTATGCATGGATGGTTGTCGAGCTAGTGTCGTGCTAGCACAGAGGCAAGGAAAGGAGGCTTGGCATGTCTTGATGGATTGACTAGGAACTAGAGTGAGTTGGATCGTGATAGGTGGGGTACGATTCAGAAAAACCTGGCATGATCAGACCAAGCATGATTTCATGCCTGGATAGTCTCATAGATGAGTTAGGCTAGCATAGGTTAGATACTAGATGCTAAGGCCGCATATGTTGCTCGCATAGTGCTAGTAGTCAATAGGCTAATAGCCTGGGCATATGGGCTTGGCTAGTGCTACTGTGATAACCTAGCTTAGCTTAGGCTAGGGTAGGACTCTTAACCCTATTTGGACAAGTGAATTACTAGTTAAGCACTTGAGGTTTAGCTATATATATATATATATATATATAAAATAATTGACTTAAATTTTAACTAAAGTTGCTATCTTTGTGGTAGAGTCATGATCTTGATTTGTGGAGTCGTGATTAGACTAAAATTGGAATATCTATTGAGGTGTCGTGATTACATTCTTTGGAGTAGTGATGAGATAAAACTAAAGTATTTGCTGAGGAGTTATGATCATATTCTTTGGTATTGTAATTGAACTAAAGTTGCAACATTTACTTTAGAGTTGCAATCTATTTTATTTTGTTATGACTGATTGACTTAAAGATTCAAGTTGTAATATAGTTCTTTGTTGAGGTGAAAGACATTTACTTCAATGAGGTATTCTTACCAATTGCAAAGATGTCCTTTATCGGGGTGGTGTTAGCTGTTGCATCAAGATATGACTTGTAAGTTTTGTAACTAGATCTGAAGAAAATGTTTCTTAACTATGACTTGCATGAAGATATCTACATAGAATAACTGAATAATTTCAAGATGAAAGGGAAGTAAAACTTGATGTGTAAACTGAAGAAGTTTGTAAGGGCAAAAGTAGGTTTCTCTGATGAGATACCAAAAGTTTAATTGATTTGTCTTGTTGTTGGGATTCAATATATTTGAAGTTGACTATTGCATCTACACAAATGAGTTAGGTATTAATTTTATTATTCTAACCTTATATATGAATGCTATGTTATTGTTGAAAATAATATGGATATAATTAATTTGGTGAAAAATTTATTTGCCAAGAAATTTGACATGATTGATATCAGGGCAACAAATTTTATACTTGACATAAAAATCTAGAAAGATTAAAAACAAATTTTATGTCTCGAGTAGTAGAAATATGTAGAAGATATAATTTAAAGTTACAATATGTCTGATTTCAAGCTAGTAGGAACTCACATGGTGATAGGTATAAAACTAACCCCTGAATAGTGCCTTACTGCTCAGCTGGAGAAGGAAGGGATGATTTTTATTTTGTATGCATGTGTGGTTGAAAGCTTGATGTATGTCATGTTATATACTTGACATGATAATTCATATGTTATGAGAGTGTTAAGCAGATTTATGGTAAATCCTAAAAAATAACATTAAAATATCATTAGAAGAGTACTCAAGTATCTCCGATATACTTTTGGTTATACTTAGTAGTTTGGTGGTAACAATAAAGAGGAGATATTTTCATGTTAGTGGATCTATTGATCCTTATTGGGGTGGAGGTGTGGATATCCAAAGGTTTAAAAGTGAGTATGTTTTTAATTTGTATGTTGGTTATGTGAGCTAGATGAAAAAAAATTATTGTGGCAATTTCATTCAAGGAGGCAGAATATATGACTCTTACTCATGTGATTAAGGAAGCAGTTTGGTAGCTCAAAGTCTGATAAGAAGATATGCGAGGAAGAGAATCTCCCCACGGTGCTTCTTTAAATTTGATATTCAAAAGGCTTTTGATACCGTGGAGTGGAATTTCCTAATGGAAGTCCTTGCTGATCAAGATTTGCCCAAGCGATTCATGGAAATCATATATGAATGCATTAGCACAACTTCCTACTCTGTAGTGATAAATAGCCAGCTCCACAGATTTTTCAAAGGCAACAAGGAGACCCCATTTCCCCCTACCTCTTTGGCATATGCATGGAATACCTTTCAAGGCAATTATTGGACTCTACATCTTTAGACCGATTCTCCTTCCACCTAGGATGTGCTCCCTTTAAAATATCTCATTTGATGTATGCAGATGACTTGATCATCTTTTCTAAAGGAGATATGCCCTTTAAAATATCTTTCACCTAGGAAATAATCTCTTTAATCTTAAACGTGCTCAAGGCATTCACTGTTGTCTCTGGTTTGAATGTTAACCCCTTCAAATCGAATATCTTCTTTAGAGGAGTAAACAAGAAAACCAAAAAAGTGATTATTGAAAACTACGGATATGAGGCTGGCATCCTCCCATTCATCTTTCTTGGGGTTCCTCTTTCCTCCAGTCGATTAATTTCATCTCAATTTTCTATCATGCTAGTCAAAATTACTTTGCCTATTCACCAATGGGCCAGGAAATACTTCCATAGTCAGCAGGCTAGAGCTCCTACGTACAGTTGTCCAAGGAATCAAAGGATATTGGTTCTCGTTTTCCTCATTCCTAATTATGTTATTAATTCAATTGAGGGAGCTTGTAGAAGATTCCTATGGGGTGGCCTAGTGCTTGATAGATATAGACCCAAGGTCTCTAGGGATAAGGTGTGCTCGCCCACCTACCTAGGAGGCCTCGGCATCCTCAACATTCTTACATGGAACAAGACATTCTTCATCAAGACTCTATGGCGGATAAATAGAAATGAGGACATGCTCTGGATTAAGTGGATTCATCACTTCTATCTCAACTCCTATAACATTTGGGAGTACAAGTTATCAAAAAAAGACACTCCTTTCTAGAAGTCCCTAATCTTCGTTAGGGATATTCTAATTTCCAAAGCATGCACAAAAGAACAAGCTAAGTTATTACTAAATACATGGGGCAAAAACTGCAGAATAATTTCTAGTGCCTACCACTTCCTAACCGGTTTTGACTCTAAAAATGATAAATCTTGGGCTAAAGTTATCTGGATGAAGAACCATGTGCCGAAATATACTATTAACTTATGGATTGCCAAGCATAGGAGACTCAGGACAAAAGACAAAGCCTTTTCACTATAAGCAATACCAATTACAAATTCTACAGCCATGCAAACTTTTAATCATGTTTTTTTGAATGTTAATTTTCTAGGTACATTATGGAAGAGGTGAAAGCTTGGACAGATTTAAAAGAAGATACAAACTCGATTTCTTTGGGTTTTAAATCCATCAAAAAACTATATTTGTCTAAAACTCCAAAGAATAACTTTCGGAAAGCTTCATTTGTAGCTGTGGTGTACCACATATGGCATGAAAGGAATAGAAGACTCTACGAAGGAAAAGCCCAAAATATAAAAAATTTAGTTAGGATAATCAAAATAGGAATTTACATTATTTTTTGCAAAGAATATAATAGTTTGAAACTGCCTTAGGGTGTACAGAATTTTTGGTAATAAAATTATTTATCAAAAAAAAGAGAAATTGTTTGGAAATGAAGGCAGTGTGCAAAGCTTGCCTTTGAGCAGAAATTCCTGAGACTCAAATATGATTGTCAAAATAATATTTATCTAGCAAGGAATTTAGAGAAAAAAACACATCGACATTCAATATCATTTCACTCGAGAGCAAGTTGATTGAGGATGATTCAGTCTGGAGAAAGTTGACATAAAGAGGAATGTCGTAGATTACTTGACAAAGGTAGTGGGTGTCGAGAAGTTCTAGTGAAGCAGAGCTAAAAATTAAATAAATAAGTATTCACTAAATGAGAGAATGTTAGGATTGACTCATACTTTTTCTAAAGTTGCAGGTTGTGTTGTGGAATTGTGATCCTATTCTATGGAGTCGTGACTAGATTATAGTTGAAATATCTATCGAAGAGTTTCAACCATGTTATGTAGAGTTATGACTAGACTAAAACTGTAATATCTATTGGGGAGTCATGCAGATGTTCTTTGGTGTCACTATTGGACTAAAGCTCTAACATATGATTAGGAGTCGCAAGTTGCTTTATATTGTTGCGATTAGTCAACTTAAGGATTCAAGTTGCAATCTAGTTCTTAGGTGTCACTACATAAATGAAGTTGTGATATAGAATTTGATGTCGTGACTTATGTCTTAAGTTAAAGCGATTTTTTTTCAATTTAAGTATTTTTTAAATGTAACAATAAAACCCCAAAAATCCAAAATTTGAAACTTGAAACTATGTAACCTTTAATTATATTTGTATTAGTTTTGATAGAAGAAAGTTTTTTTTTAATTTGTCTTGTGCTTATGGTAAAGCTTTATGTTTCTCATGTGTGTAGGGTGCTTCTTCTATGAGAGTTTACCCTCCTTTCTGAATTCATGGTTCATTGGTACATCCCCTACTTTGGGATCTCATAAAGGTTACGAAAGATCTTGAGGATTTCTATCACTTGGGATCGAACAATATGAAAATTTTTAAAAGTTAAATATTTTTAAAATTAATAATGCCAATATAAATATATAATATGCATGAAAATTAATCAAAAAAAATCAATTAAAAATACTCAAATTTTAAAATATAATTTAAAATGCCTAAACAATTACAAACAAAAGATTATAAAATAATGCATTAGTGTAATGGAAATAACATAAATATAACATAATATTACTATGCCTAATTTGAATTATTATAGCTCCAAGTCATGGTATTATTATTTTAGTGTATGTCAACATCTATTTGTAACTCTTTGATTTTATCTTAAAGATTCGTCCGTGCGTTCTCATAATTTTTTAAGTAGAACATAACTTCAATAATATCTAGTTATAGTAAGTTTTTTTTTATTTGAAGTCACATTTAAACTCATAAAATAATAGTTTTCAATATTAAGCTTGATACCGGAGGGTCAGTTGATCATGATATTTTAGATAACATGAAAAACAATGAATTTATATGATATTCACCAATTCACTTTGTCAAAATTTTGTATGTTATTATGAGATGCAATATAGCAGTAATTTATGTCTAAGTATCTTAATAATTTACTCTTCTTTGATATATCTTTTTGTAATTTATTTCTAGTTAATTGAATAAAAAAAATAACCATCACCGAATATGGCATTGATCTTCATACTCGGAGCTTTTCTAAAAATTTATCTACGTAATTTAAAAATATATAATCTAATTATTCATAAATAATATTCTAAAGTTATTGGGTTGATTCATAGAAGTAAATATGAATTTGATAATATTTTTATTCCCTTTATCTTAATCCTATGATATATAAAGGCAACTAAGTAATAAAAAATAAAATAGAGGATTCATATTTTATATATTTTTTTACTGTCTCAATAATCATGATATCAAAATATTGATATTTTATATATTGGTTAAAGATACTTCTCTTGTTATGTGTATATCACAGTGCAATACATGTCGTTGGAGTGCATACAGAAAAATTCATGTTCGTTGCATCATAAAAGTTTTTTATGAATTCTAAAAAATAAAATCTAATATCCTAGAATGATTTGTTAAATATTTTTTTATTGATTTTATTATTAACGTAGCTAGATATTATATATGATTCGTTAATCAATGAATCCAATATCAAGTATATTGAATTTCAACAGTATCTCATATTTAGTTGGAATTTTTTCTGGCTTACTAACTTACATAGTGTAAAAGTCTTGTAGTTTGTTAAACATCCTAATACATTTTAGTGCATTATATATTTGTTCTAATGAGAAAATATTTTTTTAATCCGAATTGTACTATTAGGTTTATTATGTGACATATTCTAGCATAAAAAAATCCAATAGCCAAATCATTCATTCACATATGGCAAGATCTTTACAAGAATGGAGAATTTGATGAAATTTAATATTCTTTTATTTAATAATTACTTTGTCATCATGACTAATTCAAATATCAGATGTCATCGAGATTACTCATATGCTACCTAGTAATGAACTCAGCCATGTTTTCCTTTGAAAACTTATGGTGGTAAATAATGAGTGTCACTGACCTTGAATTTAATCTAATTTAATGATCCCATTGTATAGTTTGGATTATCTGGATCTATTGCTCCATATTTTTCAAAGTATTTTTCAGCTTGTCTTCTAATGTGTCCAGTCTTATTACTACTCTTACAAGCATATATTTTTTAATATACATTATACAAAATTTCCTTTAATATTTTTAGAATTTTTATTTTAATTATATTAAAAAATGAGTCATACTAAATATATTCAATTATTATTAGATTATTTGGTGCTTTAGCCGAGATCAATCTATGATTGAAAGATAACTCAATCTTTGATTTTTCAGCTAAGTTATTGTTGTCTAAATTAATATTTATATTATTTTCATAATAATAAATATTTTCTATTTTTTAAGTTTTAGAGAATTTTTGAGAATAAGAAATATTTTTCTATTTATTTCTAAAATTATATAGGTAAAAAAAATTTTGAAAAAAAAATTGTGAGCACCTTACAGAGATTCAAACCAAAATGTGAAATTGAGAAATCATAAATTGGAAATTGCAATACTTGTCTATAAACAATAATTTACAAAATTATATTCTATATAACATTATAATAAAAAAAACATATAATGTTGTTTAGAGAATTTAAGAGAACTAAGAATTATAGTTTGAGTGTGAAATTCTAAATGTTAAATTCACATTTATAGATAATTTTTAAATTAAAATATTATTATTTTTTATATTTGAAATTTATTTTTGGGTAGAATTCTAACATTTATTGGATTTCTAGCCACATTCACTGGACAAAATTCTAATAGTTGATTCACTCAAAATTTTAATTTTTTTCTTTTTTTCAAACTTATTTTATAATGTTTTTCAACAACGATGTGCATTGTTGTTGTTGTTGTTGTTGTTGGAGGTTATTACAAAGTTGATTTTTTTATAAATGAGGTACATATATTTGACATGTCCCTATTAATGTAATTGTGTGTGTGTTTTAAATTTAGGGGGATTATTTGTGGGGTGCTTCCCCGAAATTTTTAAGATTTAGAAACTAAACATTTGATATTTTTAAAAAGTCGCAAAACTAAAAATAAATTAAAAATAAGTGCACCAAATTTTTATGTCCTGAACTACCATCTCCCTTGCCCCTCGCCCTTCCTCACCCTCGCCCATGTCCTCGCCCCTCGCCCTCGCCCACACCATCCTCACTCGCCCTCGCCCACTCCCTGACCACGCCCTCGCCCATGCCCTCACCCTCGCCTGTTTCCCTCACCCGTCGCACTCGTCCGTCTCTCTTCGCCAAACTTCCCTCACCTCTCGCCCCTCTCTCCCCGCTTCTCTCCCTCCACCCGTATCCATGAGCTCCTTCGTGGAGCTCCATCGAGCTCTAAAGAACTCAACATGGAGCTCCAATAAGCTCCTTCGTGGAACTCGTGGAGCTCGACATAGCTCCACGAAGGAGCTCACTAGAGCTCCTTGAGCTTTATCGTGGAGCTCCTCAAGCTCCATCATGGAGCTCGAAGGAACATCACGAGTTCCATGAATGAACTTGTCGAGCTCTAGTGAACTCGATCGTGGAGCTCCCTAAGCTCAACGAGCTCCTTCGTGGAGCTCAGTTGAGCTCTAGCTAGCTCGAAGTGGAGCTTACTAGAGCTCGATGAGCTCACTCGTGGAGCTCGTGAAGTTCCATTGAGATTCATAATGGAGCTCGACGGAGCTCATCGATCTTCAATGAGCTCCACTTTAAGCTCGCTAGAGCTCGATAGAGCTCCACGAAGAGCTCATGGAGTTCCAACGA
>JAREIK010000100.1:68987-154077 GCA_029783825.1 Sapria himalayana
AAACTTTTTTGTGATTTTGAAACTTTCTTCCATGAGAATGCTTTATAATCAACCATTTTTTTGAAAGACTTTGTAATTAGTCGAACATTGTGAGATGGAATAAAACTCTACAAATAAATAAAATAATATTGAAAACAAGCAAAATCATAATTATATATAAAAACCACTAATAGTAACATCAAAATTATTTATTCAAGTCATATTTACATATTTCTTATACCTCTTATCCACAATCTCAATTACTAACTTAGTACTGAATGCAGAGGAAGACATAACAAATGATGATGTCAATGTTTTGTAAATGGGGTAACTATCAGTCTAAAATATGGCGTAGAAAATAGAGATAGATCAAAAGTGTGTGCAGGAAGGATAATGGGTGGTGGGCTTATATCTGATAAAGGTGATAGTAAATGTGTCAATGATGGTGATGGTGATGAAATGGAGATGGTGATTATGATGTTCAAGTCTGGATATGGTGGGTATGAGATGGTACTGAATTTGCAACAAGATGTAAAATACTAAATAAATTTGGTTCATTTCTGGATCCACATCCACCTCCACCACATGGCCATGTCCTTTAGGTGCCATCTGCTATAAAAAAAACATAGAACAAATAATAGAGATATGATTAACAACCATTCATTTTTATATATAACACACCAATAGATTTCAACAAAATATAGAAAGTCTTTGATAGTTTAATATTATAATATAATTATAACTATTTAATTATCGGCATCACTATCATCTTCCAATGGATCTTCTGACATTTCATCTGATTCAAAAGTTCAACTCATCTTCAGATAGAAATTGATCATCTTCAATTTTATTAGGCCACCATTTGAGTCACATACATTTTTGGATCTTCATCTACATGCACAGGCTCAATATTATTTATGTCATCTTCTTGGAATGCCGGTGCAATAGCTAAGTCTGCACTTTTTTGTTGAGATGTTGGTACTTCAAAATTTGATCGAGCTTTGGTTTGCAAATCACCCACCAATCACTCTTATCATGCGATCGGATATGTACAATAATATACTTGTGTGGCTTGAACTGCCATAATAAATGACTCATATCAATTATATCTACGTTTATGGTTAACATTCACTAGCTTATAATCCAAATGAATCTTTGAACCCACATTTCGTGTAGGATCAAACCTCTCGACTTTAATAATACAATTTTGTTATTTTCAAATCTAGGATACTCCAACTCAATAACTTCTATGAGTTGACCACAATAATCAATCTCATCTGCACTATAACCTGAGTCTTTAATGCATACACCACTATACATTGTTGTTTTAGAAGAACCGTGCCCATTTGTGTGAAATTTATATCCATTGAAAAAATACCTAGGATAGGTTGTCACATATTTAAATAGGCTTTACTTGGATTCTGAATGAAAATATTAGAATCTCTATTTGAAGGATCATTTGCATGTGACATAAATTAAACAAATGATGTTAACAAATAAAAGATGCTATAAATTAAATAATTCAAAAATTTAAACTTAATAATTCTCACATAATTTTTGAACTAATTCGCAAATTCAGTTTCAAGCATATAATTGACATCATTTATAGAAATTGCTGGTTGCCTATTTTTTAATTTCTCAACATAAATACTGCACAAACATAAAAAGAGAGAGAAAAATGTATATCAATTTTTAATTATTTTTATTAAGGACAAAATTAAACTATATTTACACATGCAACCATCTTGGGTATACATACTCAATATATGGTGCAACCTCCTCACAATTAAGTAAAGCATAGCTCCGGGTTGCTTTATACTCTTCATCTATCATACATCTTTCTTTGTTCTTCCAAATACTCTTCATAGGTGCTTGAAGATAGATAGTTTGTGCCCAGAATCATCTTCTGCCATCACATGACCTTCATCATTTTGAGGCACATTTCTTTCTTTGTATTGATATGATCCTCAAAATAATAAGAACAAAATGATGATGCTTTTCTACTAAATATGTATTACAAATTGAACCTTCAAATTTTGCCTTATTTCCAACAACTTACGCAGATACCTACAACCATAATGTTAGGTTTCAATTATATTAAATTACAAATTTACTTTATGTATAAAATAATAAAACACAGCTAATTATATGTATTTACCTCTCAAAAGGATACATCCACTTGTATTGCACTCGCCCTACTATCCTTGCTTCATATGCCAAATGGACCGACAAATGCTCAATTAAGTCAAAAAAGCTTGGTGGGTATATCCATTCAAATTTACAAAGAATAAGTAGTATGTCATTCTCTAGCCTCACCATGTCATCTATTTTGATTGTGGTTGCAATTAGCTGTTTGAAAAAATAAACTAAGTTCTGTAAGGACCTTCCAAACACTTAGGGAAAGTAATTCACGAAATACAATAGGTGTTAATCTCTATATAAATACATAATAGTCATGACTTTTCATTCCAAATAAATTAAGATTCTTTATATCCACGCATCTACCCATATTGACACATTCATCAGAGAATTTCAAATTTTTAACCCATTCACACAATATTTGTCTTGCCTTCTTATCAAGTGTGTAACAAGATTTAGGAAATTTTTTTGTTGTCTCATTTAGTTTCAATTCAGGATGCCGAAAGTAATCATTCAGCTCTTGTCTTGATTTTAAAGTGTCTTTTGTTTTTCCATCTACATTAAGGATAGTGTTGAAAATATTGTCAAACATATTTTTTTCAATATGTATTACATCCAAGTTATGACGAATTAAATTGAACTTCCAATAGGGCAAGTCCCAAAAAATACTACGTTTCTCCGGCCAAATATTTTGCATATTGGTCCATTAGTTCCAGTAGCGTCCTTTTCAGTTACCTTCTTCAAACCCAAACTCTGAATCTTTGTCATAATATTATCTCTTGAATGAATTATTGGTGCAACTGTCATCACACTTTTATCATAGGTTGAAACTTATGATGGTTATTAAACCATGATTGTTTACCACTAAATTTGAGGGTAAATGCATCAGACTTTTTCATGCAATACGGGCATGCAAATCATTTTAGTACTCCAGCTAGACAATATTGAATATCTAGAAAAGTTACTTACCATCCATATAAGGGCCGCCTGCATAATGAAATTTTGCTTCTTTTAGATATCATATGTATTCACGCCAACATCCACAAATGATTTAACTCAGCTATAAAAGGCTGTAAGAAAACAACCAGCATGTCTTTGGATTTTTTGGCCTTGGAAACAATATTGACAAAAACATATATTGCTTATTCATACACAACCATGTAAAAAAATTATAAGGTGTCACTATCACTGGCTATTTTGAATACCGTTGTCCAGATTGTCCAAATGGCTGAAATCCATCAGTGAGAGACCCAATTTCACATTTCAACATTCAACTACAAAATCTTGATGTATATGATTAAAATGCTTCCAAGCAAGTGAATCTGATGGATGACGCATTACCCCTTCCTCAAACTCATGCTCAGAATGCCCTCGCATATCATTTGCTATAGCATTTGATGCATATAGTCTCTACAATTGAGGAATTATAAGAAAATAATACATCTTCTTAAATATAACTTTTAATTTTTGTTGCATATCTACAACACGAGGTGTCTTCTTAAACCGAGGATGATCACAAAACTTACAGCTAATTAAATCACGATCACCACCCCAATATAACATACATCCATTGAAATAACAATCAATTTTTTCCAATGATAGACTCAATCCTCATAGTAACTTCTTAGTGTTGTAAAAGTTTTTAGTGACCAAATTATTATCCGGAACAATCTCTTTCATTAGTTTTGTCATCTGACCAAATAATTTCTCAGAAATATGATTTTCTGACTTAATGCTCATAAATCTAGCTACAAGTGACATTTTCGAATGTGTTTTACAACTAGACCACAACTCATTATATGCAACTTTAAGCATTTCATAAAATTTCTGATCTTCAAGATTAGGTGATTCATCCATGTAATCCATATTGAAGCCAACACCAGCAGCTTCCATGGCCATTTTATGGTATGTGTTTGATGCTTCTTCACCATAAGCAAACGATTCAGTACCCTCATTTCGGTCAATGTTCAGAGCCATTGTACTTTTCCCATGATAAATCCAAACAAAATAATTTGGTACAAGGCCATATTTAGCCAAATGGTATCTTATGGTATTTACATTATGAAAAGGTATATTCTAACACTAGCGATGATTACATGGACACTTAATTTTTTTCTCCATTCATCCATCTCGATTGACTACATGCAAAATTGATGAAAATTTCAAGTCCACTCAAAAAATCCGTATTCAAAATTCCATTCATAAACCTTTTGTGCATTCACTAACGATCTGAACTCATTTTGTCCTATTTAATTTACAAATAACAATGCTCAATCATTATTTGGATTAAACATTCAATAACTTCAAAATATACTAATAATAAAATAAAATTGCTTACAGATGAATATTTAAAAATTAAATATCATCAATATCAAGGCAATGCATTGCAAGAATTTACATGAATAGATAAAACAATTTTTAGCACGGTAAAGATTAATAGTTATCATACTATTACTAGATAAAGAGAGCAAAATACGATACTGGACAAGAAAGGAAAGTAAGAAAAAAAGAAATTTAAAGTTGAAAGGGTCGAGAGAGAGAGAGGGAGGAGAGGAAAGAGAGAGAAAGGGGAGAGAGGGAGAGAGGGGGAGAGAAATGGAGAGCGAGAGGGAGAGAGAGGGAGAGAGAGAAAGCAAGAAAGAAGGAGAGCGAGAAGAAAATAACAAGAGAGTGAGTGAGTGAGTGACACAGAAAGAAAAAGAGGAGAGTGACACAGAAAGAATGAGAGAGAGGAGAGAGACACAGAGAATGCAATGTTAGAATGTGGAATTTCATAAAAGAATAAAAAACAATTTTCTATACACACCTATCAAATATTACATCTTTTGACATACATAAGTTCATATATGAGCCTGAGGCCCAATGGGTGGGATTAAATAAGAATACAACCCTTATTTCAATAGCATACTATATCTGACCAACGGACACTCTCTTGCTATGTGCTTACATATTGTTGATATTATATCTTTTGTCATTTAATTTCAAGTTAGTACAAAAAATTAGTATTATCCCATTTATAATTATATGGAATTATACATATAGTATATGTAGTTATAAATAGTTATATATAATTAAACATATAGTTACACACACACACACACACACACATATTATATATATATTCATACAAGTAGTTATATGTAGTTATACATAAATGTATCCAAAGTTATAAAAAATATATAGATTTACATATATGTATAAATATATGTATACATAGTTAAAAATATAGTTATATTTATTTACATAGAGTTTTATATAGTTACACAAATTTTTATATATAGTTATACACATATAGTTAAACATAATTTTGTATGTTGTTATACAGTAATTATAAATATAATTACTTGTGGTTATACATATAGTTACACATATATTTATACATGTAGGTATATATTTTTTGCATATAATTTTATATATTTATACATATAATTATGTATAGGTATAGATATAGTACAATACATTTTTATATAATAATATATAAAAATGTATATTAAATATATGTTGAAAATTATATATTTAAATATAGGTATGTTTAAAGTTTTTATAGTTATACATATAGTAAGATACAATTATTTATAGTTATATATGTTAAACATATAGTTATATATATATATATATATATATATATATATATATATATATATATATATATATATATACTTCCTCTTCTTCTCTTTATTCCCATTCTTCTACTTCTTTTCCATATTATTATTATTATTATCTTATTGTTTTTCTTCTTCTTATCTTATTGTTCTTTTTTTGTCTTATTCTTCTTATTCTCATTCTTCTTCTTTTTCTTCTTCTTTTTCTTTGCATGCTTCTTAATCTTTTCATTCTACTTCATTTCAACTTCTTCTCCGTCTTCTTGTTCTTCTACTTCATCTTTTTTTTTCTTCTTCTCCCCCCTCTTCTTCTTTTTATCATCATCTTCTTCTTGATATTGTTCTTATGTTACTAATTCTTTTTTTTTATTTTTATTCTTCCTTTCTTCTTCTTCTTCTTCTTGTTCTTCTTCTTCATTTTTTTTCTCCTTTTTATTCTTCTTCATCTATTTTTCAATATTCTTTTTTTTCTTTTTTTGCTCCTTCATCATCATCAACTTCTTCCTTTTCTCCATCTACTATTACTTTTTCATCATCATCTTCTTTTTATTCCTCTAATTCTTTAGCTTTTACTTCTTTTTCCCCCTTCTTCTTCTTCATTAATGTTATCATCATCATCTTCTTCTTATTCTTATTCTTTTTCATTTTCAATTTCAACTTCTATTTCTTCTTCTTCTTCTTCCTCTTCTTCTTTTTCTTCTTCCTATTTCTCTTCTTCTTATTCTTCATCTTCTTATACTTCTTATTATTCTTCTTCTTCACTCTTCTTCTTCTACAAATTTTTTTTCTTCATTTTTCTTCTTCATTTTCTTATTCTTATTCTTATTCTTCATCTTTTTTTATTTTTCTTCTTCTTATTCATCTTCATCAACTTCTTCTTCTCCTCCTTCCTCTTTGCCATTTTATTCTTCTTCTTCCTTTTCTTCTTCTTCCTCTACAACAACAACAACTACTACTACTACTTCTTCTTCTTCTTTTTCATATTCTTCTTTTCATTTTCTTCTTCTTCTTCTTCCATTTTTATTTATCTTTTCCATTTATATTCTTCTTCTTCCTCTTCTTATTATTCCTCTTCATATTTTTATTATTCTTCTTTTTTATCTTCTTCTTCTTCTTGTATTTTATCTTCTTCTTTGATTTTTTCTTCCACTTCTTCTTTTTCTTTTTCTTTATCCTCTTCTTCTTTTTCTTCATCTTGTTCCTCTTCTTTCTTCTCTTTTTTTTTTTTATAATTTTGTTTTATTATTATTAGAACCCTCTCTTTTGGCGGAGGAATACCGTTTTTACAACCTACATCTACCCTTATCCCTTTTACATCCATTTCAAAACAAAAACAAAAAAACAAAGAACAAGTAACAATTTAAAATGATCTAGAAGCTATAGATTTGAAACTGCTGGAATTTGGGCATATGTGAGGTTCCGTACTAGAAGCTTGACACTTGATCCTCAGACCTTTTAGCTTTTCCTGAGAGAAGCTACCTTCTTTTAGCTTGTGAGGTTCTGAATATGGATATATGTGAGATTTCAAATCTACATCATCCCCTGAGATAAGTTTATTAAATCCTCCAGCCCTTTTAGCTTTTCCTTTTCTTCGAGCCTTACTTGGAGTGGGATCCTTTGGCACCTACTGGGCTGTCAATTAGTGTGAAGGTATTGGCCTATCTTTATACAATCTTCCTTCAGGACCAGGAAGAGTTTTAGCCTTTCATGTCTTTACGTTCTTTTAGTAGCTTCCTTCCATGGAGTGGGATCCTTTGGCGCTTAATCAGAACTAAAAGCTTGACTATAACAGGGTAAAACCAGGGGTATAGACACTTGTTTACTTGACTCAGAACAACTATTGAAGACTGATTTTTACAGGCAAATGAAGATAGAAATAAAGCCTGTTCAAAGTCAGCATAAATCCTTCTTTATAGGCCTTAAATTGGCCCATTGGTAGCTGTCTTTATATCTGCAGAAAATTCATATAGATGGGCATAGCCGAGGCATAGTTAACCTTACCACAAGGAGAACTAAGGAGCCATTTGAACCGGTAGAATGTACCTGAAATTAGCACAATCTAAACCACAATACAACAGGATGACAACCTCTCTATGATACCATATACCCTGTCTTGAGTGAGGATATGCAGTATACTTAAATGTATTCTCTATCTTACCCTACTGGGTGTCAATTAGTGTGAAGGTAATTGGCCTATCTTTATACAATCTTCCTTCAGGACCAGGAAGAATTTCAGCCTTTCATGCCTTTACCTGAACTTAAAAGAAAGCAATTCCAGCAATAATAACCCAACACCCCTCACCATTTCCCAACTAAGTAGTATACTTCATGTGAGTACCAAATGTTAGGAAGAGATATCCAGGTGATTTGAAACTGTTCTGATATATGGATATTCTTTTTATCCAGTTTTATAAAGCCTTTGAATTTATCTGGAAAAGACGCTGCATCATATTTGTGAATTGTTTATATTTACCTTCTTTTGCTAGATTATCAGCTAGGTAGTCACTTCTCTGTATATGTGTTTGATTGAAGCATTCAAGAGTTCTATTAAACTACTAATTTCCTCTAGCTCTTCTTCGAATTTCCACATGCTGTTTCTTTTATTCACTAGATCGACCAAATTTTAGAGTCAATCTAAATATCTAAATTTAAAATATTATCCAATTTACACACCCGTAATCCTTCCCTTAAAGCTAAAATTTCTGCATGGATTGCAGAGGAGGCTTTAAATGGATCCTAAATAAGCAAGGATAAGGTTACCATTGTGGTCTCTTACCACACCTCCACCACCTGCTAAGCCTATATTTCTATCAAAACTACCGTCAGTGTTCAAAGCTAATCTAACCGTTTGCTGGTTTTTCCCACTTGATTCCTATAATTTTTTGTGAAGGGGGGTTTTGAAACCGAGAGGTTCCAGAATTTAATGGAGTCAATATCTAAATGAGAATTATGAGTTAAAAATCGGGCTAGCTTCCGAAGTGATTTTTATTTCTTTCTTAATGGCATTCCAAATATCTTCCACTACCATAGTACGTCCTTCAAATCTGCTACTATTCCTAGCCTTCCATATACACCAGATAGCGATATGGGGATGTTATTTTTGAGCCAGGATAGTGGTCTATGATGAGTATGGGCTGAACTCCATTTGAGGAGTCTAATTCTAAGAGGGGTGGATTTATGCTTGAGGCCCATTTCCGATTCTAATCTTTTCCATATTTCTAACGCTATATTACCTTGAGAAACAGATGATCAACCGATTCAACCTGCTTGTCGGCAGCAATCACATCTAGAGGGCATTTTTATGCCCTTCATTTTTATGTTTTCAATCAAGAGGAATGATATTTGAGAGCACTTTCCGAGTGTTTAACTTGATTTTTTGGCTATTATCGTTATTCCAGACCCAACTGAAGAGAGGTTGTTCAACCCTCTTACATCTGATTTTTTCTTTAATTGTTTTGAGTGAAAAGGTCCCATCTGCACTCAAAATCCATTTCAATCCCTTTTTGGAGGGTTTAGAGAAATTGTCAACTATTTCTCTTTGATTAAGCATTTGGAGCCAAACTTGCGAAGCTTTTTTCTTTTTTCTTTCTCTATTTGTGTCTCCCTCTATACAATATTTAGCAATCATAATTCAGCCCATAAACTATTATTTATTTGAGCCTCCACCACCTTTTGCAACGCCCAGGCTTTGGCAAGATCATTTAAATCAGCAAAGCTCCAGACCTGCTTCGTGTTTAGGGTAGCAGAGGTCTTTCCATTTTTTCCTAGTGAGCTTTTCTTTTTCCATTTTTGGATCCCCACAAAATTGAGCAAAATTCTTTTTCAATTCTTTTTTTATCTACCACTAGGAAGATTAGTGATCATTAAATTATGCATTACTACACTTTGTAGTACATGAGTAATTAGAGGTGATCCTACCACTCAGTGTTAGTGTGTCAGTTTTTCTAACTTGCAATGGTATTTTTGATTTTATCAATTAAAAATTTCTAAATATTCTGATTTAGTTTACCTTCAAAAGTGGACAACCAATGATATTGCATTGCTCCTTTTTTCTGGGTAAAACACTAGTTATGGTATTAATTCTATACGATAAGCTTGGGGGGGGAGGCATTTTTTTCAATCATGAATTGGCACTTTTTGTTATATTATTTTTTGCCCTGTTTCATCTTCTAATAGTTTTAACAAGGCCCATCAAATTATAGAGGGATCTAGCCACTGCCATTGTGAAATGATCACGGTCATCCTGCATATGCCAGACAGCCCACCAAGATGGGGTGTTTTGCCGGCATGCTATAATACCAATTTCACTATTGAGCATTTTAGATTTGATATTAACAATTAAAATTCTATATAAATATTAAATAGAGATGGAGAGAGGGGGTCACCCTGTCTTAGCCCTCTAATCGCTTGGAATTGTCCTTTTCTAATTTCCGTTTACAAGAATTCTAATACTTGGACTTGATATACATCTGTATATCAAGTCTACCAGGTTTCTGAGAAGCCCATCTTTCTCATAATGAAGCATACATATGCTCCATTCTACTCTATCGAAGGCTTTAGATTAAATCTAATTTTAATAAAACGTTGTGTCCTCTAGATTTAGTGCCTAATTCTTTGATCATTTCTTTTGCTAGACAGATGTTTTTCCATTATTAGCCTGTTTTTCATAAAACCTGATTGTTCTTTGGAGATGATTTTTGGCAGAGACTCCTGCTAATCTACTTTGGAGTAGCCTTAGCGAGAATCTTATATATGGAGTTGCACAAACTTATAGGTCTAAAATCCTCAGCCTTTTGAGGGTTGGCCATTTTAGGTATGAGACCATATACGTGGAACTCCATTTCTTACCTATATCGAACCAACAGAAATCCAAGATATAAACATTTAAAAGCCTCATTTTTTATGATCATCCAGCAATTTTTGGTAAAATTCGTTATTCCACCCATCTGGACCCGGAGCACTGTTTGACCCCAAACTGAAAACCACAGTCTTCAATTCGTCTTGCATCCGGGAGCTTTGTGAGAAATCATTTTCTTCACTTGTGATTTTTTTTGAATATTATTTTAGAAGGTAATCTACAACTTAGTGGTGTATCACCTTTAAATAAACTTTCAAAATGATTGTCGAAGTGATTTTTAATATCAAGATCACTATCTATCCATTTTATTTAAGTTGTTTTTTAAGCCTTTTATTCTCTGTTTTTGAATCTTAAGTTTAGCTGTTTTCTGGAAGAACTTTGTGTTTTTGTCTCCTTCTTTTATAGCCATTTTATTTAGCTTTTTTGTTTCCAAAACACTTCTTCCATGAGGAGTTTTAGCTTTAATTCAGCTTGTGCTTTGTTTAATTCTTTTCTACTATCTTTGTTATTAAGTGTGTCGAATTCTAACTCATCTTTTCGACTTTCTGTTCTGCATCTATAATATTGTTGTTAATATTACCAAAGATATTCTCTATTCCAACTTCTTAAGTGATTTTTTAATCTATATAATTTTGTATTCCAGATTTGACCGGGGTTACCTGAAGCTGCCTGTGACCATGAGTTTTTAACCATGTTGAAGAATGTGTGATGTAAGCACCATGCATTTTGGAATTTGAAGGTATTTTTTATGGTTTTAGATTTTTCTACTAATATTAATAGTGGATTGTGATCCGAGCAGGATCTATTTAAGTGTTTCACTACAGTGGTCCCGAAAGCTTCCAACCATTTTACATTATATAAAACTCTATCTAATCTGTGCCCATTATGGTGCCTTTATCTTTCCAGTTGTTGCACCATGTATAATTAGACCCTAAGTAGTTAGCTTCCATCAACCTAGCTTCTGATATGGTCTCGTTGAAGTAGAGAGGTAGCTTTTTTTTGTTGGGGGGGGTTACCCCTATTTTCTCACAAGCTTTTCTTATTATGTTAAGTCACCTCCTATAATCCAGGATTTGTTTATATTAGCTATTTTTATCATATCTTTCCACAGTTCTTTCCTGCCTTCTATAGTGTATTAGCATAAACAGCTGAAATTACCTCCTCACGGGCGTTATCCAAACTAAAATTGATAATTTGGTCTGTGACTTCCAAGATGTTTATGTTAATAGAATTTTTCCAAATAGCCAGATTTTATTAGTTATTATTAGAAACTACCTTATCAAAGCCTAATATATTTTTATAGTGATCTAGTTGTCATTACTTACTATAGGCTCGCAAGAATTATAAGTGGCGTTTTATGTATTTGGACCAATTTTTTAAGTCTTTTTATTGTTGAAGGGTTTTGCAATACCCCTCGCATTTCCAGTAGAGTATTCTAACATTATGGCAAGATTTAGCCCTAGCCCTAGTGGTGTACTTTGAATCATAACTTTTATTTAAATATTTTTTCATGTTCTAGGTTTTTTAATTGAACTTGACTCTTCTATTTTCTCATCTCTCCATAGCCTTCCTAGCTGAACGGCCATAATTTTATTTCCTCCATGGCCCATTCTCTATCCCCCAATTTGCTTTTGAATCTACCAATATCTATGTCATCCCTTTATGTTTTCATTTAGCTTAGTTTCTTTCTCTTTTTTTTCTAGGTTAATATCACTCCTAACTTCTAGCTCTTCTTCAGAGCTATTAGAAATTTCCACTGACCATTTCCTTATATTCTCTCTTTTTTTTTCCAGATCTTCCTTTGCGAAATCTATTATTAATTTCTGCGATTTTTTGAATTAATTCATGTGTTTTTATGTTTTCTTCTCTAGCTACCTCATCTTTTCACCTTCCTTAGGAGGCACATATTCCACAATCTCTAAATCAGTTCTAGTTCATTAAGTTCATGTTCTGTCTGGTTAGGAGGCTTGATTCTATATTCCATCCCCTTCCCTGCAAATGTTCCTGAACCAGGCCACTGTCTGGTTCCTTTCTGCTTATTTTTAACAAGGCAGAGTTCAGGGACTATGGCCAAGTTTGTAACAATGGGAGCAATATTGGGGAAGGTTTTCTGGAATTATTTCTTGCCAGAATCCATCCCCATCTTTGTTGCCAATCCATATTCTATGAGGAATATGCTGCAGCAAGTTACCTCTATGCAAACTCGAGCAACGCTCGGCCGAGACAAGGTGGCAGTGGCACCATCGAGAAGCAGAGGGGTGCCCACTGCATGCGCTATATGATATAGTGAGAACTTGTCTGAAGAAGTGTATGGAAGCATAGGGAGAAGAAACCAAAACCCGGTGCTAATGGCGACTCTTGTTTGGTGGGAGAAGGCAGGCGTCCATCTGAATGTGCGCATGGGGTAGCCCAGAATGTACCATGTTCCTTTCAACCAGACTCTATGGAAGTCTTCTTCACTAGGACTAGTGAAGAAGAATATGTTTGCCATACAAAACACCTATCTTTGTGTGTCCCTTGAGCTTCAGTGATGCATAAAAGGCTCTAATATCTTCAACACGCGGATGCCCGTGTGAAAATTTGCCTACCACAGTGAATTTTTGAGCATCCGAGAGCATAGCTATGTCAGTCGGGGAGAACTCTATCGAGGGTTCTCCGTTTTTTTTCCCGTGAATATCCGAAGATGATGAATAGTGCTGCGCGGTCTTCTTGAATTGTTGGGAAAATGACTTCTTATCCATTAAGTAATCTAAATGCTCCATTTGAAGCTGAAATTAGCTTCTTCTTCCTTGATTTTGCTGTTTCTCTCTCTAGAAATCGAGGTTACTCTCTCTAGAACTTGAGAGCGAAATTTAAAAAAAAAACAGTTCTTTCTTTCTTCTTCTTCTTCTTCCTCTCTTCCTTTTCCTCTTCTTCCTCTACTTCTTCTTCCTCTTATTTTTTTCTTTTTATTTTTTATTATTATCATCATCATCATATTCTTCTTCTTTTTAACATCTTTCTTTATTTCTTCTTCCTCTTCTTCTTTTTCTTCTTCTTCTAACACTTATTCCTTTTCTTGTTATTCCCTTTCTTCTTCTTCTTCTTCTTCTTTTTCTTCTTCTTCTTTGTCTTATTTTTAATCTTAATTCTCATCATCTTCTTCTTTTACTTCATCTTTTTCTTTTTCATCTTCTTTTGATTCTTCTTCTTTTTTTCTTTATTTTTCTTTATCTTATATGTCCTTTTTTTTATTCTTATTGTTCTTATTATTATTATTTTACTTCTTATTATTCTTTTGCTTCTTAATCTTCTTCTGTCTTTGTTCTTCTTATTCTTCTTCTTTTACTTCTTTATCTTCTTCTTCTTCTTTTTCTTTAGAATCATCTTCTTATTTTTATTCACGATTATCATCATCTTTTTCTTCTACAACAACTACTACTAATTCCTCTTCTTATTCTTATACTTTTTCTTATTATTATTATTATTCTACTACTACTTCTTCTTCTTGTTTATCTTCTTTGTCTTCTCCTTCATCTTCACCCTCTTCTTTTCTCGGGTTATTTTTCTTCTTTTTCATAATCATCATCATCTTTTTCCACTTATTCTTCTTCTCATTCTTTTTTATTCTTATTCTCATTCTTGTTCTTCATCATCATCTTATTCTTCTTATTTTTATTTCTTCCATCTTTTCTTTTTCTTTTCTTTTTCTTATTCCTTTCTTCTTCTTCTTTCTTTTATTCTTTTTCTTCCACTTTTTTCTTCTTCCTCATCTTCTTATAATTATTCTTCTTATTCTACTTCATCATCTTCTTTTCTAATTCTTCTTTTTCATCTTATTCTTCTTTTTGATCATTTTCTTCCATTTTTTTGTCTTCTTCTTCTTCTTTTTCTATGTCTTCTTATTTTTTATTTTTCTTTTTGTTTATTTCTTCTTTTTCTTCTTCTATATATTCATTCTTCTTCCTAATCATATTCTTCTTATGCTTCATCATCATCATCTTCTACTTTTTTATAATCTTTTCTTCTTCATATTCTTCATTTCTTCTTCTTTATTTTTATTTTTTTTATTATTTTTTTATTCTTATTCTTCTTCACTTCTTTATTTCTTATTCTTCTTCTTATTCTTTTTCTTCTTCTACTTCTTATCCTCTTGTTCTTCTTCTTCTTAGTATTTTTATTCTTTTCTTTATCTTCTTTTCCTTCTTCTTAATATTTTTTTTCTTACTTTATCTTATTCTTCTCCTGCTTCTTCTTCATCTTTGTCTTCTTCTTTTTATTTTATTTTTTTATTCTTCTACTTATTATTATTATCATTATTTTTCTATACTACTACTACTTCTTCTTCTTCTTCAACCTCTTCTTCTTTTTCTACCTCATCATCATCATCATCTTCTTATTCTTATTCTTCTTCATTTTTTGTTCTTTGTATTCTTTTTCTTCTTCATTCATCAAATTATTCTTTTTCATATTCTTCTATGACCATTTCTTCTTTTTCTACTTCTACTTTTTCTTTCTTATTCTACTTCATCATCATTTTCTTTATATTTTTTTTCATTTTTTCTTCTTCTTTTTTATCTTCTTCTTCTTCTTCTTCTTCTTTTATTCTTATGCTAATTCTTATTTTTTTATTCTTTTTGTATTCTTCTTTTCTTCTTCTTTTTCTACTACTTCTTCTTCTATGTCTTCTTCTTCTTCTTCCTCATCTTAATCTTCTTATTTCTTCTTCTTTATCTTCTTGTTTTTATTTTTTTTCACTTTTTCTTTTTCTTCTTCTTCTTCATATAAGTTATTCTTTTTTCATAATCATCTTCTTCTTCTTCGTAATCATCATCATCTTCTTCTTCGTGTTCATCATCATCATTATCATCATAATCATAATAATAATCATCAGTGACATCATTTTTTTCTTCTTCTTAAACTGTTTCTTTTCTTTTTTTCTTCTTCTCCATCAGCATCATCTTTTTCTTCTACATCTTCCACTTTTTCTTCTTCTTGTTATCATCATCTTCATCTTTTACTTGATATTTTGCTATTTATTCTTCTTCTACTACAACTATTTCTTTTTCTTATTCTTTGTATTCTTTATTTTTTTACCACCCCATCCTTTTCTTCATCATCATCATCATCATCATCATATTCTCTTTCATTTTATTCATCTACTACATTTTCTTCTTCATCTACTCATTCTTCTTCTTTATCTTATTCATCATAATCATTATCATATTCTTTTTCTACTTCTTCTTTATATTATTCTTTTTCTTTATTTTCTTCTTCATCTTCCTTTTGCTTTTGTTTTTTTTTCTTCTTTCTTTTATCATTCTTTTCTTTTTTCTTCTTTTTCATTAAATTCTTATTTTAATTCTATTTCTACTAATTATTCTTCTTCTTTTTCTTCTTTTCTTCTTTCTCTTCTTCTTCTTCTTCTTCTTTTTATTCTTCTTGTTCTCTTTTTCTTCATCTTCCTCCCCTCTTATTATTATTATTATTATTATTCTTCCTCTTATCCTTTATCTTCTTCTACTACTTTGTCATATTATACTACTTTGTCGTTATTTTATTCTTCTTCTTCTTCGTCATATTATTCTTTTACTTCTACTTTTTCTTCATCTGCTTCTTATTCTTCTTGTTCTTCTTCTTCTTTTTCTTCTTCTTATTCATCATCATTATCATTATCATTATCATCTCTCTTCATGTTCTTTTTTTTCTTCTTTTCTACTTTGTCTTATTTTTCTTATCTTCTTCTTCTTTTTTGTATTATTATCATCATCATCTTCTTCTTATTTTCTTCTTTAACTTCTTCTTCTTTTTCTTCTTAATTATCTTATTTTTCTTATTTTCATCTTCTACTTATTCTTCTTTAGCATTTTCTTATATTTCTTTTTCTTATTCAACATCTTCTTTTCTTTTTCTCTTTTCATAATCATCATCTTCTTTTCTTATTCATCATCATCTTTTATTTCTTGTTTTTTGTCTTGTTATTACTTCTTTTCTATCTTTTTTTTATTTTTTTCTTCTTATTTTTCATCATCATCATCAACTTTTTCTTCTTATTCTTTTCCTTCTTTGAAACATCATCTTCTTCTTCTTTTTCTTCTTTTTATTCATCTTCTTTCTCTTTACTTCATCTTCTTTCTCTCTTCATCTTTCATTTTCAACTTATTGTTCTTCTCTTCTTCTTCTTCTTCGTCATCTTAATCTTCTTGGTATTTTTCTTCTTTTTCCTCTTATCTTTTTTCATCATCTTTTTCTTTTTGTTGCTCTTCATTATCATCATCATATTCTTCTTCTTTGTCATCTTGTTCTTTTTCTTCTTCAAAACTTTTTCTTTTTCTTCTTTTTTTTCTTCTAATTATTCTCTTTTTTTTCTTATTCTTCTACTTGTTCTCATTTTCATTTTTGTCTTCTTCTTCTTTTCATCTTTGTCTTTCTATATTTCTTTATTCTTTCTTCTTATTCTATTCTTCCTTCTTCTTATTCTTCTTATCCTCATCCTTCTTCTCCTTCTCCTCCTCCTTCTTCAACTTCTTCTTCTTATTCTTCTTCTTCTTATTCTTCTTCGTCCTGTTCCTATTTATCCTTTTTTCTTTATATTATTTTTGTTGTTCATCTTCTTTTTATTCTTCTTCAATTTCTTATTATTATTCATCTTCTTATTCATCTTCTTCTTCATCATTTTATTCTTCGTATTTCTCATCTTCTTTACTTTCTTTTTCTTCCTCTTTTTATTTTTCTTTTTCATCATCATCATCTTCTTTTTTTTCTTCACGCTCTTTTTTCTGCTTATTTTGCTTCTTCCTCTTCTTTTTCTTCCTCTTCTTCTTCTTCCTCTTCTTCTTCTTCTTCTTCTTCTTCTTCTTATTCATCATCTTGTTTTTTCTTCATCATCATCTTTTTCTTCTTATTATTTTTATTAATCTTCTTCTTCTTTTATTCTTATACATCATTCTCATTATCTTATTATTATTATTATTATTCATATTCTTCTTATTCTTCTTTTTCTTATTCTTATTCTTTTTCTTTTTCTTCATCTTCTTCTTACTCTTATTCCTCCTCCTCTTCTTCATCTTCTTCCTCTTCTTCTTCTTCTCTTATTCTTCCTTTTTATTCTTCTTCTGTCTTTGCTTCTTTTTTTATTTTCTTTTTTTTCTTCTTCTTATTCATCTTCTTATTCATCATCTTCTTCTTATTATTCTATTGCTACTATGAGACCACTATTTTTTCTTCTTATTCTTTTTGTTCTATTTTTTTAATCTTCTTCTTCATCTTCTTCAACTTCTTCACCTTATTCTTCTTGTTCTATTTTTTTAATCTTCATCTTCATATTCTTTGACTTTTTCATCTTATTCTTCTTATCATTATCTTCTTCATATTCTTCTTCTTCTCATCTTGTTTTTATTCTTTTTCTACTTCCTCTTCTTTTATTATTCTTCTTCTTTCTTTTATTCTTCTTATTTCACTTCTTCTTCTTCTTCTTCTACATCTTCTTCTTGTTCTTCTTCTTTCTGTTCATTTTTTTCTTCTTCTTTCGCTTCCTCTTCTATTTCTTCTTATAATTAATCATATTTTTATTGTTTTCTTATTTTTATTTTTTCTTCTACTACTACTACTGCTATATCTTCTTCTTTTTATTTTTCAACTTCTTTTTCTTCTTCTACTTCTTTTTTCTCATCATCTTATTATTCTTTTATCTTCTTTTTAAAATCATAATTTTTTCTTATTTATCATCATCATAATCATCAATTTCTTATTATTATATTATTATTCTTCTTCTTCTTTATCTTCTTCTTTTTCTTAATCTTCTTCTACTTATTCTTCATCCACTTCTTCTTTTTCTTTTTCTTCTTTTTTTTTTCTTCTTCTTCTTCTCCAATCATCATCATCATCATCATTATCTTCATCATCTTCATCATCATCTTTTTCTTTTTCTTCTTCTTTGTATTCATCATCATCTTCTTCTTTTACTTCTTCTTTTTTTATTTTTTTTCTAATTCTATTTCTTCTTATTCTTCTTCTTCCACATCTTCAATTTATATACTTCTTCCTCTTTTTATTCATTTTCTTCCTTTTTATTCTTCTTCTTCCTATTATATTCTTCATCTTTTTTTCTTCATCATCATCATCATCAACTACTTTTTTTCTTCTTTTTTTTCTTCTTTTTTTCATCATCATCATCTTCTTATTTTTCTTCTTTAACATTATCATCATTCTTTTTTCTTTCATCATCTTATTCTTCATCATCTTCTTCTTATTTTTATTCTTCTTCCTCTTCATCATCATCATCTTCTTCTTTCTCATCTTCTTCTTTTTCATCTTCTTCTTCCTCATCATCATCATCTTCTTCTTCTTCTTTTTCATCTTTATCTTCTTTCTCATATTTTTTTTCATCTTCTTCTATTTCTTCTCTTCATCTTCATCTTCTACTTCATTATCATCATTATCATCATCTTTTTCTTCTTCTTCTTTTTCATAATCATCACCATCATTATCTTCTTCTTCTTATTTTTGCTTTCTCTTAATCTTTCATCTTATTTGTTTGTATTTTTCCCCCTCACCTTCCTTTGCCCATTCCATTTAATCATTTCTTTTCTTATTCTTCATCATCTTGTTTATCTTCTTCTTATTCTTTCTTTTTCTTTTTCATCATCATCGTATTTTTTATTTCTTTTTCTTATGCTTTTTTCTTCTTCTTCTTCCTCATTCTTCTTTTTTACTTCTTCTAAAACATCTTTTTCTGAATTTTATTAACATATTTAATATTTTTTTTTCTTCTCTGTACTTCTTTTCATATTTTATTAAACTTTTAATCTTTTTTTTCTTCTTCTACTTCTGCATCTACTTATTTGTCTATTTCTTTTTCTTCTTCTTTTGCTTCTTCTTATACTTCTTCTTTTTCTACTTTTTCCTATGTTTTTTCTCTTCTTTTTCTTGTTTATCTTTTTCTTATTCATTTTCATCATCCATCATCATCATTTTCTTCTACATCTTCTTCTTCATCTTCTTCTCCTCCTTCTTATTATTCTCCTCCTCCTCCTCCTCATTCTTCATTTTCTTCATCTTCGTCTACTTTTTCTTCTTCTTCATCTTCATCAGCATCATCATCAATTCTTCGTATTCTTATTCTTCTTATCTTTTTTTCTTCTTCAATTTTGTCTTCTTATAATCTTCTTCTTCTTTCTTTTTCTTATTCAATTACTACTTTTTCCTCTTACTCTTCTTCTTTTTTTTCTTTTTTTTCATCATCTTCTTCTTGCACTTCTTCTTATTCATAGTTGTCTTCTTCTTCTTATTAATAAGAATTCCACTACCCTCTGGGCAATATTCGGAGGAAGTCATCTTCTTCCTTGAACTGGAAGAAGACATGCTTCCCATCATACCATACTAGTTTTACCACTGCCCATAACGTCAAAGTGGCAAAGAATTAATGAATAGAATTGAATTCAGGTCGGCCATGGAGAACTACCCTGATAAGAGTTAGCTCGAAAGAATCTTCCAGCTTCTGAAGTTCTTCCTTCAAAAACAACACCGCGGGAGCCTCCTGTTTTGCGTCAAAGTTTGGAAACTTAGGCATAGTTTCTTTGAATAGCGATGAAAATGATTTTTTTATTGGAGAGCAATTCGGAATTCCCCATTTTTGGCTTCAATTTGAGCTTTTTTCACTCAAAAATGGTGGTCTCTCTCTCTCTCTCTCTAGAAATGTACTTTCTCTCTCTAGAAGTTGAGAGCGTTTATTGAAAAAAATAACCATTTTTTTTTCTTCTTCTTCTTCTTCTTTTTCTTTTCTTCTTCTTTCTTCTTTTTCTTTTTCTTCTTCTTCTTCTTTCTTCTTTTTTTTTTCTTCTTCTTCTTCTTATTCTTTCTTATTCTTTCTTTCTTTCTTCTTCTTCTTCTTTCTTCTTTTTCTTCTTCTTCTTCTTCTTCTTCTTTTTCTTTCTTCTTCTTTCTTTCTTTCTTCTTCTTCTTCTTCTTCTTTCATCATCATCATCATCATCTTCTTCTTTCTTCTTCTTCTTCTTCTTCTTCTTCTTCTTTTTCTTCTTTTTCTTCTTCTTTTATTATTATTATTCTTCTTCTTTTTAAGGTTTATTTTATTACTAGTATCACCGTCTCTTTTGGCAGAGGAATACCATTTTTTACAAACTAGAGCTACCCTTAACCCTTTTACACCTTTCCTGGTCTTTTCCTAATATTTAAAAGTTTGCAACATTAATTTGACAATTCTTAATTAATGTTTAGCTGACGTATTTTAGTTATATATTTCTAATTGAGCTTGCTTGTAACTCGCACTTTTGAATGCTGTTTAAAATCTCTGCCGAAACTAGCCTTATGCAGTCTTTGTCTATGCATACTCGCTTTGGTTTTAACTTTAGATTCTTTTTTACAAGCCCATTTCCCGGCCCTCCCCGGCCTGCCTTTTCTGTATTCCAGCCTGAGCCCGAGCTTTCCGAGCAGCTCTTTTCCCAACTCTGGCCTGACACGAGCCCAACCTGATTCTTCCTTATATGGTTTTCATGCTAACTTCCACCTCATTTTCTTTCACTAGTGTCGTGGTTTTCATGCTAACTTTCACCTCCCTTGACTGACTATATTTATACAAACCCCATTACAGACCCTTTATCAAATATAAACAAACTCCCAGGCAGTTAGCCAACATGAAATAGTAAAATAACCTAAATAGACTCCCATTACAAAACTGCCAAAACTAAACTAAAAAAACTCCATTATAGACCTTTTACAGACCTAGACCTATTACCACCAGTGCCTATCAGCCTGGTTCAAAGCAGATGCCCTTCCTTTTTAACACACCCTTTTCCTCCCAATTTGAAATTTACAAAACAAGAAGCAAACTCCTTGCAAACATACAACATTAAAAATAACTTAGCCTTTTTGTCATCCCTCAAGACCAGGGTGAACAGCTTCCATATGTAAAAAACTTCATTTAATGCAAGTAAATAAATGAATTATTCTTACTCCTTTTAAGCTCCTCCCCCTTTTATTTCACCTGAAAATAAACAAGAACAAGCACAAGCAAGTCAGACAGAATCTATAATCCTGCCCTTTCATTTTGGATATTATTATTATTATTATTTTTTATTTCTAGCATTCTTTTGTATGCTGCCACCATCAATTTCATCATCTCCTATTCATGAAAAGAGGCCATCAAACTCTAAATTGCACCCCTCCAGCTTCCCCTTTCCTATTTCCTGAACAACATAAACAGAACAACAAATCAAATATTATCACCCCTCAGGACCAGGATGACCCTTAGCTTTAAAGGCATGCGTCTGCATTAAGTTTGAAATATCTTATAAACATTAAACTTCTTTAGTTGTTTTCCCTCTAGCCTTGAGACTTTTAATCTTTAACCTTCTGAATTCTAATATATGTATATCCTATTTTATCTAGGATTATTATACCTTTAACCCTATCCAGAATATTGCCTCTTTCAAATTCTTGCTCTCCTTTTTTTATGCCTTCCTCTGCTAACTTATCTGCTAATGCATCGTCTCTCTAAATATATGCATTATAACTCCTTTTACTTCCACTAATAGATTTTTAATTATGCTAATTTCCTCCTCGAATTTCTATAATTCTAATTTTCTTAGCACAAGATCTATAAGCAAACTTGAATCTACTTGAACTTGAATATTTTGCTAGTTATTTTTTTTTTACATATCTTTAGTCCCTTGTGCAAGGCCATAATTTCTACCTGCAAGGCTGAGGAGGCTTCACCTCTCAATGTAAACGCTTTCATTATATTACCTTCTTCATCTCTTATTGATCCTCTCCCACCTGCCACTCTCATTTCTTTTTTAAAACTATCATCTGTGTTAAGGGTTAAACTACTTTGTGGAGGCCTTTTCCAGTTAATAACTTTTATTTTTGGCTGTTTTTTTAATTTTATGGAAAGACTCCAAGCTTTTTTTTTTTACTTTCATCTACTTCTATGCTTATAACTTTTATTGGGTTACAAGCTGAAATAAATGAGCTGTCTCTTTTAATATCTTTTAATATCATATCAACATTCATTGGAATGCCTTCAAATTTACTATTGTTCCTCGCTTTCCATAAGCTCCAAACTACTATGTGTGGAATGTAATTTCTCATCCATTTCAGTATTTTATTTTTGGTATACTTTCTATTCCACTTTTCTAATATTTCTTTTAAATCCACCTTACTTGTTTCAATCTCCATTTCTACCTCCAGTTTATGCCATAGGTGTGAAGCTATCTTTCCTGTTGAAAATACATGGTTAATATTTCCAGTCACTTTGAAACAACATTCACATCTAAATGCTAGTTTAACCCCCTTCCTTTGTATATTTTCATTAACTGGAATTGCGTTTGAGAGCAATTTCCACATAAATACATTTATTTTTTTGGGGCAGCTCCTTTATCCATATTCTCTTAAATATTTTTTGGATAGGCCTTTTATTTCTTACCGTCTCTTTAGCACTATTTAACGTAAATTTCCTTTGTGGGTTCAACCTCCATCCCCATCCACTATTTATTAATATTGCATTCTTCTCAACTAAATCTTGTTGTTTTTTCATTAGTTTCCAACTTTTCGATGCTTTACTTGGGTTGCTGAATGAATAATATCCAATCCCATACCTCGCTTTTATGTATTCTACCCACAGGCCACCATTCGCTTTCAGCCTCCTCTAGTTTTTGCATGCCCAAGCTTTAGCTATATCCTCCAAGCTAGAAAATCCTAAACCAGCTTCATCTTTTCGATAGCATAAATCTGCACATTTTTTCTAATACTGCTTATTTTTACTCTCTTTTTTACCCCATAAAAAATTAGTCATTTCTTTTTCTAAATTCTTAATTATAGTTTTTGTTGGCCAAATCGACATTAGAATATGTGCTAACGACCCCTGAAGCATGTGTGTTACTAAAGTGATTCTTCCAGCCATACTTAGTAAATTCTCTTTCCAGCCGGCAATTTTTTGTCTCACTTTATCCACTAGGAATTCTAACTCCTTATTTGTAACTCTTCCTTCTTATATCTGTAGCCCGGGTACATCAAGGCCCCCTTCTTTTGAGAGAATTCCATTTCTCTTTTTACCTTTTAAACAACTTTTTCTGACGCTCTTCCTGATAACATGAACTGACATTTGTTTTTCTAAATTTCGTATTCTTGTTCTTTCTTTACTACGACTACGACTACTTCTTTTTCTTTTTTTTCTTATTTTCTTCTTTTTCTATTTCTTACTCTTCTTTTTCTTTTTCTTCTTCTTCTTGCTCTTCTTCTTCTTCTTCTTCTTCTTACTCTTCTTCTTATTTCTACACCTCTTCTTCTTCTCCCTGCACCTCTTCTTCTTCTTCTTCCTTATCTTCTTCACCTTCTTCTTTTTCTTTTCTTTTTCTTCTTTATTTTTCATCTTATTCTTTTTCCACTTCTTATTCTTATTCTCATTGTCTTCTTCTTCTTCTTCATCATTTTTTTTCTTAATATTTTCTTCTTCTTCATCTTCTTTATCATCTTTTTTAAATTCTTATTCTTTTTATTCTTATTTTTCTTATTCTTCTTTTCTTCTACTTCATCTCCATCATATTTTTGTTCTTCTTACTCTTTTTTTCTTCTCATTCTTGCTCTTCTTTTTCTTCTTCTTCTTTTATTTCCCTTTCATCATCATCATCATCTTCTTCTTCTTCATCTTCCTCCTCTTCTTCTTCTTCTACATGTTATTCTTCTTCTTTTTCTACTACTACTACTACTACTACTTTTACTTCTTCTTCTTCTTCTTCAATTTGTTCTTATTCTTCTTTCTCATCTTCTTTTTAATCTTCTTTCTCATCTTTTTCTTCATCTTGCTATTTTTTTTCTTTCTTTTTTCTTCTGTATCTACTTCTTGTATTTTTGTTTTCATCATCATCATCATAAACATCTTCTTCTTCTTCTTTTTCATCTTCTCTATTTTTTATTCTTCTTTTTGTTTTCTTTTTCTTCTTCTTTTTCTTCATCATCAACATCTTCATCTTCTACTTTTGTTTGTTTTCTTCTTATTCTTCTTCATTATCTCATTCTTTTCCTTCTTATTTTTCTTTTCTTTTTCTTCTCATTCTCCTTCTCCTTCTCTTCTCTTTCTTCTTCTTTTTGTTCTCTCTCTTCTTCTTCTTTTTCTTCTATTTCTTTTTTTTCTTCTTGTTCTTCATTTTTTTCTTCTTCTTGTTCTTCATTTTATTCTTTTATTCTTCCACTTGCTCTTCTTCTTCTTCTTTTTATCCCTCTTGTTCTTAGTGTTGTTCTCCTCTTTTTTATACTTCCATTTTTTCTTCATCTTCTTATTCTTTTACTTTATTTTCTTCTTTTCTTCTTTCTTCTTTCTTCTTTCTCTTCTATCTCTTCTTTCTCTTTTGTCTATTCTTTCTCTTATTTATCTTATTTCTCTTATTTCTCTTCTTTCTCTTCTTTCTCTTCTTTCTCTTCTTTCTCTTCTTTCCCTTCTTTCCTTCTTTCCCTTCTTTCCCTTCTTTCTCTTCTTTCTCTTCTTTCTATTCTTTCTCTTCTTTCTCTTCTTTCTCTCATTTCTCTTCTTTCTCTTCTCTTTCTTCTTTTTCTTCTATTCTTCTTTTTCTTCTTATTATTTTTCTAATACTACTACTACTTCTTCTTCTTCTTCTTGTTCTTCTTTTCTTCCTCATCCTTCTTATCTTTCGCATGTTTCTTTTTCTACTTCTCCTTCTTTAATTTCTATTTCTTCTTCTGTTTCTTTATTTTTTTTTCTTCTTCTTCTACTTCTTCTTCTTCTACTACTTCTTCTTCTACTTATTCTTCTACTTCTTTTTCTTCATCATCATCTCCTCCTCCTCCTACTCCTCCCCCGCTCTTCCTCATTTTTATTATTCTATTTCTTCTCCTTATTTTTCTTCTTCTCCTCCTAAATCTTATTGTGTTTCTTCATCTTCATCTTCTTCTTCCAAATCTTTATTATATTATTATTATTCTTCATCTTTTTTTCTTTTATTTCTTCATTTTTTTCTTCTTCTTCTTCACCATCTTTAGCTTCATCTTTTTCTTGTCCTAGTCCTCCTTCTTTCCTCCTCCTCTTTATTCTTTGCATTTTTCTTCTACTTCCTTTTTTCTTCATGTTCTTCTTATTCTTCTCCTTCTTTCTATCCTTCTACTCCAACCTATTCTTCTTCTTCTTATCTTACTTCTCCATCTTCTACTACTTCTTATTCTTTTTTTCTTTTTATTATTCTTCTTCTTCTTCTTGTCCCCCTCCTTATTCTTCTTTTACTTCTCCTTCTGCTTCTTGTCCTTCTTATCCTCATTCTTCTTCATATTTTTGTTATTTTTCTTCTTCTTCTTCTTCTTCTTCTTTTTTAAAAGGTTTATTTTATTAAATATAACCCTCTCTTTTGGTGAAGGAATACCATTTGTACAAACTAGCATCTACCCATTTTTATTTTACACCCTTATACAAGAAAGAACAAAAAAATCGTGAACTATATAACTTTTATGTTTATTTCTTTAGAATTATTTTTCCAGCTTTTTATAATTTCTCTTATCTTTCTGTTTTGAGTCCCCTTACTATCTCCTTGTGCTTTGTCTAATCTCCTTTCTTGCTGCTCTTACAGTTTTGCTCTTTCTTTGACCTTCTTTCTTTAACTTCTACATTGCTAACAATTCCTGCAAAACATACTTGCAATGCATCTAGCCATTTACCATTTCTCATATGCTAACCTTTATTTTAAATGCCCTCTGCTTTGCTGTTTCAGATTCTTTGATGGAGTTTTTTCTGCCTTTTTTCAGCTCCTCTAACACACCTTTCATTATCCTTTGACCTCTTTCCTTTAGCATCTCTTGCCTTTAGCTTTTTCAGATCTGAAATGTCTCCTCTACTATTCCTAAACTCTACTTATACAGACTCTATTAACTTTTTAACTCCATAAATTAACACATGACTCCTCCTTTCCTTTTATACAAGGTTTCGGATATAAGACTTGTATAATAAAGTTCAAATAAAATAAAATGACGAGGATTTTACAGCCTTCAAACTTGATTGCCATATCTTGTAGATGTTGTCCTTTCTAAGCTTCAAACCTATTATGCTGCTAAGAAAACAAAAAATACTAGCTACTAACTATTATAAGTTTTCTGTATTTTTTACCTCCTTTTCCTCTTGCTCCTGTTTGACCTGTTGTGTATTCATTTGAATCCGGATCCCTGCCAAGAAGACTTCACAACAAGCAGTAATTTATTTCAAGTTATATGTATTCAATATTGTTATCCACTACTTCTATTATTTATCCCGCTTTGTTCTTGCTTATTCTTAGATAAGGAAATTCCTGCTTATCTAATCTAGCTATTCCTTTCAGTTTTAGCGGTAAAGATTCCTCATCATATTCTGCTGCCCCCTCTGTCAGTCCTATTTTAGCAAGATTATCTGCCAGTGTATTCACTTCCCTATATACATGTGATATTGATGCATCCAATTCTTTAGCAAAATTAACTATTATTTCAATCTCCTCCTCATGCCGCCACAATACTAATTTTTTATTAAATAACTCAACCAGTAATATTGAATCTACCTGAATTTGCAGATTTATATATCCTAGCTTTTGCAAATATATAGTCCTTCTTTTAGCGCCCTAATTTCCGAGTGGAGAGCCGAGGAGGATTTCCCAACAAGTGTGAAGGCTTTCCTAATGCTACCCTCAGAGTCTCTTATTACACCTCCTCCACCTGCTAATCCTGTTTCCCTATTGAAACTCCCAACAGTATTCAGAGATAACTTCCCTGCTAGAGGCTTATTCCAACTTATACTTTTAACCCAATGCCGCCTAACTATGTTAATTGAGAGGTTCCATGTTTTCCTGACTTCTTTTTCTATTTCCTTATTATCTATTATTATAGGTTTTATACAGGATATATTACTAATTTCTATCTTAATATCTTTTAAGATTTCTTCTGAATTCATTTTAATGCCCTCAAATCTGCTTTTATTCCTTGCTTTCCATATACACCAAATTACTACGTGTGGTAAGTTTTGATTTAACCATTTCATTGTGGGTGTTTTTGGAGTATCCCTCCCCCATCTTTTAATTCTCTCTATTAAAGTTACATTCTTACTATTTACTTGACTAAGACCCTCCATCTCTCTCCATATTTCTTCTGCAATTTTCCCTTCCGAAAATAGATGATCCAAAGATTCTATTGCTTGATAACAGCAATCGCATCTGGATACTATCTTTATACCCTTTCTTTGAACATTCGTGTCTACAGGTAAAGCATTCACAAGAGCTTTTCATGCAAGCGAGCACATTTTTTGTAGAGTGCCTTCCTTCCAGACCCATTTAAAAAGTGGGTTAATCTATTTTTTCTTTCGAATCAGATTCTTTACTGTTTTAAGTGTAAAATTACCTTGGGGAGTGAGGGTCCATTTCCATCCACTCTTCTCCATTTTTGAATGAGATTCTACTATTTCTTTCTGTTTTTCTAATGCTTTCCAATTATTCTAGGCCTTTTTCTTATTAATTTTCTCATGTTCTAAGTATTTAGCTCTCATATATCTCGCCCATAGACTATTATTTTCTTTTAGCCTCCACCATCCTTTATAGTCCCAAGCAGCTGCCAGATCTTGTAACTTAATTAAACCTAATCCGGTTTCCTCTTTTGGGTAGCAAATATCCTCCCATTTCTTCCAATGTAGTTTATTTTTACCTTCTTTTTTGCCCCATAAAAAGTTAGCCATATCTTTTTCTAGTTTTTTCGTAAATTTCTTAGGAGGGTGAATAACTGAAAGAATATGTACCAATGTGCTTTGTAGGACATGAGAGATTAATGTAATCCTCCCCCCCGAAGCTCAGAAGTTCTTCTTTCCAACCTGCTATTTTCTTATTTATTTTCTCCTGTAGTGTTATTAAGTATTCTTCTCTTAATCTTTCCTCGTATATAGGGCATCCTAAGTACATTAGTGCTCCTTTGTTTTGGGTAAATCCTGTAATATTCTTTACTTTATTTGCCACCTTTTCCATTACTTTTTTAGCTAACATAAACTGACACTTCTTTTTATTTACCATCTGCCCTGTTTCTATTTCAAACGTGTGTAAAAGGACCATAAAGCTCGCTAATGATCTTCTACTTGCATTTGTAAAAATTATAAGATCATCCGCATAAGCTAGGCAGCCTATTCTTGGGGTGTTTTTTGGTTGTCTGAAGGAATAATCTTTCCTTCAGACATTCTTTTGTCTAAATTTAATATTAACAGTTCTAAGTATATATCAAATAATAAAGGAGATAGCGGGTCTCCTTGCCTTAAGCTTTTTTTTGGCTTGAATCCTTCTCCTTTTTTTCCCATTTACAATAACTTTAACCCAAAGATTAGATACACATCTATATATCATATCGATGCATAATTCAGAAAAGCCAAATTTCCTCATGGCATAACAGAGTATATTCCATTCCACCCTGTCGAAAGCTTTAGATAAATCTAGTTTAATTACTAAATTATCCCCTCTCGATTTACTTGCTAGGTCTTTCATCATCTCAGACGCCAGTCTTATATTTTTCATCATTAACCTATTTTTAACGAAGCCCAGTTTGTTCCTGGGATATTATAGAAGGCAGGATATCACTTAATCTATTTTGCAAAAATTTTGCCAAAATCTTATATATCGCATTACATAAGCTTATGGGTCTAAAATCCTCGCATTTCTGGGGGATTTATTTTTTGGGATTAATAGAATAAGTGAATTTGCCCATGCTTTAGGGATATCCGCCCTACAAAGAAACTAGTGATGGCAAGAACGAGATCATTTTTAATAATCTCCCAGCATACCTGGAAAAAGTAATTGTTCCAGCCGTCTGGTCCTGCCGCACTATCTTTGTCCAGGCTGAATACTGCATATTTGACCTCATCCATATCCGGGATCTTTTCCATCATTTGATTTTGCTCTTTTGTAACATTTAAAGTAATTTCTTTCATTAGTGTGTCCCCTTCGTGTATAGGCTGTCCGCATAGTTGATTTTTAAAAAATTATCTAAAAAGTGCTCTTATTTTATTATCTTCTTCTACCCATTTTCCTTCTTCATTTTTTATACCTTTAATTTTATTTTTATAAGTTTTTATTTTGCTCATGTTATGAAAAAATTTCGTATTTTTATCCCCTTCTTTCAGCCATTTAACTTTTGCACGCTGTTTCCAGAATATTTCTTCCATGTACAGCTTAAGCCTCAAGTTACCTTTCGCCTTACTTAGTGCCATTCTATCTTCTTCATTATTCGTAGTTTCATATTCTATTTCTAGCTTTGACACTTCTTCCTCCGCCTGTTTTATTTGTTGATTTATATTACCAAAAGTCTCTCTGTTCCATATTTTAATACAACTTTTTAGCCTATGTAGCTTTGTTGACAAAACCTACATAGGTTTCCCCGGTGCTGGTTCTCTCCAAGATTCTCTAACCATTCTATCAAAGTCCGAGTGCCTAGCCCACATATTCTGAAACTTAAAATCACCTCTAATAGAGAGATCTCTATGAATTGTTATGAGCAATGGGTTGTGGTCTGGACAGGTCCTGTTTAAATGTCTCAGCCCCGTGACCCCATTCGAGACTGCCCATTTGCCATTACACATGGCCCTGTTCAGCCTTGCCCAAATTGCTCCTCTTCTACGCTAGTTATTATACCAAGTGTAATTTGAACCTATATAATCCACTTCCATTAAATTAGTACTGGCGATAATATCATTAAATTGTGACATCGCCACTGTGTTTGGGGTCTTACCACCTTTCTTTTCATGAGCACTTCTTATGACATTAAAATCTCCTCCTATGATCCATGAAATATTTTTAATTGCAATACTCTGCATTTCCTTCCATAGATCTAATCTAGCTTTTTTATCATTTTTAGCATAAACAACTGATATTATTTCTTCTTTTTTTATTAGTTTTAAAATTAACTATCTGTTCTGTATCTTTTAATATTTCAATGTCCAAATGGTCATGCCACATGATCCATAGTTTACTATTCAAATTTGCAAACGCATTTTTGAACCCTAATTTTTCACTATATTTCATTAGTTGATCTTTTTGTACCATAGGTTCAGCTATAATTATTAACAAAATTTTATGAGTTTTTATTAATTGTTTTAGCCTATTAATTGATGGGTTATTTGTTACCCCTCTAATATTCCAATAAAGATACCTATCCATTAATTACTGACTTTGCTTGAGATCTAGTTGTACATTTAGACTCGTAAGTCTTATTCAGATGTTTCTTCATGTTTCTTGGAGTTTTAGATATATTAGAAAAATTATGCATTATTTCATTGTATTTTACCTGCTGCCCGAGGTGCATAGCCATCCTTTTTATTGATTCCATGGCTTGATCTCTGGATAGCTTTCCCCAATCTTCCTCATAAATTTCCAAATCATCTTTTATCTTTGCTAATGGGCCTTCTCCATTTTCTTCTTCCTCACTTAGTGAAGGGCAGCTAAATACCTCTGCATTCTCATCTGGAAAATCCAAGAGATCTTCATCCATCCAGCTGTAATCCTCGAGCTTTTCCTTTAAAACTCTTCTAACTTTGAGTTTTTTCCCCTTTCTCACTTTAGCTTTCACCTTCTCCCATCCTTCCTCCAAATCCTTTCCTTCACATTCTTCATTGTTTGTAACTCCCTAGACTTTTATCCTATGACTCTCTAGCACTCTCTCACCTTCTCCTACCCCTTCCCCTTCCCCTTCCACAAGCTTTTCGGTTTGAGCATTGGGGGCTATCTCTTCCTTTCTAACCCAATTTTCTTCACCTCTACCCTTGACTTACTGCTTATACCCCTTAACCCTCTCCTCTTTTCCCACCCTACATTCTTCTATACTGTGACCAATCCTTTTACAGCCAAGGCAGTATGATGGAAGGTTTTCGGGTATGGCTGTTTTCCAAAAACCTTCATACTGTCCATTATCCCATTGCCTATCCATATTTTGCTAGGCGGCTGTGTGAGTAAGTTACATTCCACACATACTCGAGCAGCTCATGTTCTAGTCATGGAGGATGTTGCTTCATCCCGAAACATGGGCTTGCCGAAGCAAGAAGAGATAATATGTAGAGACTGCGTGTTAAATAAAAACAATGGAAGATTCGGCAATGTAATCATTTACCGGCACAATGGGAGCTTCTTCTAGGGGACTAAAGTTTTTCGTCCACTTCAGAACACGCATAGGGAAGCCATCGACATACCATAGCCCTCTTTGCCACAACTGATAATGATCCTCCTCCATACAGCATTGAAGAAAAATATGTTTGGCATCGTAATCGGCAAACTTCACGCTTCCTTTGAGCTTTAATGTAGTAATGAACTGCTGTAGTATGTTTGCTCGAGGTATGCCATGGGAGAATTTCCCTACGAGCGTGTATTCGAAAGGTTCTAGGAACCTATGCATTTGTTCGGTGGAGAAGATGATAGCGGGACTCTCGTTCTTGGTTTCGAAAGTCCGTGGGTGATGCGTGGTCCCTCTTGTAATCAAGGCAAAGGATTTATTATTTAATAATAAATCCTTTTGCTCCATTTTGAGCTTAATGGGAGCTTGATTTGAGCAAAAATGGAGATTTTCTCTCTCTAGAAAACGGGATTTTCTCTCTCTAGAATTTGAGAGCATTTTTTGAAAAAGAAAACCAGTTTATTATTATTATTATTATTCTTCTTTTTCTTATATTTCTTTTACTCTATCTTCTTATTTTTCTTCTTTTACTTTTTTATATTCTCCTCCTCCTCCTACAACTTCTTCTTCTTCTTCTCCTCCTCCTCCTCCTCATCATCATTATCATCATCATCATCATCATCTTCTTCTTCTTCCTCTTCATATTTTTCTTCTTCTTCTTCTTCTTCTTCTTTTCTTCTTCTACTCCTACTCCCACTCATACTCCTGCTTCTTTTTGTTTTACTTCTTCTTCTTCTTCTCTTCTTCTCTTCTTCTTCTTCTCTTCTTCTTCTTTTTCTTCTTCAACTACATATTCTAATTTTTTTCTTTTTTTCTTCTTTTGTTTTCTTTTTTTTCTTGTCATTCTTCATCTTCTTTTTCTTCTTATTTTTTTTATTATTTTTCTTCTTATTTTTTTTATTGTTGTTCTTCTTCTTCTACCTCTTCAACTTCTCATCCTCCTTTACTTTATCATCATATTTTTCTTCTTGTCCTTCTCCTACTCCTCCTCCTTCTCATTTTTTTTATTTTCTTCTTCTTATTCTCCTTTTTATTTTTTGTATTCTTCATATTCTCCTTATTCTTTTTTTATTCTAGTTCTTTTTTTCTTCTTCTTGTCTTTCTTATCCTCCTCCTACTTGTTCTTCTTATTATACATCCTTTTCTTCTTCTTTTTCTACTCCTCCGCCTTTTTATTCTTCTTGTACTTAATCATCATCATCATCATCTTCTTCTTCTTCTCCTTTTTTGTTGCTTCTTTATCTTATTATTATTATTATTCTTCTTCTTCTTCTTCCTATCATTCTCCTTCTTTTTCTTCTTCTTCCTCTTTTCCTTCTCCAACTCCTTCTGCTACTTCTCCTCCTCCTCCTTCTAAGCTTTTTTTTTCTTATCATGCTTCTTCTTTTATAACATATTCTTCTTTTTATTCTCCTTTTTTTTTGCTTTTCTTATTCTTTTTCTTTAACTTCTTCTTATTCTTCTCCGGCTACTTTTTCTTTATTAATATTAATATTAATATTATTATTATTATTCTTCTTCTTCTTTTTTTTATCTTCTTCTTTTATTTCTTCTTTTTTTTTCTTCTACTTATTTATCTACTTCTTCTTTTTCTTCTTGTCCAACTTATTCTAGATCTTCTTTTAATCCTTTTACTTCTCCCCCTCCTTATTCTTCTCCTTCTTTTCTTTCATTTTGTTCTTTTTCTTTTTTTTTTCTTTTTCTTTTTATTCTAATTCTTCTTCTTCTTCTTTTTCTTCTTCCTCTTCTTCTTCTTCTTCTTCTTCTTCTTCTTCTTCTTCTTTTTCTTTCTTCTTCTTCCGCTTCTTCTTCTTCTTTCTTCTTCTTCTTCCTCTTCTTATTCTTCTTCCTCTTCTTCTTCTTCTTCTTCTTCTTCCTCTTCTTCTTTTTTTTAAAGGAGTTTATTAATATTAACCCTCTCTTTTGGCGGAGGAATACCATTTTTACAAACTAAAATCTACCCATTCCCCACTTACAACCTTGACCCTTAACCTTAAAATTAAAAACTCAAAAAATTACTAATCCTCTATTCTTGAGAATAACTTGCAATGGATGCACTTATTTGAGATTAGCTATAAATTTCTTGTATACAGCTTTAACCCTCCTTGATATGATCTTTGAAATCCACTTGAGCTTCTGCTACTTCATTGGGTTTACATAATTCCTGCCCTCCTAGACTCCTGGTTTATGCTTATTCTATGTTGACATTTCTGATTTCCTGCAAAACAAAGCAACACATCTACATACTCATACATTCATCTTGTTTACCTTATGGCTGCTCTTCCTTCTTGCCTTTGAAGTTATCCTTTACTCTTTTAACCTCTTTTGATCCAGCTTGATAAAACTAGCAAATTACTCCAAGTGATTTTTTTGCACTTTATCTTATCTCCATTTCCACTTACATCGATGCCCCTTTAGACCTTCATAAACTGAATCCTTCAGCTTTAGAGAGCTGCCGGACCAGCCTCCTAGTCTAGACACTTACAAACCCAATAAATCTATAAACTACCGTAAATTAACACATGACTCTTCACAACACACATAACCACTTAACCAAAACATTAAAACCATAACAAAACCATGACTAGGACTCCAACAATTCCAGCAGCTGCTGGATTTTCTGGTACGAGGGCTTCTCTGCTAAGAAAAGAGAAATAACAGAATAATATTCTAACAACCAATATCTTACCTTACCCTATTCCTTTAGCCTCCATAATGTTCTTACCTGTTTACCTGTAAAATAAATAAGCAAAACAGCGCAAACAGCACACTGAAAACTTAGGCTTCTTACCATTTTTCCCTTTTTAATTATTCACCTCAGTTTCTGTTAATCCCCTTCAGGACCAGGGAGATTTTAAGATAAGTGTCTCTTATCTTTTCCATTTCCTCTTCTTTCTGTTTTATGAGGTGAACCCTAGCCAATATTACAAGGAAGTCGCTCTCTGTATGATTCTTCCTTATTATAAGACATTGAACAACAGGGAGTCTTTCCTCTCCAGTGGTTATATTTGTCTCAACAGCGGGAGTACTCCTGACAACAACAGGGGGCAGCAACAGACAGCAACTATCTCTCCTTTCCCCTGTGCGTCTGGCTCAAATCTTCACGAGATTCCAGCCTTCTTCCTTCGTCGTGTATTTGCTGATGATCCTAGAACAAAACCAAAGAGAAAACAAAGAAACAACAACCGTGCCTACCAGAACTTTACACCCTACTACCCTTATTCTTGATTAAGCTAATACAACATAAGTCAATTTTTAACGATTACTCCCCTTTAACATACTGCAAGGAAAGGACAGAATATATATTGTCCTGTAAAGAAAATCAAAATACAACCTTTCTACAGAGATTATCGACTTCTGCCAAAATGCGGAATTAGCAGATGTTATGAATATGCAGAAATTCTAAATTACATACATATTATTTTAACAACCCTTCGGTATAGCTATGTACCATTCTGCCAAAATGCAGAATTAATATATACTACAATGAGATCTCCTTCATATATATCCATTTAACTCCATGTGTCATATCTTCATGGTCTGTTTATTTGTTCTTATATAAGGAAAACCCATTTTATCTAGACATGCAATTCCCTTTAGTTTATTTGGCATGAATTTCTCATTATAATCTATATTTCCTCTGGTGGTGCCTATTTTAGATAGACAATCCGCTAGATTATTGGCTTCTCTATATATATGTATTATTGAGGCCTTCAGTTCTTCCAGAAGATTAAGAATAACTTCTAGATCCTCTTCATACCTCCATAATATTTACTTATTTATTACCGTATCAACTAGTAATTTTGAATCTACCTAAACTATAATGTTTTTAAAATTTAGCTGCTTACATATCTCTAACCCTGATTTTAATGCTCTAATTTCTGATTCTAACGCCGAGGATGCCCTACTAGCTCTGGTAAATGCTCTCTGTACTGTCCCTGTATGATCTCTTATTACTCCGCCTCCTCCTGCTATTCCAGTGTCCCTGTTAAAACTCCCATCCATATTAAGTAAAAGTTTACCAACCGGCGGAGCATTCCACTGTATACATTTAGCCCATTGCTGTTTTATCACTTTGTATGTGAGATCCCATTCATTCTCAAGCTTCTTTTCTTGTTCCAAATCCTGTATTACTATCGGTTTTATTATTGTTATATTATATATTTCCTTTTTAATATCTTTCATAATTTCTGATAAGTTCATCCTTATATTTTCATATTTACTTTTGTTTCTAGATTTCCAAATGCACCAGATAATTAGATGCGGCAGTTTCTGACTGAGCCATTTCCTGGCGGGGCTTTTCATGTTTACTTTTCCCCATTTTTTAACTTTATCTATTAATCCATCTTCTATTTTACATATTCTTTTTTTCCCTTCCATCTCTCTACATATTTCTGCTGCAATGGGACAATTCGAGAGCAAGTGATCAGTTGTTTCAACCGCTTGAGAACAGCATTCGCATCTTGAAGCCATGTTTATCCCTTTCTTTTGTACATTTCTATCTACCGGTATGGCGTTCAATAATGCCTTCCATGTGAAGGAGCGCATTTTTTTGCGGGACATTTTCTTGCCATACCCATTTAAATAGAGTTTGTACAGGTTTTTTTTTTCTAACCAAATCTTTTGCCGATTTGAGAGAAAAGTTTCCTTGTGGTGTTAACGTCCATTTCCAGCCACTCTTTTTTAGTATAGAGTGTGAGTCTACTATCTCTTTTTGTTTTTCCATTGACTTCCAACTGTACGAAGCTTTCTTAGAAGTCTTATTTTTATTATCTAAATATTTTACCCGCATATATTTAGCCCATAGATTATCACTTTCTTTAAGACTCCACCAGCTTTTACAGTCCCAGGCAGCTGCCGAGTCCTGAAGGCTCATAAGACCTAAGCCTGCTTCCTCTTTCGGATAACAGATACTTTTCCAGTCCTTCCAGTGTAGTTTATTTCTGCCTTGTTTTTTACCCCATAAGAAGTTTGCCATTTCTGATTCGAGTTTTTTAATAAATTTTTTTGGGGGATGTATCACTGATAAAATGTGTGTGAATGTGCTTTGTAATACATGTGAAAGAAACGTAATTCTCCCCCCAAATCCAAGGAGCTCTTCTTTCCATCCTGCTATTTTCTTTCTTAATTTATCTTGAAGGTAGGTTAGATATTCTTCCTTCAACCTCCCCTCATATATCGGACAACCTAGATACATTAATGCCCCTTTAATTTCCGCAAAACCTGTGATATTTTTTATTTTATCTACTAACTTTGGTTTTGCATTTTTTGCAAGCATAAACTGACATTTACTTTTATTAACCATTTGTCCTGTTTCTTTTTCGAATATTTGCAGAAGATCCATAAGATTCATTAAATACTTTGTGCTAGCATTAGTAAATATTATAAAGTCATCTGCGTAGGCTAAACAACCTATTCTGGGTGTATTCCTTGGTTGTCTGAATGACATTATTTTACCTTCTGATATTTTCTTGTTCAAGTTTCGTATTAATAGTTCTATATATATATATCAAAAAGAAGGGGGGATAACGGATCCCCTTGCCTTAGACTTTTATTTGGTTTAAATTCCTCACTTAACTTACCATTTACCAGGACTCTTACCCAGGTGCTTGAAATACATCTATAAATTAAATCTATGGTCAGCTCAGAGAAGCCGAAACTTCTTAACACAAAGCAAAGGGTATCACATTCCACTCTATCAAAGGCTTTCGATAGATCTAGTTTAACCACTAAGTTTTTTCCTCTAGCTTTACCACCTATTTCTTTCATCATTTCTGATGCAAGTTTTATATTATCAATCATTAATCTGTTTTTAACAAATCCAGTTTGTTCTTGAGATATTATAGTAGGTAAAATTAAGCTTAGCCTGTTTTGTAATATTTTGGCCAATATTTTATATATAGCATTACATAAACTTATTGGTCTATAATCCTCACATTTATGTGGTGATTCTTTTTTAGGAATTAGTACTATATAAGATTTTGCCCATGATTTTGGGATTTCCGCCCCTACAAAAAAACTTGCAATTGCAGGGACTAGCTCAGTTTTAATCGTGTTCCAGTTTATCTGATAAAAATAATTGTTCCAGCCATCAGGTCCTGCAGCACTATCTTTATCCAGGCTAAAGACAGCTTCTTTGACTTCTGGTTCTTCTAGGATCGATTCCATTAATTGATTTTGAGCTTCCGTAATGGTCATCCTAATCTCTTGCATTAGAGAATTATCTGTCCTACTTGACTGGCTACATAGATGATTTTCAAAGAAATTTTTAAAGAGAGCACCTATTTCCTTTTCCTCTTCTACCCATTTCCCTTCTTTATTTATTAGACCTTTAATTTTATTTTTTTGAGATTTTATTTTAGTCATATTATAAAAAAATTTAGTATTGCGATCCCCATCCTTTAACCATTTTATTTTTGCTCGTTGTTTCCAATAAATTTCTTCCATGTGTAATTTCAATCTCAATTCTCCTTTAGCCTTGCTTAATTCTATCCGAGTTTCATAGTTATTCGTGGAGTCAAAATCGTCCTCCAACTTGGCTACTTTTTCCTCTACGTTTTTTAGCTCCTGATTTAATTTTCCAAAAACCTCTTTATTCCATGTTTTTAAACAAGCTTTTAGCCTCTGAAGTTTAATTGATAGAACTTGCATCGGTTTTCCCTCTGCTGGTTTTTTCCAGGACTCTCTGACGAGTCCTGCAAAGCTCGCATGCTTTACCCACATATTTTGAAATTTAAAATTAGATGTATTACCCTGGTTACTTTGAATCGTGATAAGCAGTGGGCTATGATCAGAGCAAGTTCTATTTAGGTGTCTAAGCCCCGTAATCCCTTGTGAGGTGACCCACTTTATGTTACACATAATCCTATCCAGTCGGGCTAAGATAACTCCTCTTTTTTTCCAATTGTTGCACCAGGTATATCTTGAGCCGGTGAAATCAATTTCCATTAAATTCGTAATGGCTATTGTATCATTAAATTGTTTCATGGCTACCTTATCCAGTGGTTTTCCTCCCTTCTTTTCTTGAGGGCTTCTTATTATGTTAAAGTCACCTCCTATAAACCAAGGTAAATTTCTACTTGCTATATCTTTCATTTCTTCCCATAAGGCCAACCTAGATTGTTTGTCATTTTTTTGCATAAACTGCTGAGATTATTTGATTTGTGTTCTTATCTAATTTGAAATGTACTATTTGTTCAGTATCCTTTATTATTTCAATTTTCAATTTACTGTGCCATAAAATCCAGAGTTTACTATTTAGATTAGCATACGCCTTATTAAATCCTAAAATTTCTCTATATTTATTTAGTTGATCTTGCAGAACCATTAGTTCTGCAATAATCAGTAGTGAGATTTTGTGTTCTTTAATTAAAAGTCTTTACCTATTTATCAGTGGGGCTATTAGCTATCCCCCTAACATTCCAATATAGGCATCTATCCATTAAAAACTAATTTAGCTTGAGCTCGAGTTGTGCGCTTAGATTCATAAGAACTATTAGCATATTTTTTTGTGTTTCTTACTGTTTTAGGAGTGTGCGGAATTTCATACCTAATCTCCTTGTATTTTACCTGCTTTCCAAGCACCATGGCCATTTGCTTTAGGGCCTCCATGGATTGGGTTCTCGAAAGATTCCCCCAATCTTCATTATAAATATAAATATCATCCTTTGCTTTCGCCTCATGCTCTTCTTGAGATTCGTCACTCTTATGAATTGAAGGGCAACTGAAAATTACCGAATCTTCTTCAGGAAAATCTAGAAGATCCTCATCTATCCACGCATCATCATCCAGTCTTTCTTTCAAAACAATTCTTGTTTTAGATGCTTTTTTTTTATATTTTCTCTTGTGTTTTACCTCCTCCCATCCTTTATTTAGGCTAACCTCATTCTCTATCCCCAAGTTCGGCTCTTTCGATGTTCCTTCATCCTGGGTAATGTTTGGATAATCTGGAGGGATGCTTGAAATTATTCCATTATTCAGATCTCTCCTTCGGCTGGATATTTGGAACCGAAGCCTCCTCTTTCCTTACCCATTGCATCTCCTTCCTACCTCCTTCCTCATGCTGCTGCCCGTTTTCCTTCCCCACATTGCACGATAAAATATCATGCCCGAGCCTCTTACACTTTGTACAGTAGGAGGGGAAGCTTTATGGGACGACAGTTTGCCAATACCCCTCGGCCTGTTCCCCTTCCCCACTACCTATCCATACTTTATCAGGCGGTTTAGTTAAGAGGTTTAGCTCGACACATACACGTGCTTTATTCGGCCTAGACATGGTTCTTGTGGCTTCATCTCTTAACATGGGCTTACCCAAGCACGATGAAATTGCATAGAGAGATGATTCAGAGAAGAGATGAAGTGGCAAATAAGGCAATGTAAACCATACCGGAGCTATAGGCGGCTCTTCAAGAGGAGTAAACTCCTTTGTCCACTTCAGTATACGCATGGGGAAGCCATCAACTTGCCATAATCCGCGCTGCCATAGACGATATTGATCTTCTAGTAGAGAGCATTGGAGCACGACATGCTTGGCATCGAAATCAGCAAATTTCACCTCCCCCTTGAGCTTTAAATTGTCTATGAATTTCTGAACTCCAATCGCACGAGGCCTACCGTGAGAGAACTTACCAACGAGCAGTGTATTCGAATGGCTCTAAGAGCCTACGAGATTCCTCAGCTGAGAAGATGATGGTCGGGAGCCCAGTTTTTGTTCCCTTGGATACGTGGAATCAGGCACGGTTCCCTTTACCATCGAAGCAAATGACTTATTTAAACATAATTCAGATTTTTCCATACTCATCTTGTTTTGGACTAGGTTTGAACAGTAGAGGAGTTTTCGAACAGTAAGTCCCAGAGCAGTTTGCACAGAAATTCCCACAACTGTTCGCCGAATCATTTACTCCAGAAAACTTAATATTTCTGGAGGAACCAAGGCTTAATAACACAGGAAGTCCCAGCAGACTTAATAAGCTTTTACTCTAGATTTGCACAGAAACAAAAGGCTTAATAACACAGTAAAAAAAGGAACACTAGAAGAACCAATGCTTCCGGCTTCTACTTTTAGCTTAATATTTCTTACTCGAGTTGTTGTTCCTGCTCGCCCGTATTACTTTATGTCCATTACAGTTTTCCTTTTTATAAATTCTTAATTTCGCCGAGAGAGAGAATCAATGAACACTTCGTTGCGTAAAAGCTAGCAATTACTCATAATAACGCTTTACAAATATAACATACAATAGTAGTTCACTAATCAATTTTCGCGATATTTCACCCAACAATCCACATTAACAGTTTATCCAATATATTGGCAAGATGAAAATGTTATAGAAAACGCGAGAGATCTTAAATCAAATAGCAATACATGAAGCAATTCACATAACAGTTAATTTAAGGTAAATCGCGAGAGAGAGATCTAGAGAAAACCACAGGATATTTTCCTGCCGAGTTTTCGCCGAGTTTTCGCCTAGCAAGGGTTTTTCGCCGAGAGAGTTCGTGAATTTTTTTTTCTTCCTCTTCTTCTTCTTCTTCTTCTTCTTCTTCTTTCCTTCTTCATTTTTTCTTCTTCTCCTTCTTCTTCTCATTCTCTTCTTCTTCTTCTTCTTCTCATTCTTCTTCTTCTTCTTCTTCTTCTTCTTCTATTTTTCTCCTCCTTCTTATACTTCATTATCATCATCATTATTTTATTCTGATTCTCAACCTTCTTATGAATCTTCTTCTTATTCTTAATCTTCTCCCCCTCCTTTTTTTTTCTCCTCCTCCTTCTTCTACTACTTCTTCTTCTCTTCTTTTATTTTTTTTTCATTTTTTTCTTCTTCTTCTTTTTCTTAATTATCTTCTCATTCTTCTTCTTCTTCAACATTCTCTCATTCTTTTTATTCTCCTTAATCTTCTCTTTCTTCTTCTTATTTTTCATCCTGTTCTTTTTTTTTTCTTCTGCTTCATCTCCTTCTTCTTTTAACTTTTTCTTATTTTTTTTCTAATTCTTCTTCTTCTCCTTCATCATCTTTTTCTTCTAATCTTTTTTCTTCTTCTTTTCCTTCTTTTTGCTCATCTCCTTCATTTTCATCTTCATTATCATCATCATTATCTTCTTCTTATTCTTATTTTTCTTATTTTCTTTTTTTTCTTCTTCTTCTTCTGCATCATCATCATCTTATTCTTATTATTCTTCTTTTACTTATTCTTCTTCTCCTCATCCATCTCCTCCTCTTTCTTCTTCTTCTTCTTCTCCTTCACTTCATCATCATCATCATCTTCTTCTTATATTTATTATTATTATTATTATTATTATTATTCTTCTTCTTATTCTTCTTCTTCTCTTTTTTCTGATTCATCTCTTCCTCCTCCTCCTACTTATTCTTCTTCTTTTTCTTCTTCATCTTTTTCTTCTTCATCTTTTTATCCTCCAACTTCTTTATCTTATTCTTTTTTTATTTCTTTTTATTTTCCTCCACCTACTCCTACTAATATTTCAACCTCTTCTTCTTCTTCTTTTTCTTCTTCTCCATCTTTTTTTCCTTCATCTTCTGCATCTTCTTTTTCTTATTCTTCTTTCCCCCCCTCTTCTTCTTCTTATTCCTCATCATCATCATCATCTTCTTCTTCCTTCTCCTCTTTTTCTTCTTCCTTCTCCTCCTCTTCTTCATCTTCCTTCTCCTCCTCTTCTTCTCTTCTTCTACTACTACTACTACAACTTCTTCTTCTTCTCATTCTTCTTCATCTCGATCTTTTTCTCCTTGTTCTTCATCATCTTCTTCTTATTCTTCTTCTTCTTCCTCTCCTTATTGTTTCTCTTCTTCTTCCTCCTTCTCTTATTATTATTATTATTATTCTTCCTCATCATCATCATCATCATTATCTTCTTCTTCTTCTTATTTATTTCTTCTATTTCTTCTTCTTCTTCTTCATCTCTTCCTCATTATACTTCTTTTTCTTATTATTATTATTATTCTTCTTCTCCTTCTTCCTCTTGTTCTTCTCCTTCCTCTTATTATTTTTATTCCTCTTTCTCGTCTTCTTCTTATTCCTATTCTTATCATTCCTCCTCCTCATCCTCCTCCTCCTCTTCTTCTTCTTCTTATTCTTATTCTTATTCTTATTTTTCTTTTTTGTCTTTTTCTTCTTCATCCCATCCCTCCTCCTCTTCATATTCTTCTACTACTACTTCTTCTTCCTCTGCTATTTATTCTTCCTTTTGTTCTCATGCTGTATGTTCTTCTTCAATTCTTCTTCTTCTTATTTTTCATATTCTTCTTCATTTTCTTTTTCATCATTTTCTTCTTCTTCTTCTTGCTCTTCTTTATATTATTATAATTCTTCTTCTTCCTCTTCTCCTCCTCCTCCTCCTCCTCCTCCTCTTCCTCCTCTTCTTCTTCCTCCTCATCTTCTACTTCTTTTTCTTAATAATAATAATATTATTATTATTATTCTTCTTCTTATTCTTTTTCTTCTTATTCTTCATCTTTTTTCTTTCTCTTCATCATCATCATCATCATTTTCCTCTTATCTTCCACTTTTTCATCTTCTTTTCATCTTGTAATTCTTCCTATTCTTGTAATTCTTCATTCTCTTCGTCATCTTGATCATCATCATCATCTTCTTCTTTTACTTATTATTCTTCTTCTTTTTCATCTTCCTCTTCGTCTTTATTTTCTTTATTTTCATCCTCTTCATTTTCTTCTTAATCTTCTTTTTTTGCTTCTTCTTTTTATTTTTTGTCTTCCTCTACTTTTTCATTATCTTCATCTTCTTCCTCTTCGTCTTCTTCTTCCTCTTTTTCTTTATTTTTTTCTTTTTCTTCTTCTTTCTCTTCTTCTCCATCTTCTTCTTCCTCTTCATCTTCCTCTTATTTTTCCTTCTTCTTCTTCTTCCACTTTTTCTTCTTCCTCTTATTATTCTTTTTCCTCTTCTTCTTTTCTTTGTTTTCTCTTGTTCTTCCTAAAATTGTTCTTTTTCTTCATTTTATTATTATTCTTAATTTTTTTCTAATTGTTCATCATCTTCTTCTTCCTCTTATTCTTCCTCTTCTTCTTCCTCGTCTTCTCCTTTTCTTCTTCTTCTCCTACTCTTCTTCTTTTGCTTCCACTTGTTTTTCTTCTCCCATCTTCTCTTCTTCTTCTTTCTTCCTCTCTTCCTCTTCTACTTATTCTTCTTTGTCTTGCACTTTTTTTCTTTCACTTCTTCTTATTATTCCTCTATTTGTCTTCTTCTTCTTCTTCTTCTGTTTCTTCTTTTATTATTATTATTATTCTTCTTTTTTCTTTTCCTTCTTCTTATTCTCCTACTAATTCTTCTACAGCTTCATCTTCTCCATTTCTTTTTATTATTAGGTATTATTATTCATCTTCTTCACCTTTTTCTTCTTCCTCATTTCTCTTTCGTTCTCCTCATCCTCCTCCTACTTATTTTCATACTTCTTTCCCTTCTTCTTCTTTTTCTTCTTCTTCCTTCTTCTCCTCCTTCTTCCTTCTAATGCTCCTTCTCCTATTCCTCCCTCCTCCTCCTCCTCCTCCTCCTCCTTCTTCTTCTTCTTCTTATTCTTCTTCTTTTTTTTATATTTCTATGGCTCCTCCTCATCCTTTTTCTTTTTCTTCTTCTTCTACTTCTTATTTTTTTTCTTTTTCATTTTCTTCTTCTTCTCTTCATTTTTTTTATTCTTTTTCTTATTCTACTACTACTTCTTCTCTTCTTCTTCTTCTTCTTCTTTTTCTTCTTTTTCTTCTTATTCTTCTTCTCCTTCTTATCCTATTTCTTCTTCATCTTTTTTTCTTCTTCATTTTTTTCTTCTTATTCTTCTCCTCCTCCTTCTTCATCTTCTTCTCTTTCTCCTCCTCCTCCTCCTCTTACTTCTTCTTCATCTTGTTGTTCTTCTTTTTTTTGTTCTCTTTCTTTTTTTTGTTCTTATTCACCTTTTTATTTTTTTTCTTCCTCCCACTCCTCCTCCTCTTCCTCTTTCTTCTTCTTATAGTTCTTTTTTTCTTTCTTCTTCTTCTTCTTCTTCTTCTTGTTCTTCTTTTTCTTATTGTTCTTCTTCTTCTTCTTCTTATTGTTCTTCTTCTTCTTATACTTCAGCTTCTTCTTGTTCTTCTCCTTCGTCTCCTTCACGTCCTCCTCTTCTATCTTCTTTCTTCTTGTTCTTTTTTTTCATTATTCTCCTTCAATTTATACTCCTCCTTATTTTTTGTCTTTCTCCTCCTCCTCCTCCCCTTCTCCACCTTCTCCTTCCTTTTCTTTTTTTTTCTTCTTCTTCACAGACCTCTCCTTCTTTTCCTTCTTCTTTTCTCCTTCTTCTTCTCATTCTTCTTTTTCTTCTTCTCCTTCTTCTTTTAATTCTTCTTCTTTTTCTCCTTCTTGTTTTACTTATTCTTCTTCTCATTCTTCTTCTTCTTTTTTCTCCATCTTCTCTTCCTCCTCCTCCTCCTTCATAATCTTTTTCATCTTATCATTTTTTCCTCTTCTTTTTTTCTACTTCATCATCATCATCATCAATATATTCTTCTTATTCTTTTCTATCTAAATCTTATTCTTCTACTTCATTTCTTACTCATAATTCTTCTTCTTCTTTCTTTCATTTCTTCTCCTCCTCCTCCTCCCCCTCACCCTCTTTCTTATTATTGTTCTTGTTCATACTTTTCTATTTCTCCTTCTAATTTTTCTACTTTATCATGTTCTTCTTCTTCTTCTTCTTCTTCTTCTGCTTTATATTCTTTTTCTTCTTCTTGTTGTCCATCTTTTCTTCTTATTCTTCTTTTTCTCCTCTTCCTTCATCTTTTTTTTATCTTTCTTCTTCTTCTTCCTCTCTTTCTACTTCTTCTCATACTTCTTCTTCTTCTTCTTCTCATTGTTCTTCTTTTTCATCTTCTTCTTCTAATTCTTCTTTTTCCACTTTGTCTTCTTCTTCTTATTCTTCTCATTCTTCATCTTCTTTTTCTTCCTCTTCTTCTTCTTTTCCACTTCTTCTTCTTTTTCTTCCTCCTCTTATTATTATTATTATTATTATTATTCTTCTTCTTTTTATTTTTCTCCTCCCCCATCCTCCTCTTCTTCCTCCTCCATTTTTCACCTTCTTCTCCTCTAGTGTTGTCAAACGGGCTGGGTTGGGCCGGCCCATCACAAGGCACAACACTATTTGGCCATTCCTGGCATGGCATCGCATGGAAATTTTCCATGCCCGTGCCCATGTCGCACCGTGTTGAGGCCAACCGAGCCTCGTGTGTGCATGGCCCAACACTATGCCATGGCCCTATTGTTTGGTACCTCTGCACGAACCATAACGCACCATCAGGCTAAGGCTCAGCTCGATGGATCTGGAAACTAGGTGAGCCCATGTCCAACCCAACAGGGCAGAATCCGACGACCCACATCATTCTTCCCCAAAAAATTCAAAAAAATTCAAAAAAATAAAAAAATACTTGTTTAATAAAAAATTCTAAACTTTTTCTTATAAAAGACCCCCCCCCCTCTCTAATTATATGTTTTTCAAAAACATATAATCTCACGTTCTCAGTCTCTTTCAAATCTCTTTCCTAAAATTATCACTCTCAAGATTTCTAATTTCAGCTCAACTTTTTGGGACTTGTAACTCAGGCTCGTCTTTAGTTGGTGTTTGCATTGGTCTTTAGAAGTTAGATTTTTAGTGCACATGCTTTTCCTTTATACTGTTTTATAAGTATTTCTATTTTTTAATTAGTTAACTCAAGTCTGAAACTTTTAATTTAAAAATAATTAGTTTTTAAATTTCTCTCTCTCTCTCTCTCTACTCTTTAAGGCTTATGCTATCTACTTGCCTAAAAAATCAAAAAAAAATGACAAATACAAATACTAATAAAATTAATGTAAATTTAGAAAATGAAAATCTTACACAAAGGTCCGAAGCTACTGAAACTTTGGTTTCTCCGGACATCTCAACCCAAACATCTAAAAAACAAAAAATTAGGACTTATGTAGTTTGAACTCGTTTTAATATAATAAAACAAAAAAAAATTAATGGTGAGGAAGAAGAAATGGCACAATGCAAATATTATAAGAAAATTTTAACTTGTAAGAGTGCGTTTGGGACTAGGCACCTTAAAGACATGCTGAATTATGCAACAAAAAACATGGTGCATTAGATCCTAAGCAAACCCAACTTAGCACTGTATTTTTTGAGACTGGATCTAGTTCAATCTCAAAGTTTACCCCCTTCATATACCACAATGAGTTGGGTAGAAAAGGCATGGCCAAACTTATCACAATGAAGGGTCTTCCGATTAGATTTTCGGAAGATCCAAGGGTTGTGAGCATCATGCGAACGTATTTTTAGTTTGCTTATAGTATGATTCCTGGATCCACATCTAGGAATAACATACTAAAATATTATAAGTCAAAAAAATAAATAATAATTAATGAATTTATGACAAATAGTGGAGTGGTGTCCGTGATATCTGATATCTGGACTAGTCACGATGATGCATTTTATGCATGTCTCACCGCTTAATATGTATATTCTAAATGGACTATGAATAAAAAAATTTTAAAATTCTCTAGATTCTTGATCATCATGATGTCCCGACCTTTTTTGAGTGTATGATAAAGATCTTTTAAGAATATAAAATTCAAAATAAAATTTTTAGTATCATATTTGATAACACATCTAATAATAGAGTAATGATTAACATGTTTATTAGGAATATTAGAGACGCACAATTACGAGAGATTTTCCACGTCAGATGCATCTGTCACGTGATTAACTTGATTGTACAAGTGAGGATGAAGGTGTGTTCCCCCTCTTTGAAAATGATACATAACTCACTAAGATACATTCGCATGCCTCGCAGACAAGAGGAGTTCGTTAGTCTCTATTTGTCTGTGAATTTTAAGAAGAAAAAATTCTAATCGGATGTGAGACACCATTGAAATTACACATATCTGATATTGGAGTCATGTGTTGGATACGAATATGTGATATCTGATTACATCAAAAGTAAGAGTGACAAACTTATTATTGACGATACTGACTAGGCTTCCAAAATTTCATTTATGAAATTCCTGAAGATTTTTTATAACACGACGAATATGTATTCATTGGTTTATACTCTCACGACTTGCATTGCACTCAGGTGCATATGAAACATTAATAGCATGTTTAAAAAGTATCAAGCTTACTGACACTTAGTCATATGGTTACAGAGATAAAACCCAAGTACTTAAAGTACTTGCCCACCAATCCATCTCTTTATTGTCTTGCTGCATGCATGAACCCTAGGATTAAAGTGAAAGAAATAGATAATATTTTGACTTACATTTCCTCGTGCATGAACCAGTAAGACCCACCTGAAGGGTTCATTCATGAGAAGTTGACTGACCTTTTTCACATACTACGATACTAGGTATGGTGGTAGTAGTAGTTAGGGTGTGAGTACATATAGTGATACCATATTCAGAGATGTAACTTTTCCATCAGTTGCTAGGGGGAAATGACGAGGTGGACCATCGAATAGGAGCAAGCTGTCTAGGTACTTAGATATTGATTACTGCTCAATCCTATCACATTTTGATTCTAAGAATATTGATATATTACATTGATGGAAATCATACTAGTTCACCTTTCTCGTGCTATCTAAGATGGCGTGGGATCTACTGACTCCTCTAGTGCCAAGCATAGCATCAGAGTCTACTTTTTCTATTATAGTGAATGTGATTTCGGATAGAAGATCGAGATTATGTCCATATATTATTGAGGCTTTAGCATGCATGAAGTATTGAGAGGATTTGAGATTTTGTATCCATGATCATGTTGGGACTAGGATTGTAGCTATAGCAAAAGAAGATGAGTTGATTGATGATGATGATTCATATGATAATGATATTGAGGATGAGGATGATATTGATACGCCGATATATGATTGATGAGGTTGCCACTTGATGCTTGATGGTTGATGATTGTGATATTTTGACACACCAACAGCGACAGTTATGTTATAGTTATGCTTTTGCTTATAAGCAAGGATTAACATATCAGTTTCTACGGATATATCGGTACTTGGATTTAATGGATATATTGGATATCTCAAAGATATATCGATATGTATTTATATATGAGCACCAATCAATGATAGATATATTGGTTTTAATGAATATATTGATACTTAGAATTTATAGATATGTCGGAGATATATCGATGGATATATAAGAAATTTTTATCATTGCTTATAAGTTGTGCTTGATTCTCATTTTTGATTTCGATATTTTCTACTCATTTTTATTTACATTATATTTTCTTTGGTTTGACCATTTGATACTTGGCTTTTTGAGTGTGACTCTGTTATTTTTATTTAATAAATATTGTGTTTATTTTATTTTTTTGTTTAAGAATTTCATTAAAAATTCTAAAATATAATTCTAAAAAATTTAATCTAATTAATACATAATTAAAACAAATAATATAAAAAATAAACTTTACAACTATTCAAATATTTACAATTTAAATATTTTTTAAAATTATCTAATTTATATTTTATAATTACATAAATATGATAAATATTAAACAAATATTGAAAATAAAAATATTTTAATTTTTCTAGAACCGACCCATACGGGCCTAACCCGGCATAGTAGCATGGTTGGGCTGGCAAAAACCATGTTGGGCCAGCCCGGCATGGTCCGTTTGACACCTCTAATTCTTATCCTCCTCCTCCTCCTTCTTCTTCTTCTTCTTCTTATTTTTCTTGTTCTTACTTGTTCTCCTTGTTCATTCTTCCTCGTTTTTTTTCTTCATCTTATTTTACTTCTTATATTACTTCGTATATTACTTCTTATTTTTTTTATTCCACTTATTCTTCTTCTTTTGCTTCTTATTCTTTTTTTTTCTTCATATAATTTACTTCTTTTCTTCTTCTTCTTCTTCTTCTTCTTGTTCTTCTTCTTGTTTTTCTTCTTTTTATTCTTATTCTGCTTTTATTTCTTCTTCTTCTTTTTCATTTTTTTCTTTTTGTATTTCATCTACTTATATTTTTTTTCATCTTTTCTTCTTCTTCTTCTTCTTCTTCTTGTCTTTTTTATCCATATTCTTCATTTTTCTTCATTTTCTTCTTTTTTTTCTTCTTCTTCTTTTTCTTCTTCTTCTTCTTCTTTTTCATAGTCATCTTCTTCTTTTTCTATTTCTTCTTCTACTTCTTTTACTTATTTTACTACTACTTCTTCTTCTTCTTCTTCTTCTTCTACTACTTATTTATCTTCCTCTTCATCTTTTTCTTCTTATTCTTTTTTTGTATCTTGTTAGTATACTACTTTTTCTGTTTCTTTTTTTCAGCATGTGCATCATCTTTTTATATTTTTTCTTCTTCTTATTCTTTTTTTTATTCTTATTATTCTTCTTCTGTTTCTTCTTCTTCCACTTCTTTTTCTTTTTCTTCTTCTTCCTCTTCTTTTTCTTCTTCCTCCTCCTCTAATTTTTTCTTCTATTCTTCTTCCTCTTCTTTTTCTACTACTTCTTCCTCTTCTTTTTCTACTACTTCTTCTTCCTCTTCTTTCTCTACTACTCTTCTTCATCTTCTTTTTCTTCTTCTCTTCTTCCTCTTCTTTTTTTTTCTCTTCTTCCTCTTCTTTTTCTTCATCATCAATCTCATCACTATCATCTTCTCTACTTCTTTTTGTTCATCTTCATCATATTCTTCTTCTTTTGCTACTTTTTCTTTTTCTCCTTTTGCATCTTCTTTTTCTTCTACTTCATTATTTTCTTCTTCTTCTACTATTTAATTTTCTTCTTCTTTTGCCTCTTCATCTTATGCTTCTTAATTTTCTACTTCTACTACTACTACTTCTTCTTCTTCTTTTTCTACTACTACTACTTCTTCTTCTACTACTACTTCTTCTTCTTCTTATCTTCTTCATCTTTTACTTCTTCTTCTTCTTCTTCTTCTTCTTATCTTCTTCAATCTTGTATGTCTCTTCTTCTTATTCTCTTACTTCTTCTTCTTTCTATTATTCTTCTTCTTGTTGTGCTTTTTATTCTTCTTTTATTCAACATATTTTTCTTCTACTTTCTTTTTCTTCTTTGTTATTCTTTTTCTTTTTCTTCAATTTATTCTTCCTATTCTTCTTCTTCTCTTCTTCTTCTTCCTCAACTTCTTCTTTTATTCTTCTACTCTTCATTTATTCTTTTATTTTTTTTATCTATTACTACTACTTCTTCTTTTATATTTTCTTCTTCTTCTTTTATTTTTCTTCTTCTTCTCCTTCTACTTCCTTTTCTATTTCTTATACTTCTTCGACTTCTTCTTTTACTTTTTCTTCTATTTTTTTATTTTCTACTTATTATTCTTCTTCTTTAACTATTTCTTATGCTTCTTTTTCTTCTTTTTCTCCTTTTTCATCTTTTTCTTCTTTTTCTTCTTTTTCTTCTTTTTCTTCTTTTTCTTCTTTTTCTTCTTTTTCTTCTTTTTCTTCTTCTTCTTTCTTCTACTTCTTCTTCTTCTTCACTACCTTTGTCTTCTTGTGCTTATTATTTTTTTTTCTTCTTCAAAATCTTTTTCTTATTTTTCTTCTACTTTTTCTTCTTCATCTCCTCCTCTGCCTATATATCCTTTCCTTCTACTCCTCTTCCTTCTTTTATTTCTTCTTTTGCTTCTACTTCATCTACTTCTTCGTCTGATTCTTCTACTTATTTTTCTTCTTCTTCTTCTTCTTCATATTAATCTCCATTTTTTATTCTTCTTATCATTCTCAATCTTCTCCTTCTTTTTTTACTTTTTCTTCTCCTTCTTCTTCTACTTCTTCTCATTTTCTTCTTCTACTTTTTCTTATGTATCTTTCCTAATTTTTCTTTTTGTTCTCATACACCATTTTATTCTGCTTCTTTTTCTTCTTCTTTTTCTTTTTGTTTTCCTCCACCTTCTTGTGCTTCTTTTTTTTCTTCTACTTTTTTTTCTTCTTTTACTTCATCTTCTTTCACTTCTTATTCTTCTTCTTCTACTTCTTAAACATCTGCTTCTTCTTCTTCTAAATCTTCTTTTTTTTCTACTACTACTACTTCTTCTTTTTCAAATTCTTCTTCTTCTTCTTCTTTTCTTCGTCTTCTTCTTCTTTTTCATATAATTCTTCTTCAACTTCTTCTTTTCTTCTTGTTCTTCTTATTCTCATTCTTCTTTTTCTTCATTTTCTTCTTCTTCTTCGTCTCCTTCTTCTTCATATTCTTCTTTATTTTCTTCTTTTTCTTTTCCTCCTCCTTTTACTAAGTCTTTTTCATCATCATCATCATCTTCTTCTTCATCTTTTTCTACTACTTCTTATTGTTTTACTTATTCTTCTAATTCTTATTTTTCTTCTTCTAATACTTCTTTTTCTTCTTATTATTCTTCTTCTACTACTACTTATTCTACTTCTTATTTTGCTTCTTCTTGTTCTTATTCTTCTGCTACTTCTTATTCTTCTTCTTGTTATTCTTCTAATTATTTTTCCTCTTCTTTTTTTTCATATCCATCTTCTTCTACTTTTCCTCCTACTACTAATTTTTATTTTTATTCTTTTTCTTCTTATCCTCCTCCTCCTCCTACTTTTTATTCTTCTTCATCTTCTTATCCTCCTCCTCCTCCTACCTTCTATTCTTTTTCTTCTTCTTATCCTCCTCCTCCTCCTGCTTTTTATTCTTCTTTGTTTTGTTATATCCATCTCCTTCTTCTTCTTCAGCTTTTATTTTTTGTTCAGCATCTTTTACTAGTTCATCTTCTATTATTTTTTCTTCTTTTTCTCTACTCCTCCTCCTCTTCATAATCCACCACCTTTTCCTCCTGCTCCTCCACCACCCCTCCTCCTTTTTCTTCTTCTTCTTCTTCTTATTCTCTTTATTATTCTTCTCTTCTCTTCCTCCTCCCCCTCCACCTCTTTTTCTTAATTCTACTTATGCTTCTACTTCTTTCTTTTGTTCTTTACTCTTTCTTCTTCTCCTCCTTCTTCTTATTCTTCTTCTTTTTTCTTTTACTCGTTCTTCTTCTTGTTCTTATTCTTCTTCTTCTACTTCTTCTTCTACTTCTTATGTTTGTTCTTCTTCTTCTTCTTCTTCTCTTTTTCTTTTTTCTTATTTTTCTTATTTTTCTTCTTCTTATTCTACTACTCCTCCTCCTCCTCTTTCTTCTTATTTTTCTTTTTCTTTTTCTATTTATATTTTTTCTTCTTTTTATTATTCTATTTATTCTTCTTCTTCTTCTTCAATTTATTATTGTATTTAATCTTCTCCTTCTTCTCCTTCTTCTGCTTATTATTATTATTATTATTATTATTATTATTATTATCTTCTTCTTATTCTTCTTCTTCTTCTACATCTGTTACTTTCTCTTCTCCTCATCCTCCTACTACTCTTCCTTATTATTATTATTTTTCATTTTCTCATTTTCCACCTCCTCATCCTACAACTTCACCTTGTACTTCTGCTTCTTCTTGTTCTACTCTTCCACCTCTTAATCCTCCTTCTCCCATATTTTTCTTCTTCTTCTTCTTCTTATTCTTTTATTCCTCATTCTTCTGCTTTTTTTCTTCTTCTTCTATTTCTTCATTATTTCCTCCTTATTTTACTTTGCTTTTTTTTTCTTCTTATTCTTTGATTCTTCTTTCTTTCTTCTCTGGCTACTTCTCCTCTCCTCTTCTTCTTATTGGTTCATCTTCTTTTTATTTTCTTTATATCATTTTTCTCTTCTTCTTATTGTATCTTCTACTTCTTCTCCTGCTTCATCGTAAGCTTTTATTCTTCTACTTTTACTTCTTTTTCTTAGTTTCTTTTCTACTTATCTTATTTATTCATCTTTTTCTTCTAATTCTTCATCTTTTACTTTTCTTCGTCACCCCCTGTTCTACTTTTTATTATTATTATTATTATTATTCTACTATTACTACTACTACTACTTCTTCTTCTTCTTCTTCTTCTTCTTTTTCTTCTACTTTTTCTTCTTCTACTTCTTAATTTTCTTTTTTCTTTTTCTTTTCTTCTTCTGTTTTTTTCTTTTTATTTTTCTTATTATTATTATTATTATTTGTATTATTCTACTTCTTATTCATTTTTCTTCTCCTTCTTCTTCTTTTTCTATTACTTCTTTTCTATTGTTTCTTATACTATACTACTACTATTTCTTTCTTTTTTTATCTTATTCTTTTTTTCTTATTCTTTTTATTATTGTTATTCTTCTTCTTTTTATTCTTCTTATTATACTTCTTCTTCTTCATATTATTTTTGATTTTCTTATTTTTCTTCTTCTTATTCTTTTTTTTCTTCTTCTAATTCTCCTTCATCTTATTTTTCTTCTTTCATGTGTTCTTCTCTACTTCTTATTCTTCTTCTTCTACTTCTTTTTTTTTATTTTTTTTATTTTTTTTTCTTTTGCTTCTTCTTTAATTTCTTTTTCTTTTGCTCCACCTTCTCCTTCTTCTTCTACTTGTTCTTTGACTACTACTTTTAATTCTTCTCGTACTTTTTCCTCTAGTTTGTCTTCTTATCATCATCTTTTTCTTTTCTCTTTTCTTCTTTTTCTTCATTCTTCTCCTTCCTCTCTTCTCTTCTTCTCTTCTCGCTTCTCTTCCTCTTTCCCACTTCTATTCGTCTCTTCTTCCTCATCCCTCTTCTTCCTCATTTCCTATTCGTCCTCTTCTTCCTCATCTTCCACTTCCTCAGCTTCCTCTTCTTCCTCTCTCCTCTTCTTCCTATTCTTTTTCTTCTTATTCTACTACTACTACTTCTTTTTTCTTCTTCTTCTTCTATTCTATTTCTTTTTTTCTTCATCTTATTCTACTTTTATTTTACTTCTATTCTTCTTCTTATTCTACTTTTTCTTATTCTTCTTCTACTTAGTCATATCTTCCTTTTTTTCTATTATTATTATTATTATTCCTTCTTCTTGTTATTATTTCTATTCTTCTTCTTATTATTATCCATGTTCTTCTACTTCTTTTTTTTCTTCTTCTTATTCCACCACTACAGCTTCTTCTTTTTATACTATAATTACTACTTTTATAATTTCTTCTTCTTCTTCTTCTTTTTTGCTTCTTCATCATCGTCTTCTACTTATCCTTCATCTTCTCCCTCTTCTTGTCTTTCTTCTTATTATTCTTCTTCTTCTTCTGGTCCTATTTCTTCTTCTTCTTCATCTTCTTCTGGTCCTATTTCTTCTTCATCTTCTTTTCCTTCTTCTTCTTATTCTTCTTCTTCTCCTCCTCTTACTCCTCCACCACCACCACCACCACCTCCTCCTTCTTATTCTTCTTCTACTTCGTATTCTTTGGCTTCTTCTACTTCATCTTTTTCATCAACATCTTCTTCTTCTAGTTCATTCTTATTTTTCTTATTCTTCTTCTTCATCTTCTTCTTTTTATTCTTTTTATTTTTTTTTCTTTTTTTTTATTCTTTTTCTTTTTTCCTTGTTCTTCTTCTTATTCCACTTTTGATTTTTTATGTCTTCTTTTGCTTCTTCTACTACTACTATTTCTTCTTTTTCTCCCTTTTCTTTGTCTTCTTATAGTACTTATTATTCTTATACTACTTCTTCTTCTTTATCTTCTTCTTCTTTAACTTTTTCTTTTTTATCTTCATCTTCTTCTGCTTCATCATCATCTTCTTCTGCTTCATAATCATCTTCTTCGTCTTCTTTTTCTTCTACTCCTTGTTTTTTTTCTTCTCCTTCTCCTTATTTTTTTCTTCTTCTTTTTATTCTTATCCTTTTTATTCTACTTCTACTTTATCTTCTTATGCTTTTTCTTCTTCTTCTCCTTCATCTTCTTCATCTTCTACTACTACGACTAATTTTTTTACTTATTTTTCTTCTTTTCATTTTCTTCTTTTTCTTCTTCTTCTTCCTCCTCTTCTCCACCTTCTTCTTGTTCTTCTTTTCCTCCTTCTGCTCCTCCTCCTAATTCTTCTTCTTCTTCTCTGACTTTTTCTTCTTCTTCTTCTTCTCTGACTTTTTCTTCTTCTTCTTCTTCTCTGACTTTTACTTCTTCTTCTTCTTCTTCTTTATCTTCTTCATCATTATCTTATTCTTCTTCTTGTTCTTCTTTATCTTCTCCGTCATTATCTTATTCTTCTTCTTGTTCTCTTTATCTTCTTCGTTTTGTTCCTCTTCTTGTTCTTCTTATTCTTATTCATCTTCTTCTTTTTTTGTTCTCCTTTTTCTTCCTTTTCTTCCTCTTCTTCTACTTCTTCATCTTTTACTTCTTTTACTTCTTTTCCTTTTTATTATTCTTCTTTATCTTCTTCTTCTTTTTCTACTACTACAACTACTACTACTACTTATTCTTCTTCGACTTCTACTACTACTTCTTCTTCTTATTTTTATTCTTCTTTCCCTACTCCTCTTAATCCTCCTCCTCATACTTCTATTTATACTACTTATACTTCTTTAGCTTCTTCTTCTTCTTCTACTTCTTCTTATACTTCTTCTTCTTCTTCTTATTCTACTTCTACTTCTTCTACTCTATATTTTTCTATTTCTTAGTCTTCTTCTACTTCTTCTGCTTCTACACCTTATACTTTTTATTCTTCTTGTTTTCCCTCCTCTTCATCCTCCTCCAACTAATTTTTTTTCTTCTCCTCCTACCACTCCTCCTCCTCCTCCATCTATTTCTTTTTCTTGTTCTTCTTCTTCTTCTTCTTCTTCCACTTTTTCTACTACTTCTTCTTCTACTACTTATTTTTTTCTTCTTTTCTTTTTTTTTATTATGTTATTCTTCTTCTCCTTCTCATTTTTTTTTCTTCCTCTTCTTCTCCTCCTCACCGATTTTATTTTTTACTTCTTCTTCTTCTTCATCTTATTATTATTATCATTATTATTATTATTCTACTACTAATTTTAGTACTACTTCTACTACTACTACTACTATTACTTTTTTTTCTTCTTCTATTTCTTCTTTTCTTTTTGTTCGTCGTCTACTTCTTTTTCATCTTATGCTTATGCTTCTTCTTCTTCTTCTTCTTCTTCTGCTTTTTCTTCTTATGCCTCTAATTTTTTTTCTTTTTATTTACTTCATATTATTTTTCTTATTCTTATTTTTTTTCTTCTACTTTTTATTTTGATTTTTCAACTTCTTCTTCTGCTTATTATTCATCATCATCATCATCATCATCTTCTTCTACATTTCTTTTTCTTCAGCTACACCTTCATATTCTTCTTCTACTACTTTTGCTTTTTTTCTTCTTCTTCTACTCCTCCTCTGACTCATCCTACTTCTTTTTATTCTTCATCTTCTCCTCCTCTCCTCCTCCTCCTCGTCTTCCTCCTCCTTCTTCTCCTGCTCCTCCTCCTCCTCCATCATATTCTTCTACTTCTTTTCATCTTCTTTTTCTTTTCATCATCATCATCATAATCATCATCATCATCTTCTTCTTCTTCTTCTTCTCCTTCAACTACTTCTTCTTCTTTTTTCCATCATCAACATCCTCTTTTTCTTATTTTTATTCATCTACTTATTATTATTATTTTTCTTCTTCTTCTACTTCTTTTTTTCTTCTTTTTATTTTTTTATTTTTTTCTTTTTAATCTTTTTCTACTCCTCCTCATCTTCCTGCTTCCTCCTCCTCCTTCTTATGCTTCTCCTTGACCTCCTTGACCTCCTTATTCTTCTTTTTCTTCTTCTTTTTATTTATTTTTTTTCTTCTTTTCTTCCTTGTTCTTTTTCTTCTCCATCTTTATCTTATTCCTCTTATCCTAATCCTCCTCCTCATTCTATTATTTCTACTTTTACGTAATCTTCTTCATCATTATCTTCTTTATCTTCTTTTTCTTATTTTTTTTTTCTTCTTCTTCTTCTTCTTCTTTCTTCTTCTCATTCTTCTTCATCTTCTTTTCATCATCATCATCTTCTTCTTCTTCATATTCTATTTCTTTTTCTAATTATCTTAATCTTCTCTTTCTATTTCTTTTTCTTCTTTTTCTTCTTATTCTTCTTATTTTATGTCATCTTCTTCTTCTTCTTTTTCTCTTTCTTCTTCTCTTTTTCCTCTTCTCCATTCTTCTTCCTTTTATTCTTATACTACTTCTTCTTTTGCTTCTAATTCTTCTTCTACTTATTCTTATTTTGCTTCGTCTTCTTCTTTTTCTTCTTTTTTTCTTCTTATACAAAATCTTTTTCTTTTTTTTTCTTTTTTTTCTTCTGCTACTTCTTCTACTCCTTTGTATTCTTCTTCTTCAACTTCTTTTGCTCTTTCTCTTTCTTCTTTTTCTTGTTTTAATTCTACGCCTCATTGTTCTTCTTCTTCTTATCTTTCTTCACATATTTTCCTCCTCCTCCTCCTCCTTTCTTCCTCTTTTGCTTCGTCTACTTTGTCTCATTTTTATTCTCCATCCTCCTCCATATCCTTCTCCTATTGTTTCTTCTTCAAATTTTGCTTCTTGTGTTTTTTATTCTACAACTTCTTCCTTATGTTTATAATTTTTTTTCCGTTCCTTTTCTTATTAATTGTTTTTCTTGTTCTTCTTCTTATGTTTATTGTTTCGTTTTTATTCTTCCTTTTTCTATTATCTCTATTTGTTCTTCTACTACTAACTTACTTCTCTTCTTCTTCTAACTATTTTTTTATTCTTTCTTTTTATTTTCTTCTTCCTACCATCTTTATATTATTCTACTACAACTTTTTATATTCTTCTTCTTTCTTCTTTTTTTTTCTTCTTTTTCTCTTTCTTTATTTTTCTTATTCTTCTTCGTCTTCTTTTTTCTTTTTCTTTTTCTTTTTCTTCTTCTTTTTCTTCTTCTTTTTCTTCTATTTGATCTTCTGCTTCTTCTTCTATTATTCTTATTCTGCTACTTTTTCTTCTTCTACTTTTTCTTCTCTACTTCTTATTTTTCTATTATTCTTCTTCTTTTTATTCTTCCTTTTCTACTACTTATACTTCTGATTGTTCTTCTTTTTACAATTTTTCTTTTTATTTTTTTTTCTACTTCTTCCTCTTCTCCCTATTTTCTTTTTTATCATCATCATCTTCGTATTTTTATTTTTTCTTTTTTATTATGTTTTTATTATTATATTCTTAATCTTCTTCTTCATTTTCTCTTATTCTTCGTATTGTTCTTCTTCTTATTGTTTTTATTCTTCTTGTTCTTTTTCTTATTTTGTTTCTCCTTTTACTTCTGGTTCTCCTCCTCCTACTCCTCCATCTCCTCTTTTATTTCTACTACTACTTCTTTTTTTTATTCTTATTCTTCTTCATCTTCATCTTTTTATTATTCTTCTTTTCTTTTTCTTATTTTGTTTCTCCTTTTACTTCTGGTTCTCCTCCTCCTACGCCTCCTTCTCCTCTTCTATTTCTACTACTACTACTTCTTCTTCTTCTTTTTTTATTCTTATTCTTCTTCATCTTCATCTATTTATTATTCTTCTACTACTACTACTACTACTACTACTACTACTACTACTTATTCTTCTTCTACTACTACTACTACTATTAGTACTACTACTTCTTCTTCTTTTTTATTTTTTTTATTTTCTTCTTCTTATTCTACTACTAATACTATTACTTCTTTTTCTCCTTCTTATCCTTCTTCTTCTTCTTTTTCTTCTTCTCATACTACTCATTCTTATTTTTTTTCTTCTTCATTGTCTCCTTCTTCTTCTTCATCTTCTCCTTCCTATTCCCCTTCTTCTTCTTCTTCTTCTTCTTCTTCTGCTTCTCCTCCTCCTTCTTCTTCTCCTTCCTTCTTACTTTTCTACTTTTGCTTCTCCTCCTCCTCCTCCTCCTCCTCCTCCTCCTTCTTCTTCTTCTTCTTCTTCATCTTCTGCTTTTATTTCTCCTCCTCCTACTACTACTACTATTACTTATTCTTCTTTTTCTACTTCTTATTCTTTTTCTCCTCCTCCTCTCCTCCTCCTTTTCTCCTCCTCATTCTTCTTCATCTATTTATCCAGCACCTCATCCTCCTCCTCCAACTCCTTCTTCTTCTTCTACTACTTCTTATTCTTTTACTTCTTCTTCCTCCTCTTCTTTTTCATTTTCTTCTCCATCTTATTCTTCTTCTTCTTTTTATTCTTCTTTTGTTTCTTGTTTTTTTTTCTTCTTCTTCTAATTCTTCTTCTTCTTCTTCAACTTCTTCTTTTTCCATTTATTCTTCTTCTATATCTTCCTCCTCCTCTTTTCTTCTTCTTCTACTTCTTCTTCTCCTTCTTCTTTTTCTTCTATTTTTTTTACCCCTCTACCACCCCCTCTTCTTATTCATCATCATCATCATCATTTTTTCGCCTACTTTTACTTTTGCATATTATTCTTCTTCTTCTACTTATATTTCATCATCATCATCATCATCATCATCATCTTCATCTCCTCCTACTCCTCTCTTATTACTTCTTATCATCCTTCTTCTCCACTAACTTATTTTTATTCTACGACTTCATATTCTACTACTTATCCTTCTCTTTCTTTTTTGTCATTTCATATTATACACCTTTTTATTTTTTTTTCTTTATTTCTACATCTTCTTCTTCTGCATCATCTTCTACTTCTTCTTCTACTCATACTACTTCTTCTTCTACTCTTAATTCTTCTTCATAATCTTTTTCTTTTACTACTTCTACTATTCCTTATTCTTCTTCTCATCCTCCTCCTCCCACTTCTTTTTCTCCTCCTCCTCCTCCTTCTTCTGCCTTATCTTTATCTTGTTTTTCTTTTTTTTTTCTTCTTCTTCTTCTCATCTTATTATTATTATTATTATTATTATTATTATTCTTCTTCTTATTCTTCTTCTGCTTTTCCTCATATTATTATTATTATTATTATTATTATTTTTCTTTTTCTTCTTCTTCTCTTCATCTTATTCTTCTTCTTCTTCTTCGTTATCTTCTTCTTTTTCTTTTATTCTTCTTCTTCTTCTTTTTTTATTCTCTTCCTCTTCCTCCTCCTCCGCATCCACTACCTCCTCCTCTTCCTCCTTATTGTTGTTGTTATTATTATTATTATTATTATTATTATTATTATTATTATTCTTCTTCTTCTACTACTAAATACTTTTCTTCTTCTTCTTCTTCTTTATTTTCTACTTCATCTTCTACTTCTTTTTATTTTTTTTATTCTTTTCTTCTTCTACTTATTATACTTATTCTTCTTCTTTTTCTACTTTTTTTGTCTATTGATTATTCATCTTCTTCTTCTTCTTATTCTTCCACTTCTTCTTCTTGTGCTTCTTTTTCTTATGCTTATTCTTCTACTTCTTCATTTTCTTATTCTTCTTTTTTTTATTCTTTTTTTATTCTTCTTATTTTTCTTCTTCTTCGCCCCACTCTTCTTCTTCTTATTGTTGTTGGTCTTATTTTTCTTCTACTTTTTCTTCTTCTATTTTTTTTATTTTCTTTTTCCTCTTCTTCTTCTTTTGCTTCTCCTTATACTTATTCTTCTCCTCCACATCCTCCTAATCCTCCCACTCTTTATTATTTTTCTTCTTCTTCTCCTACTCCTTCACCTTCTTTATTTTTTATTCTTTTTCTTCTTTATCTATTTATTATTATTATTATTATTATTATTATTCTTCTTCTACTCCTTTTTCATCATCATCATCTTCTTCTTCTTTTCTACTCCTCCATATTTTTCTTCTACTTCTACTACTATTTATTCTTCTCTTGCTTTTTTTTCTTCTCTCCTCCTCTTCCTCCAACTTCTTCTTCTTCTTATTCTTTTTCTTAATCTTCTTCATTTATTCTTCTTATTTATTTTTGCCTTCTTCTTCTTAATCTCATTCTCTGTCTTCTTATTCTTATTCTTATTCTCTGTCTTCTTCTTCAATATATTTTCTTTATTTTTTTTAATCATCATCATCATCATTATCATTATCATCATCATCATCACAACATCTTCTTTTTCTTATTCTAATTTTTCATCATCATTATCTTAATTTTTTTTTCTTTCTACATCTACTTCTTCTTCTTCTGTTCATTCATTCTTCTTCTTCTTCTACTACTTCTTCTTTTTCCTTTTTTCTTCTTTCTCTTCTTTCTCTTCTTTCTCTTCTTTCTCTTCTTTCTCTTCTTTCTCTTCTTTCTCTTCTTTCTTCTTTCTCTTCTTTCTCTTCTTTCTCTTCTTTCTCTTCTTTCTCTTCTTTCTCTTCTTTCTCTTCTTTTTTTTAAAGGTTATTTTATTATTAATATAGCCCTCTCTTTTGGCAGAGGAATACCCTTTTTACAAGCTACATCTACCCTTAACCTATTTACACCCATTTAAATACCTTATCTATAAGTAAACTTAAAATAATACTAAACAAGAAAATGGGCCTTCACGCTTTTGGAGTTTAAGCCCTATGTCTGCTGAAACTTCTATCCATGAGTGATTTACCAGCTTTTGCAAGGAAGTTCTCTACCTTCCGTGAACCGTTTGTACATCCCGCTTGCCAATTCAATAAACTTCTCAATAACTCGAGCTTTTCCACTGTCGGTGTGCTTACTTTCCCAATTCGATGAACTTCTCCCGACCTGAACTTACCTACTCCTTACCATCTAATCTCGTAAGACATACAGACTCATTACTGTAACAGACGAACCCAACAGACTTCCTTATACAGACTTAATACATAAAACAGACACACCCATTGATACACAGAACGACGCTTTACCATACAAGGCTCTTACAGATTTAATGCATTACCACACAGCTGATTATAAAGACGCATTACCACACTTAAACATACACATTCATCATGACAATTTACCGAAATAATTGAGCAAATATAGCTCTACCATCTGCTTTCTTTCCACTTAAGGCACATATTGGAAGCTTTTTATTCTGCTAAAGCTGCACAGAAAACTACAGCCAGCTATATAAAATTAAACATACTACCTTTTAAATACCCACCGGACCGAGGTGAACATCCTTCTCTATAGAATCAACCGGATTCTCGCTTTCTTAAAATTATATTATCCCTTTACTAATTTCACCTGAAAATAAGCAAACATACGACAAATTTAAACTACATACATACCTCTGCTGTTTTTAGTCTCCCCTCACTGGGAGGCTTTTTATATGTCATTTATTCTTCTCCTAGAGTTGTGAAGTTGCTGAATAATCAACGGAGCAATGAAGTATTCTCTAAGGAAAACTTTAATTAAGATTTTTGTATTCTAACATATGGAAATTCAATCCTATCTAAATCTATTAAACCTATAAACTTTCTAGGGATTCCATCTCCCTCAAATTCTTGTACTCCTATTTTCATTCCATCCTCCGCTAATTTATCTGCAAACGCATTAGCCTCTCTATAAATATGTTCTATCTCTTCTTTTAATTCTCCTAAAATGTTCCTGATGTCATCAATTTCTTTTTCAAACTGCCATAATTGTAACTTGTTTTGTACTAGCTGAACCAGTATTTTCGAGTCAACTTGAACCTGGATTTTATGGTAGTTATTATCTTTGCAAATTTGTAAGCCCTTATGCAGGGCTATAATCTCTGCATGTAATGCCGAGGAGGCAGTGCTCCTTGATGTGAAAGCTTTTAGCACTTTGCCCTCCTCATTTCTTATGGACCCTCCTCCCCCTGCCACGCCCATCTCTCTTTTGAAGCTCCCGTATGTATTGAGCACTAGGCTTCCATGCAAGGGTTTTTTCCAGTTAACTTTTTTGACTACTGGCATCTTCCTTGTTACTGTTGTTAAGTTCCATGCCCTCTTTCTATCCTCATCCATTCTCATGCTTCTCACTTTTATTGGATTACAAGCAGTAATAAAAGCAATTTCTCTTTTAATTTCGTCCAATATATCTTTAACCTTCATTACCACATTCTCAAATCTACTTTTGTTCCTAGCTTTCCATATGCACCAAAGTGTTATATGCGGAATGTAATTCCTTAACAATTTAAAAATTTTATTCTTTGATTCCTTTTTCTACCACGATTCCAATCTCTTTTTCAGAGACATTTTATCATTTTTAATTTCCGCTTCAGATTCTAATATTCGCCATAAATTAGCTGCTATTTTTCCTGAAGTGAAAAGATGATTCGTTCTCTCTCTCTCTTGAAGGCAGCATTCACATCTAGATGCTAACTTTATGCCTTTTTTCTGAATATTTCCGTCTACTGGAATAATATTTAAAACTATTTTCCACATAAACACATTCAATTTCTATGGCAGATCTTTTATCCAGATTTCTTTAAATTGTGAAGGCTTTTTATTCCTAATTAGTTCTTTGGCACTTTTTAAGGTGAATTTCTCCTACGGATTCAGTGTCCATTTCCACCCGCTTTTTGTTGAAATTATGTGTTTTTCTACTATATTCTTCTGTTTCCGCATCAATATCTAATTTTTAGAAGCTTTTTAGAATCTTTTAGTGTTCTATTTCCTATTTTATATTTAGCTTTTACATATGATGCCCAAATACTTCCATTTTGTTTTAACATCCACCAGTCTTTGCATGCCCATGCTTTAGCTATGTCGTTTAGGTTTGTAAAGCCTAAACATGCCTCCTCTTTAGGGTAACATAAATGCTTCCATTTTTTCCAGTGAAGCTTGTTTTTTCCTTCTTTTTCCCCCATTGAAAATTTGTCATTTCCCTTTCCAACTTATTTATAATGCTCTTTGGAGGCTGTGTTGTCATTAAAACATGTGCTAATGAACCTTGTAGCACATGAGTTATCAACGTAATTCTTCCTGCCATATTTAAAAGATTCTCCTTCCACCCAGCAATTTTTTTTCTAAACTTATTCAGTAAGAAAGACAATAAGTCTTCCTTCATTCTCCCTTCATAGATTGGGCATCCCAAGTATATTAAAGCTCCTTTGCATTGTGTGAAGCCTGTGACTTTTTTAATCCTTTGCGCTAGATCTGCTGGTGTTCTTGCTGCTACCATGAATTGACATTTATTCTTATTGAGCATTTGGCCTGTTTCTTCTTCTAAAGCATGCAACAACGCTATTATCTTATTCATTGATCTACTGCTGGCATTTGTAAATATAATTACATCATCTGCGTAAGCCAAGCAGCATACCAATAAAGTATTTCTAGGCTGCTTATAAGGTAATATACTGTCATTTCTAACTTGCTCTTTCAGGTTTGTAATAAACATTTCTATGTATATATTAAACAAAGCAGGTGATAATGGGTCTCCTTGCCTTAGGCCTCTAGATGGCTTGAATTCTTCGCCTGTATGACCATTTATGAGCATTTTAACCCAAGGACTAGATATACATCTGTATATCAAATCTATCCAGAATTCTGAAAATCTCATTTTCCTCATTAGATAACACAGAGTGTTCCATTCAACTCTATCAAATGCCTTGAACAAGTCCAGTTTCATTATTACATTGTGCCCTCTAATCTTAGAACCTAATTCTTTTATCATTTTTGATGCCAGATTTATGTTTTCCAACATCTGTCTATCTTTCATAAAGCCTTCTTGTTCCGGCGAGATAATTTTAGAGAGAATCTTACTTAATCTATTCTATAATATTTTAGCTAAAATCTTATAGATAGAGTTACAAAGGCTAATTGGCCTGAAGTTCTCTCCTTTTTGCGGGTTATCTTTTTTTGGTATCAATACTATATATGATTTTGCCCAAGATTTTGGGATTTCCACACCCGCAAATACCCAGGTTATAGCCGTAGTAACTTCCTTATGTATTATATTCCAGCTTTTCTGAAAGAATTCATTATTCCGGCCATCTGGGCCGGCCGAACTATCTTTGTTGGCATTAAATATTGCATCCTTCACTTCCTATATCGTGGGTAATACTGATAACATATCATTATCTTCCTCTGTAACCCTTCTATTAATCCCCCCCATTAAGTCTGATTTCTATCTATACTTGGAACGCGTAGATGCCTTTTAAAGAAACTTTCTAATTTATTTATTATGTCTTCATCTTTTTTTATCCAATCACCATTAGCTTTTTTTATACCTTTTATGTCGAGTTTCTGATATTTAACTTTTGTCATTGCATTAAAGAATTTTGTATACTTATCTCCATCTTTTAACCATTTTATTTTCGCTTTTTACTTCCAAAATACTTCCTCCATATGCATTTTAAGTTTTAGTTCAGCATTTTCTTTGTTACGTTCTATACTAGTTATAACATCTTGACTATTTTCATAATCTCTTTCTATATCTAAGACTTTCTGTTCAGTTTCCAGAATTTTTTTAAATATATTACCAAAGATCTCTTTATTCCACTTGCTAAGAGCCTGACGCAATTTTTGGAGTTTATGCCCCAATATATGCGTGGGGTTGCCTGAGAATGGGTTTCCCCATGTATTTTCTACAACAGCCTCAAAATCCTTATGCTTACCCCACATATTTTGAAAAACGAAACCTAACTGTGTACTCCTTTTTTGAAGTGTCACCGGTAACGGACTGTGATCTGAACAGGTTCTGCTTAAATGCTGGACTTTAGTTTCACCTATTTTTTCCAGCTAGTGCGTGTTAACTAATACCCGATCCATCCTAGACCAGATTACTCCCCTTTTCTTCCAGTCATTACACCATGTGTAATTTGATCCTAGATATTCTATCTCCATTAATCTTGCCGCTGCAATAGCCTCTTTGAATTGAGCTATTGTCACCGGGTCAGGTGACCTACCTCCCCTTTTCTCAGAGGTATTTCTAATTACATTAAAGTCCCCTCCTATTATCCACGGGGAGTTCTTAACTGCTATTTTATCCATCTCCTGCCAGAGTATTTTCCTTTCTTCCTTCAAATTACTAGCGTAGACTATTGAGAAGATTATATCCGATTGTTTACCTATTTTAAAACTAGCTATTTGGTCATTTTCTACTATAATTTCAAGGTCCATACTGGTTTCCCACATGACCCATAACTTACTATTATTAGTTGAGAATGCCTTTTGGAGACCTATCTTTGACTTGTACTTCTCAATTTGATTTTTATTTACCATTGGTTCGGCTAGAGTAATAATTTTAATTTTATGAATTTTTATTAGGTTTCTAATTCTATTTAGCGTAGGAGTGTTCGTTACTCCCCTTATATTCCAAAATAAATTTGTCATCTAAGTATGTTTGTTTGAGCTCTAGTAATACATTTAGATTCATATTTCATATTTAAATATTTTTTCCTGTTTCTCGACGATTTGCTTGAGCTCGGAGGGGCTTGTACTGGCTTCTTAGGAATATATAATTTTTCTAAACTTATTTCTAATTTCCTTATTTCCTCCAATGCTTTCTCCTTGCTATTCTTTCTCTTCTTTCTCTTCTTTCTCTTCTTTCTCTTCTTTCTCTTCTTTCTCTTCTTTCTCTTCTTTCTCTTCTTTCTCTTCTTTCTCTTCTTTCTCTTCTTTCTCTTCTTTCTCTTCTTTCTCTTCTTTCTCTTCTTTCTCTTCTTTCTCTTCTTTCTCTTCTTTCTCTTCTTTCTCTTCTTTCTCTTCTTTCTCTTCTTTTTCTTCTTTTTCTTCTTCAGCTTCTTCATCTTATTCTTCTTCTATTACTTCTTTTTCTTCTTCTTATTGTGCATATTCTTTTTCTTCTTTTTCGTCTTTTTCTTCTTCTTCTTATACTTCTTATTGTACATATTCTTTTTCATCTACTACTTCTTCTTCTACTACTACTACTACTACTACTTCTTCTTCTTCTACTATTACTACTACTATTTCTTCTTCTTCTTCTTCTTCTTCTTTTTCTACTTCTTCATTTATTGTTGTTGTTCTTCTTCTTCTTTTTCTTTTCTTGTTCATTTGCATCATTTTTTCTTATACTACTTCTTATTCTTCTTCTTTTGCTTCTTTTTCTTTTTCTTCTGCTTCTTTTTGTTTTTATGATTCTTGTTCTTATTCTTCTTCTTCATCATAATTTTCTTATTCTTCTTGTTCTTATTCTTCTCATCCTTCTTTTTTTTATTGTTCTTATTCTTCTTGTTATTCTTCTTATTTTTCTTCTTATTTTTCTTCTTATTTTTCTTCTTATTTTTCTTCTCACTTTTTTTATTTTTCTTCTTTTTCTTCTCATTCTTTTTCTTTATCTTCTTCTTTATCTTCTTAATCTTCATCTTCTTATTCTTTTAGTCTCGCTCCTCCTGATTCTTTTTCTTTTTCATCTATATGTCTTTCTTCTTCTTCTTATTATTCTTCTTCTATGTCCTCCTTCTACTTCTTCTTCATTATTTTTTTTCTTCTTCTTCTACTGCTACTACTGCTGCTGCATCTTCTTCTTCTTCTTCTTCTTCAACTACTACTTCTTCTTTTCATCCTCATCCTCCTCCTCCTATTCCTCCACCACGTTTTTTTTATTTGTCTTCTACCCTTTATTATTTTATTTTTTATTATTCATCTTTTTCTATTATTTCTTTTTCTTTTTCTTCTTCTTCTTCTACTCCTTCTTCTTCCATTTCTACTTCAACTCGATCATCATCATCATCTTCTTCTTCTTTTACTTCATCTTCTTCTTTTACTTCTACTTCTTCTACTTCTTCTCCATCTTATTTTTCATTTTCTTTTTCTTATCCTTCTTTTTTTACTACTTCTTATTCATCTTCCACTTTTTTTTCTTCTTCTACTTTTTTTTCTTCTTCTTGTACTTCTTTTTCTTCTTCATTATCTTCTTATTGTACTTATTATTATTATTATTATTATTATTATTCTTCTTCTATCTCTTTTATACTTTTTCTTCTTTTTTTTCTTCTTCTTCTTCTTCTTTTTCTTCTTCTTCTTTTTCTTTGTCTTCTACTTCTTCTTATTCTTTTTCTTTGTCTTCTACTTCTTTTTATTCTTTTTCTTTGTCTTCTACTTCATATTATTCTTTTTCTTCATCATCTTCATCATCATCAACTTCTCCTTCTTTTTTCTTTTTCTACTACTACTACTTTTTATCTGTATTCTTCTCCTTCTACTACTACTACTACTACTACTTCTTCTTCTTCTTCTTCTTCTTCTTCTTCTCCTCTTCCTCCTCATCCTCCTACTACTACTTCTTCTTCTTTTTTGCTTGTTATTCTTTTTATTATTCTTCTTATTCTTCTTCTTTATCTTATTTTTCTTATTTTTCTACTTCTTCTTCATCATCTTCTTTTTTTATCATCATCATCTTCTTCTTCTTCTAATTATTATTTCTTTTTTTCTTATTCTTCTAATTTTTTCTTTTTTTTCTTCTTCTTCTTTATCATCAATTTCATTTTGATATTCTGATTCATCTTCATCATTTTCAGCAACTTCTCCTCCTCCTCCTCCTCCTTCTTCTTTATCTTTTTCTTCTACTTATTCAAACAACAACAACTACTTCTTTTTATTCTACTTCTTCTTATTATTCTTCTTCTTCAGCTGCTTCTTCTTCTTTTTCTTCTTCTCCTTCATATCCTTCTACTCCTTATCATTCTTTTTTTATTCTCCTCATTCTTCTTCTTATCTTTCTTCTTCTATTTCTTCTTATTCTTTTTGTCCTCCTCTTTATTCTACTTCTGCTTCTCTTAAATTTTTTTCAAATTCTTCATCTTCTTACTCTTCTTAAACTACTACTACTTCTTCTTCTTCTTCTTCTTCTTCTTCTGTTTCTTCTTCTTCTTCTTCTTCTTCTTCTATTTCTTCTTATTCTTCTTCTTCTTCTTCTTCTGTTTCTTCTTCTTCTTTTGTATTTCATCATCTTCTTCTACATCTTCATCTTCATCTTCTACTTCAATATCTTCATTTTTTTCTACATCTTCATCTTCTTCTACTTCTAATTATTCATCTTCTGCTTCTTCTTCTTCTACTTCATCTTCATCTTCTTCTTACTCTTCTTCTTGTTCTTCTACTTCTACTTCATCTTATTATTCTTCTTCATCACCATCTTTTTCTTATTTTTCTTCTTGTTCTTCTACTTCTACTTCATCTTATTATTCTTCTTCTTCATCACCATATTTTTCTTATTCTTCTTCTTTTTATTTTTTTTTTATTCTTCTACTTCTTCTTTTTTAACTTCATCATCATCTTCTTCTTCTTCTTATACTTTTTCTTATGCTTCTATTTTTTATTTTTCTTCTTCTTTTTATTATTCTTCTTTTTTTTTATAAACGGTCTTTTATCTATTATTAAAGAAACATAACCCTCACTTGTAGGCGGAGGAAAACCTTTACAACCACATAACTCTATTTATAGGTCATTACATTTACAGGACAAGACCCTAACCAAAATAACACAAAATACAGTAATTTATCCTTAGTTAAATCAACTTTGGCAGTAGCCACTCTCTTTGTACTCCTTCATATTTATGTAGCAGTGTAGCAAGCAGCAGCAGGTAGACTTTTCGCAGCAGCAAGTAGACCTATCTCAGCAGTAGGTAGACTCATGGCAGCAACAGGCAGCACTCTACATAGGTATATGCAATATATAAGATTTGTTCCGGCAGCTTCTTTTTTGTTCTCCCATCTTCCTTATTCTTTGTTCAGGCAGTTTTTGATAATATATGCTCCTTTATTTGATGTTGTATCAACATCTGTGTGGAGGCAGCTAATGACAGGCAGCAACAGAATCATTCTTAAGGCATCAGGATCATATATATGATATCAGCATGAATTGCATGAAGCAGCCGCATCTGGATTTATGTCTAAATTGGAGGTAGAATATGTCAGTCGCACGTGCTAGACAACAGTAGAATCAGAGGTATAGCATTAGCAAGTAGCAGCTGGTTCAAGTGGCAGGCAGCATATGGGGATAGTGCTGCCCATGTGATCGGACCTCTATCTCTCATCTTCCCCATGTCTCGAGCTCTTCTCTTCACATTCTTTCTAAAAAGTTTCCAGTTGTCTTCATTCTTCATTTATAGACTTCTGAACCTGTAAAATCCAAAGAGAAAAAATGAACGTGCCTACAAGATAACTTGGCACCTTATTACCATTATCCCTTGTTAAACTTATACAATATTAGATTAAAACTCCATAGAATTGTCGAATTAAAAACAGAATTCTCCTTCTTAACATCCTGCAAGGAAAGTCCAAATACATATTTATAGATATGCACTATTCTGCCGAAATGCGGAATTAACATATTCTACCGAAATGCAGAGTTAACACATCCTGCAATGAATTCTCCTTCATTTATACCCTATTATTCTTCTTAACATCCTGCAAGGAAAGTCCAAATACATAATTTTAGATATGCACTATTCTGCCGAAATGCAGAATTAACACATTCATAGCTCTAACCTGTTTGCTTCTTTTTTAGATTCAATATTCTAAATTATGATTTAAGTTTTATTTTTATTTTTAAAGATGGCTCAACCTCCACCCTTCCATTCCATTTAAGTATGAGGCAGAAATTCCCTGCAATGTCGGGTTCCCGCACGATCCAACAAGAGGTTGAGACTTTGTCATACCTTCGTGGTCTGTTTATTTGTTCTAATATAAGGAAATCCCATTTTATCTAAACATGCTATTCCCTTTAGTTTATTTGGCATGGATTCCACGTTATATTCTATATCTCCTCTAGTGGTGCCTATTCTAGATAGACTATCTGCTAGATTATTAGCTTCTATATATATATGTGTTATTGAGGCCTTCAGTTCATCCAAAAGGCTAAGAATTACTTCTAGGTCCTCTTCATACCTCCATAATATTTTCTTGTTAATTACTGTTTCGACTAATAATTTCGAGTCTACCTGAACTTCTATATTTTTAAAATTTAGCTGCTTACATATCTCTAACCCAGATTTCAATGCTTTAATTTCTGATTCTAGGGCCGAGGAGGCTATACTAGATCTGGTGAAAGCTCTCTTTACTGTCCCTGTATGATCTCTTATTACCCCGCCTCCTCCTGCTATTCCAGTGTCCCTACTAAAACTACCATCCGTATTAAGTGAAAATTTGCCAACCGGTGGAGTGTTCCACTGTATACATTTAGCCCATTGCTGTTTTATAACTTTATAAGTGAGGTCTCATGCTTTCTCAAGCTTCTTTTCTTGTTTCATTTCCTCTATTTTTATAGGTTTTATTATTGATATATTACATATCTCCTTTCTAATATCTTTTATAATTTCTGTTAAATTCATCCTTTTATTTTCAAATTTACTTTTGTTTCGAGATTTCCATATGCACCAAATAATTAGATGCGGCAGTTTCTGATTAAGCCATTTTCTGGTGGGGCTTTTCGTATTTTCTCTTTCCCATTTTTTAACTTTATCTATTAATCCATCGTCTATGTTACATATTCTTTTTTCCCCTTCCATCTCTCTCCATTTTTCCGCTGCAATAGGCCCATTGGAAAATAAATGATCGGTTGTTTCAACCGCTTGTAAACAACATTCACATCTTGATGCCATTTTTATCCCTTTCTTTTGTATATTCTTATCTACTGGTATAGCATTCATTAGAGCCTTCCATGTGAAGGAACTCATTTTTTGCGGGACGTTTTCTTGCCATACCCATTTAAATAGAGTTTGAGCCGGTTTTTTCTTTCTGACCAGATCTTTTGCCGACTTGAGGGAGAAGTTTCCTTGTGGTGTTAACGTCCATTTCCAGGCACTCTTCTTTAGTGTAGAGTGTGAGTCTACTATCTCTTTTTGTTTTTCCATTGACTTCCAACTGTTTGAAGCTTTCTTAGGGGTCTTATTCTTATTATCTAAATATTTTACCCGCATATATTTAGCCCAAAGATTATCACTTTCTTTAAGTCTCCACCAGCCTTTGCAATCTCAGGCAGCTACCGAGTCCTGAAGGCTCATTAGCCCTAATCCTGCTTCCTCTTTCGGATAACAGATACTTTTCCAGTCCTTCCATTGTGATTTATTTCTATCTTGTTTTTTACCCCATAAGAAGTTAGCCATTTCTGATTCGAGTTTTTTAATAAATTTTTTAGGGGGATGTATGACTAATAAAATATGTGTTAGTGTGCTTTGTAAGACATGTGAAAGCAACGTTATCCTCCCCCCAAATCCCCGGAGCTCTTCTTTCCATCCTACTATTTTCTTTCTTAGCTTATCTTGAAGGTAAGTTAGATATTCTTCCTTCAATCTCCCCTCATATATCGGACAACCTAGGTACATTAATGCCCCTTTAATTTCTACAAAACCTGTGATATTTTTGATTTTATCTACTAACTTTAATTTTTCATTTTTAGCAAGCATAAACTGACATTTACTTTTATTTACCATTTGGCCTGTATCTTTTTCAAATATTTAAAGAAGATCCATAAGATTCATTAAAGACTTTGTACTAGCATTTGTAAAAATTATAAGGTCATCTGCATAGGCTAAACAGCCTATTCTGGGTGTATTCCTTGGTTGTCTGAATGACATTATTTTACCTTCGGATATTTTCTTATTCAAGTTTCGTATTAATAGTTCTAAGTAAATAACAAAAAGAAGGGAGGATAACGGATCCCCTTGCCTTAAACTTCTATTTGGTTTAAATTCCTCACTTATCTTTCCATTTACAAGGACTATTACCCAAGTACTTGAAATGCATCTCTATATTAGTCAATGGTTAGCTCAGAGAAACCAAACCTTCTCAGCACAAAACAAAGGGTATCCCATTCTACTCTATCGAAGGCTTTCGATAGATCTAGCTTGACCACTAAGTTTTTTCCTCTAGATTTACCTCCTATTTCTTTCATCATTTCTGATGCAAATTTTATATTTTCAATCATTAATCTATTTTTAACAAAACCCATTTGTTCCTGAGATATTATTGACGGTAAAATTAAGCTTAGTCTATTTTGTAATATTTTTGCCAAAATTTTATAAATAGCATTGCATAAACTTATTGGTCTATAATCCTCGCATTTCTGTGGTGATTCTTTTTTTGGGATTAATACTATAAAAGATTTTACCCATGATTTTGGGATTTCCGCACCTACAAAAAAACTTGCAATTGCAGGGACAAGCTCAGTTTTAACCGTATGCCAGTTTGCCTGGAAAAAATAATTATTCCAACCATCAGGTCCTGCTGCACTTTCTTTATCAAGACTAAAGAGACAGCCTCTTTAACTTCTGGTTCTTCTGGGATCAATTCCATTAAATGGTTTTGAGCTTCCGTAATGGTTGCCCTAATCTCATGCATTAGAGAATTGTCTGTACTACATGACTGACTGCATAGTTGATTTTCAAAAAAATTATTAAAAAGAACTCCTATTTCCTTTTCATCTTCTACCCATTTTCCTTCTTCATTTTTTAGTCCTTTAATTTTATTCTTTTTAGATTTTATTTTAGTCATATTGTAAAAAAATTTAGTATTACTGTCACCATCTTTTAACCATTTTATCTTTGCTCGTTATTTCCAATAAATTTCTTCCATGTGTAATTTCAATCTCAGCTCTCCTTTAGCCTTACTTAGTTCTATCCGAGTTTCAATATTATTAGTGGAGTCAAAAGCTTGTTCCAGCTTGGCTACTTTTTCTTCTACTTTTGTTAGCTCCTGATTTAATTTTCCAAAGATCTCTTTATTCCTTGTTTTTAAACAAGCTTTTAGCCTCAGAAGCTTAATCGATAGAACTTGCATCGGCTTGCCCTCTACTGGCTCTTTCCAAGACTCTTTGACAAGGCCTTCAAAGCTTGCATGCTTTACCCACATATTTTGGAATTTGAAATTAGACGTATTACCCTGGTTTCTTTGAATCGTGATAAGCAGAAGGCTATGGTCAGAATAAGTTCTATTTAAGTGTCTAAGCCCCGTAATCCCTTGTGAGGTGACCCACTTTGTGTTACACATTATCCTATCCAGTCGAGCCCAAATGACTCCTCTTTTTTGCCAATTATTACACCAGGTATATCTCGAACTAGTGAAATCTATTTCCATTAGATTAGTATTAGCTATTGTGTCATTAAATTGTTTCATGGCTACCTTATCCGGTGGTTTGCCACTTTTCTTTTCTTGAGGGCTTCTAATTATGTTAAAGTCACCTCCTATGATCCAATGTGAATTTCTACTTGCTATATCTTTCATTTCCTCCCATAGAGCTAACCTAGATTGTTTATCGTTTCTTGCATAAACTGCTGAAATTATTTGATTTGTATTCTTATCTAATTTGAAATGTACTATTTGTTCAATATCTTTTAATATTTCAATTTTCAGCTTATTGTGCCATAAAATCCAAAGTTTACTATTTAGGTTAGCATAAGCCTTATTAAATCCTAAAATTTCTCTATATTTATTTAGTTGATCTTGCAGGACCATTGGCTCTGCAATAATCATTAATGAAATTTTGTGTTCTTTAATTAAAAGTCTTAATCTATTTATCATGGGGCTATTAGCTACCCCCCTAACATTCCAATATAGGCATCTATCCATTAAAATCTAATTTGGCTTGGGCTCGAGTTGTACACTTAAATTCGTAAGACATGTTAGCATATTTTTTCGTATTTCTTACTATTTTTGGAGTGTGAATATTTTCATGCCTAATCTCATTATATTTTACCTGTTTTCCAAGCACCATGGCCATTAGCTTTAGGGCCTCCATGGATTGGGTTCTTGAGAGATTCCCCCAATCTTCATTATAAATATATATATCATTCTTTGTTTTCATCTCAGGCTCGTCTTGAGATACATCACCCTTGTTACTTGAAGGACAACTAAAAATTACCGATTCATCTTCAGGGAAGTCCAGAAGATCCTCGTTTATCCACGCATAATCTTCAAGTTTTTCTTTCAATACAATTCTGGTTTTAGATGTTTTTTTATATTTTCTTTTGTGTTTTACCTCCTCCCATCCTTTATTTAAGCTAACATCCTTCTCTATCTCCAAGTTAGTCTCTATCGGGATTACTTCTTCTTGAGTAATCTTTGGATAATCTGGTGGAAAGCATGAGATATTTCCACTATCCAGGTCTCCCTTCGGCTGGATATTTTGTTTGAGAAGAGGGGCCTCCTCTTTCCTTACCCATTGCATCACCTTCTTATCTCCTCCTTCATACCGCTGCCCGTTGTTCTGCTCATCTTCCCCCACCTTGCACGATAGATTTTCATGCCTGAGCCTCTTACAACTTAGACAGTAAGGAGGAAGGCTTTCGGGGATGACTGTTTGCCAAAACCCCTCGGCCTATTCACCTTCACCACTACCTATCCATATTTTGTCGGGTGGTTTAGTTAAGAGGTTAAGCTCGACACATACACGAGCTTTATTCGGGCTTAACATGGTTACTGTGGCTTCGTCCCGTAGCATGGGCTTACCCAAACATGACGAAATTGCATAGAGAGATGTTTCAGAAAATAAATGAAGTGGCAGAAACGGCAATGTAAACCATACCGGGGCTATAGGCGCCTCTTCAAGAGGAGTGAAATCCTTTGTCCACTTCAATATACGCATGGTGAAGCCGTAGACTTTCCATAATCCCCGCTGCCATAGGCGATATTGATCTTCCAGTAGAGAGCATTGCAGCACGACATGTTAGGCGTTGAAGTCAGCAAACTTCACCTTCCCCTTAGGCTTTAAATTATAGATAAATTTTTGAACTCCAATCGCACGAGGCCTGCCTTGAGAGAACTTACCAAGGATGTTTCTTCGGCAGAGAAGATGATAACCGGGAGCCCATTTTTGTTTCCTAGAGTTCGTGAAATCGGCGCAGTTCCTTTCACCATCGAGGCAAAAGACTTATTATTTAATAATAAGTTAGTTTTCTCCATTCTCACCTTGAATTGAGCTTGATTTAAGCAGCAATGGAGTGTTCTTCAAATTCTCTCTTCGTGCAGAGAGAAACCCCATGTAGAGAGAAACCCTGTTTTTGTTCCCTTGAGTTCGTGAAATCGGCGCAGTTCCTTTCACCATCGAGGCAAAAGACTTATTATTTAATAATAAGTCAGTTTTCTCTATTCTCACATTGAATTGAGCTTGATTTAAGCAGCAATGGAGTTTTCTCCATTCGGGAGCCTGTTTTTATTATTCTTCTTGTTTTTATTTATTATCATCTTTTTTTTCTTCTGCTTCTGCCTCTTCTTCTTTTTTTTATACTCCTCCTATTCCTACTCATCCGCATCTTCATCCTACTTCTTCTTTTTCTTCTACTCTGCCTCTTCATCCTCATCCTCCTCCTACTCCTCCTACTAATCCTCCTTTTTCTTCTCCTCATCCTTTCCTCCTCCTCCTCCTCCTCCTCCTTTTTCTTCTCCTCATCCTTTCCTCCTTCTCCTCATCCTCCTTTTTATTCTTCTTCTTTTTATTTTTTACTTCTTCTTATTCATCTTTTTTTTAAGTTTGTTTTATTATAAATTAACCCTCTCTTTTGGCGGAGGAATACCTTTTTCAAAACCTACTTACTTGCTACCCCAAGCCCTTTACACCCATCTAGCCACCTATATGACTCCACTTTTTTACAATATATGTTACAATATTTATGCTATGGATAACATTCTTTAATATGTATTCTTGTCTTTAGTTTCTTCTTCAATTAGGCCCCTTTGTGTTGCCTTCCCTTTGCCTTTTTGATAAAATTCTTTAGGCATATTCTGGTATATATTTAATGTATCTCGAGTGCCTCTTTGCTGTCTTCATGTTGCTTTCTCTTTGTACAGTGATTGTGACATTTTTGATGCTCCAAAAGGTTTACAAGGGCAGCTTTACCGACCAATCCTTAGTGTTTTTTCTCCCCTGCCATGTCTACTTGAATAAGCATATTCATTCGCCATATTTCTGCCTCGTCATTCTTTAACTTGCCCCAATGTATCCTTCTTTGATGCTACGCTTTACTTTAACTCTTTGAGTTTGCTTTGACTTTTAAAGCTTCTAATCTGAAATATCAAGAAAAAAACTTTGTTTTTTTTTGAAGGAGTTTACTTACCTTTGCCCTTCCTTGTTGAATCTTTGTCTTGATTTCAATCTTTGTCTTTCTCCTTTATTCATGTCCATACAAGACTAAGCACTATATCACATGACCGCTAGGCTTAAAATTAACACAGACTGCCGAATTCTACCCCCAATTAATTAAAATAACACAGACTACTGAATCCTACCTCTAATTAAAGTAAACAGACTCTTCTAGAAAGGAAGACAGAACCCAGAAAACATATAATTGCAGAATTCTGCCTAATCCTTCCATGCTGAAACTACCTGCAAAAGGATATTGTAGTAGAACATTCATGAAAGCATACTACCCCTACTCAGATCCCCTTCTTTCACTATTCTGTCCATAGTCTAATCTTAGTTATATTCCTGTTAGAAATGTTAGAAAGAGCAGGAAAAACCATAAAAAAAACCAGAAAAAACCAGAAAAAAACCAGCAAAAAACCAGAGAAAGACCTGAAAAGAAACCAGCAATATCAAAAATCCAGAAAAAATTAATTAAAATCTTACCATAATCTGTTTTTTGGTACACCCCACAGGACCAAGGTGATCTTAAAATGCTTGAAAACAGAATATGCAGATACGAAAGTAAAAAAGAGCTTATTCTTTAATTTTCCTATTGTAAGGAAATTCCTCACTATCTAACTTTATTATTTCTCTATATATTTCCGGCATGTTTTCCTCATTATAATCCTGATAACCTTTATTTTTTCCTTCCTTTGAGAGCTTATCCGCTAGTGCATTAGTTTCTCTATAAATATGCTTAATAGAAAATTCTAATTTGTTTATATCATTCAATATTTCCTCTATTCCATCCTCATATTTCCATATTATTGTATTTTTATTAATTAGATTTACTACTATTATTGAGTCTAATTGAATATCTAACTTTTTTATGTCTTTCTCTATACATATTTTTAATCCCTATCTTAATGCTATGATTTCTGCCTGTAGAGCCGAGGATGCTTGAAATTTCCTTGTGAAAGCTAATATTAGCCTTCCTTCAGAATTTCTTATTGCCCCACCTCCACCTGCTGCTCCAATATCTTTATTAAAGCTTCCATCCGTGTTTAATACCACTCTTTCTTTCGAAGGGTTTTCCCATTTTATTTTAATTATTTTAGTTCGTTTATGCTGTTGAGTTTTCAAATTCCAAAATAGCGTTTCATTATCTATTCTCTTTCCTTTTGTATTCAGCGGAGCTGTTTCAGAAATTATATTCATTTCCTCCTTGATATCTTTCCACATATTTTCTACTGACATATCTTTCCCTTCAAATCTACTTTTATTTCTGGCCTTCCAGATACACCAAATTTCTATTAACGGGATATTATATTTAATCCATTTTTGTACTGAGCTTGTGACCTTCAATTTTATCCATTTATGTTATCTACATTCTAGAGAAAGATGTTCGTATTTTATACCCAATTCAGATCCTAGTCTATTCTAGATTTCTACTGCTACCTTGCCATGGGAAAAAAGATGATCCAGGGTTTCCATCTCTTCTCCACAGCAATCACATCTGGATACTAATCTAATTCCCTTCTTTTTTAAGTTATTGTCAGTTGGTATAATATTAGATAAGACTTTCCACATAAATGTTTTAATCTTTTGTGGATTGTCATTATTCCATATCCATTTAAATAATATTTGTTCATCTTGTTTTTTTCTAATCACATTTTTAGCCGACTTAAGAGAAAATGAACCTTCTGAGGTTAATTCCCATCTCCATCCCTTCTTGGTGTGCTTTGAATATTTTTCAATTAAATCTCTTTGACTAAGTATTTGTATCCAGACTTGTGTATTCTTCCTTGTATTTCTTACTTTATTGATATCATTATTAACACAATATTTTGCCCGCATGAATTCCGACCATAAACTATCATTTTCCTTCAACCTCCACCATCTTTTACTTGCCCATGCTTTGGCTAAATCATTTAAATTAACAAAGCCTAAGCCCGCTTCTTGAACAGGGAAACACATATCCCTCCATTTTTTCCAATGTAATTTGTATTTACCCACTTTTTTACCCCATAAGAAATTAGCAAATTCCATTTCTATCTTTTTAATAAAATTGTCTGGTGGTTGTATAATCATGATATTATGCATTAAAGAGCTTTCTAACACATGTTTTATTAATGTTATTCTTCCCCCCATATTTAAATATTCTTCCTTCCAGCCCGAAATTTTTTTTTTTAATTTGTTTATTAAAAATTCAAAATATTTAGTTTTTAGTTTACCTTCATAGATAGGACAACCCAAATATATAATTTCTCCTTTTTTATACGAGAATCCTGTGATATTTTTGATTTTGTGAATCAACTCAGTGGGAGCTTTGAAAGAAATCTTATATTGACACTTATTCTTATTTAATTTTTGTCATGTTTCTTTTTCCATACATTTTAATAAATCCATCAAATTTTTTAAAGATTTGCTACTTCCATTGGTGAAGATCATAACATCATTCGCATATGCTAAACAACTCACTAGTGGAGTGTTTTTTGGCTGTCTAAATGTGCCTATTTTACCTTAGAGCATTTTATCCTTAAGATTAACTAATAATAATTCTAGATAAATATTAAAAAGTGAGAAAGATAATGGATCTCCTTGCCTTAAGCCTCTAACCAGTTTCATTTCTTCTCATGATTTACTGTTTATGATAACTCTCACCCAAGTATTTGATATACATCTGTATATCAAGTCTATCCAGGTTTCAGAGAACCCCATCTTTCGCATTACAAAGCATAGAATATTCCATTCCACTCTATCAAATGCTTTAGATAAATCTAATTTTATAATAACATTATTTCCCCTTGTTTTAGACCCTATTTCTTTACTCATCTCTTTTGCCAAGCATACATTTTCCATTATTAATCTATTTTGTATGAACCCTGTTTGCTCTTTTGAAATAATTTTTGATAGACACTTAGCCAATCTACTTTGTAATATTTTGGCTAATATTTTGTATATAGAATTACATAGACTAATTGGTCTAAAGTCCTCCCCTTTTTGCGGATTTTCCATTTTTGGAATGAGAACTATGTGAAAGCTGCCCCATTTTTTCCCTATTTCAACCCCACAAAAAATACTAATTATCGCTTTTATTAAATCTTCTTTTATTATATGCCAACATTTTTGATAAAAACAAATATTCCATCCATCCGGACCCGCTGCACTGTCCTTATTCAGTGCTAAGAACAGCTGTTTTAATTTCTTCTTCCTCTGGAAATTTTATTAACATATTATTATCTTCTAAATTAATTTTATTTTCTATATTATGTATGAGTGTATTTCCTTTGAGATAACTTTTACCACATAATTGATTTTCAAAAAGTTTAGTAAAGTATCATTGTATATCTATCTCTTTGTCCACCCATACATCTTTATCATTTTTTATACCCATGATTCTATGTTTCAGGTTTTTAACTTTAGTTATTCTTTGAAAAAATTTAGTATTTTTATCTCCTTCTTTAAGCCATTTTATTTTGGCTTTTTGTTTCCAAAAAACTTCTTCCATTAAGAGTTACAGTTTTAATACAGCTTGTGCTTTATTTAATGCATTTCTTGTATCTGCACTTTGGTTATTTTCATACTGTAGCTCTTTTTCTAAAACTAATTCCTCTGCTAGCTTTATATTTTTATTTATATTCCCAAATTCTACCTTATTACATTTTTTAGTGTCTCTTTTAATCTTTTTAACTTATTATTTAAGATTTGAACTGGATTTCCAAGAACTTCTATTTTCCATGATTCCTTTACAATATTTAAAATATCATGATGCAAACACCAGGCATTTTGAAATCTGAAGGAGCTACTAGAGAAAACTAAATTTTTAAAAGAGATCAATAGAGGACTATGATCAGAACATGTCCTATTTAAATGTTTCACATTAATAGAACCAAATTTTTCAAACCATTTATAATTATATAGCACTCTATCTAATCTAGCCCATATAGTGCCCTTATTTTTCCAGTTATTACACCAAGTAAATTGAGAGCCTAAAAAATTAGCCTCCATTAGATTAGTTTTATTTATAATATCATTAAATTGAGAAACAACACTCTTGTTAGGAGATCTGCCCCCCTTTTTTTCTTTAAAGCTTCTAACAATATTGAAATCTTCACCAATAATCCATGGTTTATTTTCTAAGGCCATCCTCTCCATATCCTCCCATAGTGCTTTCATATCTTCTCTTTTATTTTTAGCATAGATAGCTGTAATTATTTCATTTTCCTCTTGATTTAGACAAAAGTTTATATATTGATCAGTTTGTTTTAAGATTTTTATATTTAACATATTTTTCCATAATACCCAAATTTTACCATTTTTATTCACAAAGTCATTTTCAAAATTAAACATTTTTTTGTATACTTCTATTTGAGCTCCATCAACCATAGGTTCCAATAACATTATGAGTTTGATTTCATATGTATAGATCAATTTTTTTATTCTATTTCTTGAGGGGAGATTCGCAACTCTCCTAATATTCTAGTAAATGTAATTAAACATTATTTGTCGATTTTGCTTGCGCTCTAGTAGTGCATTGTGTGTCATATGTTTTTTTAAGTATTTTTTTCATATTCCTAGGTTTTTTTAGCGAACTTAAGTCCCCTCCTTTCTCTACTTTCCTATCCCTACCTAATTGAATAGCCATTATTTTAAGTTCCTCTATTGCCCATTCTTTGTTTCCCATATTCTGTTTAACCTTTTCTATATTTAAATCATCCCTAGTCATTTTAATAATTTGCCCATTTTCATCTTCATTCGTGTAAAGAGAAGTAGCACTTCTCACTTCAATCTCTTCCTCTGAAAAATCTTCTATACCTACTGCCCATCTTTTATTCTGTTATTGTTTGTTTTTAATTTGTAATCTTGTTCTTCTATTCAAGTCTGCTATTTTTTTAAACAATTCTATCTTGTTGATTTCCATTAGATTTTGTTCTTCCTTATTATTTTCTTTTTGCTCAATCAATTTCATCTCTTCCTGCTCATTATACTGAATTACAGACTGCTCAACAAAGGGTTTTTTTTGATATTCTATAATCTCTCTTCCTCTTCCAACCTCCCTCCTTCTTTCCTCAACCCTTTGATTATAATCTGCTCTTCTTTTATGAACAATACATGTATCAATATCATGCCCCATTTTCCTATAGCATGTGCAATATGCTGGAAGATTTTCTGGAACAACCTGCAGCCAAAAGCCTCCTCCATCAGGAAGGCCTATCCATATTCGGTTAGGTAATGTTTTCTACAAGTCAATAGCTACACATATACGAGCTACACTTGGCCTTGAAAGAGTGGCAGTGGCACCATCAAGAAGAAGAGGAGAGCCAAGTGTGCATGCAATGTGATAGAGAGCATATTTATCAAAAAAATGGATAGGTAGCATGGGCAACAGAAGCCATACCGGAGCAATTGAGGATTCCTCCTTTGTGGAGAATTGGGCGACCACCTGAATATCCTCATGGGGTATCCTCTTATGTACCAGGCACCTTTCAACCATATGCGGTGGAAGTCTTCTTCACAGTATAGTTGGAGAAGAAAATGTTTATCATCTATGAGGCCGATTTTTATCAGCGTTTTCAGTTTCAGAGTGTTGAAGAATGCGCGAACTTCATCAATTTGTGGTCGACCATGCGAGAATTTGCCCACCAAAGTATATTTATGAGGTTCCATGAGCCTTTGCATATCTTCTGTCGTGAACAGAATCGAAGCTTTCTCTGAAATTTTTCCGTCAAAACCCGAAGAAGATGATCCTGTAGCCGCGGTCTTTTTAATAATATATGTGAATGATTTCTTATTCTCTAAGTAATCCATTCCCTTGAAAATCCGCTTAAAAAACACTTCTTCTTCACCAAAATTTGAACTTTCTCTCTCTCGAAAGCTTGATTTCTCTCTCTAGAAGTTGAGAGCGTTTTTTGAAAAAGAAGAACGTTTTTTGTTCTTCTATTCTTCTCCTTCATCTTGTTCTTCTTATTCATCTTTTGTTTCTTCTTCTTCTTCTTATTCTTTTGCTTCTTCATTTTTTTCTTCTTTTTATTTTTTTACTTCTTCTTCTACTTTTTATTTTTCTTCAGCTTCTTATTTTTCTTCATCATCATCATCATCAACCTCTTATTCTTTTTTATCTATATTTTCTACTTCTTCTACCACTAGTTCTTTTTTTTCTTCCTCATCATCAGCATCATCATCTTCTTCTTCTATTGCTTCTTATTTTCTTATTTTACATTTTCTTCTTATTCTTCTACTTTAGCTTCTTATACTTCATCATCTTCTCTTCTTAATCTTGTTTGTGTTCATATTTGTATTATTTCTTCAAACATCTTTCTTTTGCATCTTTTTGTTTCTTCATCTTCTTGTTTCTTTCACTTCTTCATCATTCATTCTTCTTCTTCTAGTTCTTCTAATTCTTATTCTTCATCTTCTTCTACCTATTCTTCTTCTATTAATACTTTTTTTTTCTTATTTTCTGCTCCTTCTTCATCTACTCTTTTTCTTTTTTATTCTACTACTACTTCTTCTTCTAAACCTTTTTCTTTTCTCATTCTTCTTCTTGTTCTTCTGCTACTATTCTTCTTTAACTTCTCCTTCGTCTTCTTATTTTTCTTCTTATTAATTTTTTTGTATTCTTCTTTTTCCTCTTCTTCTTCCTAATTCTTCTCTGTCTTCTTGGTTTTCTTTTTCTTCTTATTCTTCTTCATTTTTTAATTTTTCTTCTTTTTATTATTATTCTTCTTCTTTTCTTTTCTTCTTCGACTATTCCTTTTTTCTTCTCCTTTGGTTTCTACTTATTCTCTTTCTTCTACTACTACTACTTCTTCTTCTTCTTCTTCTTCTTCTTCTTCTTCTTCTCCTCCTCCTCTCCTCCTCCTCTTCATCTTCATCATCATCATCATCATCTTCTTCTTCTTCTGCTTCTTCTTCTACTTTTCTCTTCTTAATATGTTTCTTCTTCTTCTCTACTGCTACTCCTCCATCTTCTTCTTCTTCTTCTGCTCATCCTTCTCCTAATTATTCTTATCACCCTTCTCCTGCTTATTATTGTTCTACTTTTTCTTCTCCTTGATATTCTTTTTCTACTACTTCTTATTCTTGTTGTCATTCTTCTTCTTTTCCTTTTCCCTCTTCTTCTACTCCTTTTAAAACTTCTTTTCATTCATCTTCTCCTTCTTATTTTTCTTTTTCTTCTACTTCTTTTTGTTGTTCTTCTCAACATCTTTAGCATAATCATCATCTCTCCGTATTGTTCTTCTTCTTCTCATTCTTCTACTTATCTACTTCATCTTCTTTTTCTTCTTATTCTACTTCTTCTCTATCTTCTTCTTTTCCTCCTTCTACTTATTCTTCTCCTTCTGTTTCTACTTCTTCCCCTTTTTCTTTTTCTTCTTCTTATTATTAATCTTTACTTCTCTTCTTCTACTTTTTCTTCTTCTTCCTCCTTCTTCTTCTCTTCTTTTCTCTTAATTCTTCTTTTTCTTCTTTTTCTTTATCAACTTCTTTTTTACTTCATCTTAAACTTCTTCTTTTGTGCTTTCATCTTAAACTTCTTCTTATTCTTCTTCTCCTAAGTTATTATCTTCTTCTTTTTCTTATCTTTTCATCTTATTTTTTTATTCTTCTCTTTTTCATCTAATTTTTATTCTTCTTTTTCCTCTTCCTTTTTTATCTTCTACTTCTTATTTTTTTTCTTACTTCTTCTTATTCTTCATCTTTTGTTTTTTTTTATATTCTTCTACTTCTTCTTTTACTTTTCTCTTCT